>CM076680.1:50255260-50430260 GCA_038501925.1 Xenopus petersii
TTATATTTGCTTGTTTCATGAAAATAAGAAGGTATATCATAGAGTGGTACCAAAATGAATTTATGAAGCCAACGAACGACTAATAAGCAGCTAGAAATATGGATGGTGGGTATTTTTATAATTTAGTACACATTGCAATGCTCTTTACGCTACTGAAATGAATACTGGTGCACTGAATCTTTACAGATCTTGTGTAATATTTAATATTTCTTCTGATTTTGAGTATCTGCCAGGTGCCAAGATATATATATTGTAGAAGCTGGGGGGGAATATATTGTAGATGACCGGTATATATCCCCATTCTTTAGGTTTTAAAACTACCTCTTTAAGAGACACTAGGGGGTTAACCAGCCAGAGCTGAGCTGGACATCCAAGAGGATGTTAAATCAAGCACCAGTAAAGTATCTAGAGAGCTTTGGTGAAATATCATACCTAACTCTTTAAAGAAGCTGAAGCACTTGGCACGCATCATGTTTAATTAAATCATTCCGACTGAGCAGTATTTTTTAGTATCATCTCAAATTAAATGTCTACTGATGCTGCACTGACTTTATAGTAGCTCTTGGGAACTGACCTTGATGGGATGTCTACAAAGATTAGAAATAGCAGTCTGACTATTACTGAACATCTTTCCTAAATGGCATGTGGGTGCCCACTTGACAAGGTGTTTTATTAATTATTTAGTTATAATTACTTCCCTTCTAGTGATCTAAAGTGATTTCATTTGTGTGCATAGAATACAGATGTCTAGGGACTTCCTGGCGTTGTTTGCTTTGTTTTCCTCATCTTTCCAGAAATTTTGAAATTCTACTCAACAAGTTCTGCAACTATTTTCCTTCAAAGACCAGCCAGCTGCTTTTGCAGCCATGGTAGTAGTAAATTACCCTCATTTGTTTTACATGATCCAGGACATCATCTTGAGTATGATCTCTTAACAAACATTCTCTACTACAAATGCCAAACTGATTTTGACTTGACCAACAATATCCTTGAATAATTACTGACTAGACTTATATTTACCTGGCAAGAGTTATTAAAGCAATCAAAATTCCTTATGTTTTTAACTAATGTTTCTTATCCAGTAGGATAATTTCCTCATGAGCCCAATGCAGTTGATAACTGATCTATCATCACTGATTACATGTTGATATACTTTTGTTGATATAAACTTCTGATTGTCACACTTTAATAATAAGAATATGCCTTTTAGGCCAGTAAGAAATTACTTTGACTGCTGCAGTTTTTATGTAAAGAGAAGAACTGATGTGATATCGGCTAAAAAGTTTTGAAAACAATACTATCTACTCGAACATGCTTTACATTTAAGAAGGGTAAAAGTCTGGGTTCACAACTATCTTCTAGTCTATTTTTGAATTTCAAAGAAACTAGGAATTCCAATTGGTTAGATGTAAAAGGTTGCTATAGATGAGGTAGGTTGCGCTGTCATGTGTGTAACCTCTTCAAACCTTCTAAGGAATTTAGTTCTGGAGATAGCTCTCGTATATATGAGATGAAATTCTATGCTAATTGTAGCACAAAATGGGTAATATATTTGATCACTTGTATTTGTGGCATCCAGTACATTGGCAAAATGATAGATAGGGTGATACCTGGAGTTAGATACCAAACTCCAGGTATCACCCTATCTATCACTTGAAAGGAGATACATTGTTTAATCATTAGATTGTATGTGCAAAATAAAAAAAAGTTTCTAATATATTTAGTTAGCCAAAAATGTAATCTATAAAAGTTGGAGTGACTAAATGTCTCACCTAATAGCCAAAGCCCAACTTCCTGCTTTCAGCTCTCTAACTCAGAGTAAGTTAGCGACTTGAAGGAGGGCCACATGGGACATAACTGTTGAGTAAGTTTGCAATTGATCCTCAGTATTCAGCTCAGATTCAAAAGCAACAGTTATGTCCCATGTGCCCCCCTCAAGTCACTGATTGGTTACTGTAAGTGAGCTGCAAAGCAGGAAGTAGTGTTCATCCAGTCACTCCAACCTTTATACATTACATTTTGGCAACTAACTATATACAAAACATTTTTATTTTGCACAGCCTATTTACCTAGTTTTTATTTTTACACTGAGCAATTCCTTTAAGGACATTGAGACATTTTGTGCCTTAACCCTTTAACCGCCAAGCACGTACGGCGGTTAAAGTGCTCAGGCTGCCAAGAACGTACCTCGTACGTTCTATTGCAGCTGAGCCCTTCTCTCTGCATCAGCGGCTTTTGCCGTCTCTGCAGAGAGTCAGGAGGGTAGACAGCCCCCTGGGCAACGTGGCTGGGGGGCTGTCAAGTCGGATCTGCGGCGCGATTGTCGCAGATCCGACTTCAAAGTAGCAGAAGCGCAATGTAAGCGCTGCTGCTGGCTTACCTCCTCCTCGTCGCACCACGCGCCCACTCACTTCCTGCTGCGCAGTAACTCTGCAGACACGCTGCCAGGAGTCGTCCTTCGGTTCCAGCGATCCTCCTGCTACAAAAACGGTAAGTGCACTTTTTTTTACACACTTACCTGCACTTACACATACCTACAGTACATTTATACACTTACATAAACATTTTAGTAAAAATTTGTATTTTTTTATTTTTTATTTTTTTATTTTAGCACACTTGGTCGATTTTGTACACTTATTTACACTTAATTACATGTATTTGCACACTCAGACAACTTTTATTAGTGCACAAATATGTATACACAAAAACTCACAAACAGGTGTTTTTTTTTTTTTTTTACTTATTCATTGTACTGTTTGTTTTGCCTAAAAGCATGTTATTTTGACAGCGTGACTATTGGATAATCGATTTCGGCCACTAATTACGCTGCCGGATCAATTATTTTGTTATTTCATTGATTTACGCTATTTTTGTGGTTTTATTGCAATTTTATCCATGCATTATTGTTCCTTATGTATCTTTAGTATAGTTTTGCTGTTTGGTGCTTTGGTATAGAAAGATTTATTTTACTTAGTTTGATTCGCCAGAATATATGCTTTCCAAAAATATATGGGTTTCTGGGGGTCTTTTTACAGTTTTGGGGTCTTATGGCACATAAAGCACAGTTGGGGCTCTCTTTTCTGCAGCTTAGTTGGCTAGCGTGAAAATTCATAGGAATGTTTTTCATTTGGGGTCCGTACACGCCACATACTTTGGTAAATCTATGCATATTGGGCATCAAACTATTTAGTAGACCTCTGACGTCCATATTTAGGGTGATTTTTCTTTATACGTAAAACATTGTGTGCGATAAATGCGGCAAACTGCAACAATTTTAGGCGATTTTCAGAAATGTAAAAACCTCTGCGTTTAGAAAAGCTTTGCAGTTTGGTGTAGAAAGACGTCTTTATCTTTTTTGGATTCGTCAGAATGTGTACTTTCCAAAAATATATGGTTTTGGGGGGGTCTTTGCTGTTAGGAGGGTCTTGAGGCACATAATATGAAGTCAAGGGTTTATGTTCACAGAAGGCGAATCGGCAGCGGAGAAAAATCATATGCACTATTTTCATTTTGGGTCCGCACATGCCAGCTGCCTTGGTATATCAATGCATATTGGGCATCAAACGGTTCAGTTGACCCTTGGCATCAGTATTTATGGTGTTTTAGAATTGTATGTATGAAATTGGGTGAGATAAATGCGGCCAATTGCAATATTTTTAGGCAATTTTCAAAAATGTAAAAACTGTTGCTTTTATCGCCAAATTTAGGAAAGGCTTGCGGCTTGGTACTTTGGAGTACAAGGACTTGCATACCCAATTTGGATTCGTGGGAATGTGTACTTTCCGAAAATATATGGTTTTCTGGGGTGAATGTACTTTTTTCTACCTTTGCTCCCCCCAAAACTATGTATACGTGTTGATTTTGCAGTACCTGAAATGACAGACCATATGGGGGTCTTCATTTTGAGGCCCCTATATGCCACGTGCTTGGGTACACCTATACATATTGGGAATCAAACTGTTCAGAGGACCCTAGGCTTTCATATTTGGGGTAATTTCTCTTGATACCTAAAAGTATGTGGGTAATACGATGCTGCAGGGTAGATATTTTGAAGTCATTTTTGGAAATGTCCCCAAAATCACCAAATTTAGGAATGGTTTGCGGCTTGGTACTTTGGAGTACAAAGACATGCATACCCAATTTAGATCCGTGGGAATGTGTACTTTCCGAAAATATATGGTTTTCTGGGGTGAACTTACTTTTTTCTACATTTGCCCCCCTCAAAACAATGTAAATGTGTTGATTTTGCAGTACCTGAAATGACAGACCATATGGGGGTCTACGTTTTGGGGCCCCTATATGCCACGTGCTTAGGTACACCTATACATATTGGGCATCAAACTGTTCAGAGGACCCCAGGCTTTCATATTTGGTGTGATTTGTCTTGATACCTAAAAGTATGTGGGTAATACGATGCTGCAGGGTCAAAATTTTGAAGTCATTTTTGGAAATGTCCCCAAAATCACCAAATTTAGGAATGATTTGCGGCTTGGTACTTTGTAGTACAAAGACATGTATACACAATTTAAATTCGTGGGAATGTGTACTTTCCGAAAATATATGGTTTTCTGGGGTGAACTTACTTTTTTCTACCTTTGCCCCACCCAAAAACAATGTAAATGTGTTGATTTTGCAGTACCTGAAATGACAGACCATATGGGGGTCTTCGTTTTGGGGCCCCTATACACCACATGCTTGGGTACACCTAGGTAATACGATGCTGCAGGGTCGAAATTTTGAAGTCATTTTTGGAAATGTCCCCAAAATCACCAAATTTAGGAATGGTTTGCGGCTTGGTACTTTGTAGTAGAAAGACATGCATACCCAATTTGGATTCGTTGGAATGTGTACTTTCCGAAAATATATGGTTTTCTGGGGTGAACTTACTGTTTTTCTACTTTTACCCCCCCCAAAACGATGTAAATGTGTTGCTTTTGCAGTAACTGAAATGACAGAATATATGGGGGTCTTCCTTTTGGGGCCCCTGTATGCCACGTGCTTGGGTACACCTATACATATCAGGCATCAAACTGTTCAGAGGACCCTAGGCTTTCATATTTGGGGTGATTTCTCTTGATACCTAAAAGTATGTGGGTAATACGATGCTGCAGGGTAGATATTTTGAGGTGATTTTTGGAAATGTCACCAAAATCACCAAATTTAGGAATGATTTGCGGCTTGGTACTTTGGCATAGAAAGAAATGCATACCCAATTTGGATTCGTTGGAATGTGTACTTTCCGAAAATATATGGTTTTCTGGGGTGAACTTACTGTTTTCTACTTTTGCCCCCCCAAAACGATGTAAATGTGTTGATTTTGCAGTACCTGAAATGACCGACTATATGGGGGTCTTCCTTTTGGGGCCCCTGAATGCCACGTGCTTGGGTACACCTATACATATCGGGCATCAAACTGTTCAGAGGACCCTAGGCTTTCATATTTGGGGTGATTTCTCTTGATACCTAAAAGTATGTGGGTAATACGATGCTGCAGGGTAGATATTTTGAGGTGATTTTTGGAAATGTCACCAAAATCACCAAATTTAGGAATGATTTGCGGCTTGGTACTTTGGCGTAGAAAGACATGCATACCCAATTTGGATTTGTGGGAATGTGTACTTTCCGAAAATATATGGTTTTCTGGGGTGAACTTACTGTTTTCTACTTTTGCCCCCCCCCCCCAAAACGATGTAAATGTGTTGATTTTGCAGTACCTGAAATGACCGACTATATGGGGGTCTTTGTTTTGGGGCCCCTATATGCCACGTGCTTGGGTACACCTATATATATTGGGCATCAAACTGTTCAGAGGACCCTAGGCTTTCATATTTGGGGTGATTTCTCTTGATACCTAAAAGTATGTGGGTAATACGATGCTGCAGGGTAGAAATTTTTAGGTGATTTTTGGAAATGTCGCCAAAATCAACAAATTTAGGAATGGTTTGCCGCTTGGTACTTTGGTGTAGAAAGATATGCATACCCAATTTGGATTCAGGGGAATGTGTACTTTCCGAAAATATATGGTTTTCTGGGGTGAACGTACTTTTTTCTACCTTTGCCGCCCCCCAAAACGATGTAAATGTGTTGATTTTGCAGTATCTGAAATGACAGAACAAACGGGGGGGTCTTCCTTTTGGGGCCTCCTATGCCACGTGCTTGGGTACATCTATTCATATTGGGCATCAAACTGTTCAGTGGACCCAGGATTTTATATTTGGGGTGTTTTACATTGATACCTAATGATGTGTGGGAGATATGTTGCTGTAGAGTGGAAGGTTTGAGGTCATTTTTCAAAAAATTCACCAATTTCTATAAAACATTATAACTTTAGGAAACAATTGCAACTTGGTGGTTTGGAGTACAAAGATATTTTTCTACCCATTTTTGATTCAAAAGAATCTGTTCTTTCTAGTAATGGGTAGTTTTCTAGGGTAAACCTACTGTTAGCGGAATGTTTGGCCTTGAAATCAAAAGTATGCCATTTGGGGAGTGTTGCTTTGGAAATTTGGTTGTGTACTGCTTGTAGATTTTGAGCTAAACTGTACGTTCAGGAGACATAGACCTTTCTAAATCGGCTGTGTTCTCGTACATAAAATGAATGATGTTTCTGATATATGTGATTGTTCTTCGTGCAACATGATTTTTTTCATTTTATTTGACACTTAGAATCCAATATTTTTTTACAGAAGTAGAATTACACCAAAATTCTTGCATATTGTGAAAGTTCAGGTTGTCCTGAAAAAAACAATATATTGTTTTCCTGGGTTAACTAAAAGACCACCCCAGGAAAGGCCCTTAAAGTGAAAGAGTGCAAAATATCTAAAAACTGCTTGGCAGTAGATGTTCGCATCTAGGACAAAACGGCTGGCAGGGAAAGGGTTAAGCTACCAAACAATGCCCTCCCCTGAAAAAAAACAGGGATTGTTTGTCCATATTATGCAATATATTGCAACTTACTTTCTGCTTTCCAGGTTAAAAACATGGTTTGTGTTTTAACCAGGAAAGCAAATTATTAATGAATCAGATGAAAATTGAGCATAGGACTGGCCAGACTAGGGATGACTTTGATGTAGTTGGCCAGCTGAAATATATTGCAATATATGGACAAACAATCCCTGTTTTGTTTAAAAAGGAGAGCATTTTTTGGTAGCCTAAGACACAAAATGTCTCAATGTCCTAAATATATTGATAATGGGTCGAGTGCAGAGGATCTCTTGTATTTTTGCATACCAACAACATCAAATTTAGAATTATCCTTTCAAAGAATATTCCAAATGAACATGCTAGTTGCTAATTTTCTCTCAGAACTGTAATATCATCAGCATTTTATAACACATTTATATTTCTATATTCCTTGATTACAGAATGCATTATACTGTTTGCAGGCATTTATTGTGTATTCACTTTTCTAACAATTGTATAGTAGAAACAAATGACTCTTCTGTTTTCAGCATTTAATTTAACTTTCGGCAATACAGCATTACACTTCAACTATTAATTTAAACAAAGTTCTGAAATTAGACATATCATTTTTCACCCAAAGATAGCTTGAAGATCACTCCACAAATAGTTGTCATAACTGTATATATGTACCCCACAATTTCACTTCATCACTTCATAAAATAATATTTGCGTGTTAATGAAAAAAAATAACAGGAAAGAAACAAATGGGCAAATCTGAAAGTAATTAATGCAGGGGCATCAATGTATGTACAGTATTTTGGGATCCTTTTTATGTTGTAATACTACTGGTAAGTGCTCTATTTATTTATTATATATAATATATATTTATTTATGTATTTATTGAGTTGTCTAAAAAACGATATATTGTTTTTATTATTCTACACCTTGGGGAACATTTCAATACACTGTAATAAGTATATTGACAATAAAGTTTCTTGGATTCTTGGATGTATAGAACAAAAACACCATACCATTTTTTTGCTATATAAAAACATTTTGAAAGAGGTAGACAGAAAAGGGAGTACATAATTCCTAATAACCTTTTAAGTTGAAAAGCCTATATAAAAACTAGTGATGGGCGAATGTATTCGCCAGGCGCGAATTCATAGCGAATTTGCGCGATTCGCCGCCAGTGAATAAATTCGCAAAACTCCCGCAAAAATTCGCGCCAAAAATGGGCGCCGGCGTCAAAAACGGGCGCCGGCGTCGAAAAAACGGTCGCCGGTGTCAAAAACGCCGTTTCGCGAATTTTTTGCCGTTTCGCAAATTTTGCGCGAAATTCGCGAATTTTTCAGCGAAGCGAAACGGCGCAAATTCGCCCATCACTAATAAAAAATATCCTCAATGCAACATATGAGAGGGGTAACCTGTGTTACCATTTCTTAACCTTATCGCCTCATCTCCCTATTATCATTGGCAGCTATCGTTTGCTATCACAATCTCCCCTTTTCTTGCACACTGTGTGGTGCATTGTGCAAACAGCTGCTGGTCTCTGCTCTCTGTATTGTTAGTAATGAGTTATTGAGGGACGGACAGGGTTAGGTGTCCCCCTCCTGCACCCAGCCACCCTTAGCTTGTATGAAACTAATTGGGGCAAAGTAGGAAGCAGCAGGAGGTACCAGATTTTTCATTAGGCACAGTGCAGAAAGCAACAATCCCAAGGGCACAAGTGCTCTGTAAATAAGCACTAAATGGCTCACTTTTGTGCTTGGGCCCCTGGGGATTGTAAATGACCCCTACTATATCTGAACACATTCATTTTCAATGAGGCGTTAGTACTTAGCGCAGCTGACTCCTTGAGATTTTTTTGACCATCAGCATAAAAATAGATTTAAGTTATAATAACTTTTTAACATAAAAATATACTGGGGTCCCAAGCTGCATAGTGCAAAAAATGATGCAAATACACCTTCAATCCCTTACTTACCTCTCTTTGTAGGTGCCTGGAAGCAATGGATACTGTAGGGGAGACACAAGATGGGGATGTGGATGGCCCCTTTTGTGTGCATCAATCAGGACGCGCAAGGCAGGAGTGGACACAAGTGCACAGTGTATGGGCCCTTTAGTACCCATTTGCCTCTGAGCCCTATATGTAGGCCATGTACAACCTGCTGTCCGCACCTATGGGATTTACATTTTCCTAGTACTTGCTTTAAAATAACTAATTTTACCACTTTCAATACATTTTCTTTGACAGTAAAAATAATTAAATATAGCCTGAATAAAGGCATGTTCATTGTTATCCATCATTTTGGTTTACAATTACTTAGCTAGGATGTGTTAACCATTTACAGCATCTTGATATTTAGCCAATTAAGCCCCAGGGGTCATTCTTTTAAATGCAGAGTCACAAATAGCACTTAAAGAAATCTATTATTAAATTAAAGATTATCTATAACAGACTATGTTTCTCTGGAGAATCTCTCACATACCAGTCTACAGTATTTACACCTTGATTATTGTAAACTTTAAGTGAATCAACCAAACAACAAAACAAAATGGAGCAAGAACCATATGATATGGTTGTATTTATTTTAAAAAAAAGAAATCTCACAAAATAGCAGAACATCCTTTATCAAAAATAGTCCTTTATCAAAAATTGTGTATAGTCCTTAGACAATAAATCCAAATCTCTTCTAGAGAGCAACTATGTAGGTGATATACTAGGGAGTAATAAGTAACATATTTATGCAGATCGAGTCAGGACTAGTGAAGAGCAAAATATTTTTCCAAAATGACGCCCATATACTCCACTGAGTGAAAACATTTGTTGCCCATTGACTTCAATGCATTTTGTACAATTTTTGCGGTTTGAAAATTTTTGGGGAAGCAGAATGGATTAGGTTTGCCCATCGCTAGTCAGGAGCCCTATTGTGTGTTCTAGTTTAACTTATCTAATGGTGATATACAGTAACTCAAAGACTATTAATATTATTGTCATACTCCAATATTATAGTAAGAAACAATAGCGTGTTTTACATACTGTATTATCTTTAATGTATAGTAGTAAAATTAAAATATTTGAGAGATAGAATTTATAAAACAGATGGTTTATGTGAGTCATGTGTACACATGATAAACAGGCTGTGCTGTTTAACACTATTTTTACTCTTTCTTCATACAAATAATGGCATTTTAGTGCCTATATCAGCTGGTCAACTCCAGACTGAGCATGGCGATTTCTTTCTGTGCTTTGTGTACAAATAGTGTACACATATTGCTTTTAGCTGCCATTCAGCCATTAGAACAAGTCATTATTTACAGGTGTAGGTTAATTGGCTTGGGGCTTAAAAGTTCCCTGTTTCATCACTAGAGCTCCTGAGTTAAGCATAAGTGCAACATGGTCTTACTACTCACACTGTTTGCTGGGGGACTTGCTCTTAAATGTACTACAAACTTAGAATGCTAATAGATAGTGAAGGACTCGCATACAATTAGGGGCCTTGATATGGCATGTGAGCTTACATATTTTGGCCCAAGTGTGGTACTAACACCTCATTTTTTGTAAAGGCCTTTTAAAGGCAAACAATGTGTTGGGAATATTTCTCCTTCTTTTTGTGTACAAATAATGACTTTTTTATCTTTTATAGTAGCTGGTCAACTTCAGAATGTGGGTTAGACCGTGAGCTGGTGTGTTTTTTCTGTGTTTTGTGTACACTATTTTTACAGCCCTCGATAAATACTCGTGGAGGCCTTTTTATCAACAGTATCATCTTAGTGGTTTTAGAGGTTTTTAAAACCACTTTCTCTAAAACCACGAATGTCATGAATGTATTAAAAGATCCAAACTGAAAAAGTAAAAACAGGAAAAGTCACAGAAAATTTATGTAAACCACGGCTTTTTTAACTTGTAGCACAATAACTACAACTTTTTTGTATTGTCGCAGCAAAAGCCAGCGTAATAAACACCCAAAAACCTCTAAAACCACAAATAAAAAAAAGATCATTCAGTTGTAAAAGGGACATCTGCCATTGACTTCTACATGATTTCAACAGGTTTTAGCTGGAGTATTTTCAAATTTGGAATTGTCCCAGATTTTTTGCATAATAAATCCAAGAATTGCTTTTTCCCCCCCCCACAACTTTTCTGGATTTTTGGCATCAAAAAGCCTGACCCAAAAAAGTTGCGGTTTAATAAATTGGCTCCTTAGAATTGTGGTTGAATGGGAGTGTTTTTTATATACAGTAGAAAATTGGGGAAAATATAAAATCAGGGAAATGCATTAGATATTGGTGGGGCCTCAAATAAACAGTGTAAAGAGGGAAAAGTTAGAATTAGGAGAAGTAAAATTAAGGTTTCACTGTATCTTTAACCTTGTTATAAGCTAAGAGTTACACTGAACAAATACTTCGATGGAAAGCTTGAACTAAAAAGTCTGCAAGCCACAAGGACATAAGGGCATTGGCACATGGGTCATTTAGATTTATGCAATTTCAGATTAGTAAAATGACTGCAAAATGCTCCATTTTGTCCCACCATTCAATGGAATGGATATCATCTGGACCGACAGGTCAGACAACTCAGATTTACTCTTATGTTATAAAAATATTGTGAGCAACAGGTAGCCAAGGAAATAAGTGGGGACTTTTTTGATGATTCCACTCAAACAGATTCAAATAAACTGAATTTAGTTCCAGTTTTCAGCTGTTAAATCTGTAATATATTTACATGATCTACAGTATAACAATTTTATAATGGCCCATACTGTAAATTCAATCTTTTTAAGCAGCATGTGCTGACATCAGAATTCAGCATTTATAATTTTAAGACGTATGCTGTCAACTGTGATCTCGGGGCTGCCCCTTCCCCTTGATATTCAATCCATTGCATGTAAGGAAACTGAGCTGTAGGGATGTAGCGAACCGCCGCCGATGTGTTCGCGAACGCCGTTCGCGAACACCGGCAAAATTTGCGAACTGTTCGCGAACTGTTCGCGAACTTCGAACATCCGAAAATCGTTCGATTCGAACGATCGAAGGATTGAAATCGTTCGATCGAAGGATTTTCGTTCGAATCGAACGATCGAAGCCATTCGATCGAATGATTTCATTCGATCGAAGCCATTCGATCGAATGCTTCGATCGTTCGATTCGAACGAAAATCCTTCGATTTTAGCGGTCGAATGGTCGAACGATCGAACGATTTTGACGCGAACGCCTATTGGCGAACGTCGCGCGACGTTCGCGAAGTTGCGCCGGACGCGAACAGTCGAAGTTCGCGCGAACTAGTTCGCCGGCGAACAGTTCGCTACATCCCTACTGAGCTGAACATAATTTATATAAAGTACTTAAATAAAGGCCTTTCTGAGAAAACAGGACAAAATACTGGTTGAATTGTAGGGGGGTTATTTACCAAAGGTCAGGTTTGTGAGGTTTTTCATACTTTGAATAAACTCACAACTAAACTACTGTATTTTCTAATTTATGTAAATGGAAAAAACTTGAATCAGTGAATTCAGGGTGAAAAACTAGAATACTCAAATTTATCGAGTTTAAAAAAAAATTGAATTGCTTGAATTAATCAAATGTTTGCGCTAAACCCACAGAAAAAAACCCAAACACATGAAGGCTATGTTGTGCGAATACACTGAAAGCCGAGATCCCTTGAGGTAAAGAGTTTAAGTTTATTGACACGAGCTGCGTTGATTATGTACTTGCAAGAGGCAGAATACAGAACAAAGGACGTTGTAGTTGTTTTATACCATTTTACATCACATGTTATTACAAAGGTATGCAAAAGGCAGAAGCTGTACCTTAAGCTTGGAGAACAACCTTGAACATTTGCACCTCCTCTAATGGTCCCACAACTGTGAAACAATTAAACCATACATAGTACTGAAAAGACCCACTCTAAAGATGTTACACTTCCGGTACAGCCATGAAGGGGTCATTTGAAACCGCTTCACTCTGTCTATAAAGGGAGAGTTGAAACAGTTCTGACTACTGAAAGCGGATCATGAATCTGCGGGTGGACTCTGACTATGCAAATTTAATACTTACAGTAAATTTAACCATTACAGCTACAAACACCTTCAAATGATTCAAGGGACCTCTGCCATTGACTTCTACATGACCTCAACAGGTTTTAGCTGGAGTATTTTCAGATTCAAGCTATTCCTAGCTTTGGGGTATAATAAATCTCAAAAATTTTAATTTTTTTTTAAAAAAAAACCTGAAGAATTCAAGTTTTTTTAACTAAAAAAAAGAGTTTTAACAGAAAACTATTCTTGAAAACTCAAAATTTTCAGGTGAAACAAAACTCGACCTTAAATAAATAACTCCTTAAGTGTATATAAGAATGATCTATATTGCCTCCTATGCTTTATGTTAGGATAATTTAAAATGTTTGCTGTATTTTAATGACACCCAGTTACATGCCCCATAGTGTTAATCTTTAAGCTCAATGAATAGACTGATAATATCACTTGTGGAGGCAACACGTTGATTTAACCTTGTAAGTGCCACAGAATCCACATTCTGCGATAAAAGTACAGAAGTGCCACACAACATAGATTCTTGAATAAACTCACGTTCTGCTGCTCTTCCAGGTCTGCAAGTGGAGAAGCGGCTTTTAAAGTCTCTTCCTCAAGAACCACTCATTGCCCTGCTCTAGGCAAAGAGCAGAGTGAGGGAACGAATGGAGCGATCGCCCAGGGCCCCCAAGGCTGCATCAGGCATGTGAAATCTAGGTATCTCCTACAGCATCTTCTTCCTGGACCTCCTCAGCTCTGTCCACGACCCTGCCTTATCTCACCTTTTTTTTCCTCCTTGATGTCTCCTCATCCTTCAGATGGATTTGCAGGCTTCACACCTAGGTTAGTGTCATACAAACACACAATCACACACTGTTTCCACTAATACACACTTGTATTACACTTACACACACTAATTTTTCAGGGATGGGGGGGTTTCACACATTCACAGCACTCATACATACTGTACTTGTACATGTGCAAAACACACACAACACAAAAGTGCATGCACACATACTGTTTGTTCTTTCACAATGTTCTGGCTTTTTTTTACTGCATCATTTGGGGTTTTTTGTCTGAAAATATTTTTTTTATTGCCATTACGAATAGCGTATTTGCTAACCACACTGCACAATACCTTTTGCATGCTATTTTGGTGATTATATTACAATGTTTAGCCATTTGGTTGCATATTTAGCTGTATAATGTTAACTTATTTCTGTCCATAAACATTATTTGGCCAAGCTAAAATACTCAAACTGTAATCTGCTGATTACTCTAGGCAAGAAAAAAAACCCATTGGTTTTAGTTGTTTTATTGGATTTTGGTGATTTTATTGCATTCCTCCTTCTTCTTCTTCTTCTTCTTCTTCTTCTTCTTCTTCTTTTCCCAATTATGAATTTGTCAGAATGTGTACTTTTGCAAAATATATGGTTTTCTGGGTTCTCCCTAATTTTAAAGGGTCTTTTGGCACAAAATACACATAACAGGTGCTTAAATTGCAGCAACCATAGTTTCAGACGTGAAAACTCATATTCACTATTTTTCTTTAGGAGCCTATGTACGCCTCATAGTTTGGTAAATATATGCATACTGAGCATCAAAGTGTTCAGTAGACCCCTGGAATTCCTACTTAGGATGTTTTATGTTGGTACCTTATGAAATCTGGTGTATATAATGGGGTAAAATGCAAGCTTTCATAAAAATCAAATGTTTAGCATGGCCTTGCAGTTTGGTAGTATACCATACAAAGGCACAATTGCCCATTTTGGATTCATCTGAATGTGTACTTTCGAACAAAATATGGGTTTTCTAGGGTCTCCCTACTCTTACAGGGTCTTATGGCACATAATATGCATATCGGGTGCTTATACTGAAGCAGCCTGAATGTCAATCTATGCATATTTGGAATCAAAATGTTTGTAGATCTCTGACATGCTTATTTAGGATGTTTTATGTTGGTACCTTATTAAATATGGGCTATATAATGGGGTAAAATGTAAGCTTTATGACGATTTTCAGAAATTTCATAAAAAAACGCTATGTTTAGCATGGCCTTGCAGTTTGGTAGTTTGCTATAGAAAGGTGTACTTACCCATTTTGGATTCATCAGAATGTGTACTTTTGTAAAACATGGTTTTCTGGGGTTGACTTGCTAATTTGCTAATTTTACCCCACAAAAACAAAGCAGTATTTTTTTTGGTAGTAGAAATATATGCTATGAAATGTGTATACACTAATTTTTGGTGTCTCTACGCAACAGATACTAACAAAGTTTTTTTTGGGTACTTCGACCATCGAGTAGGCTACTTCGACCTTCGTCTACGAATCGAATGATTCGACTAAAAATCGTTTGACTATCTGACCATTCGATAGCGAAAGTACTGTCTCTTTAAAAAAAACTTTGACTACCTACTGTACTTCGGCACTTTAAACTTACCGAGCTGCAATGTTAGCCTATGGGGACCTTCCCCATAAGCTTTCTAAGCTTTTTTTGATCGAAGGAAAATCCTTCGATCGATGGATTAAAATCATTCTAATCGTTCGATTCAAAGGATTTAATCATTCGATCGAACGATTTTTCCTTCGATCGTTCGATCAAAGTATTTGTGGTAAATCCTTTCGACTTCGATATTCGAAGTCGAAGGATTTTACTTCCATGGTCGAATATCGAGGGTTAATTAACCCTCGACATTCGACCCTTAGTAAATGTGCCCCTAAATGTTCAAAAAACAGCTGGCACTCACACTGCAAATGAAATGAGAAATTCTACTGGCACTTAAATGGTTAAGAATGCTCAAGTCTTCGGGCTCGAGTGTTCAGCTACTAAAACCATGCAAGAATTCCAAACCTCTCACGTTTGTGTCTTCATCCAAATACTTACACTTCCTGTTGATCGTTTTTCTTTCCCCCGAGCAGTTTTTTTTCCAAAAAATAAAAATTTGGCTCCTTAAACCCTACCTACAAAGTATTCAAAGGAAGAAACAATCCATGAATCTAAAAACGAATGCATGTTTTTAGTACCCGAATGCCAAAGTGATAACAAAAAAATGTTTTAGTCAATTGTGAATGATTATTTCAGCAATCATAATTAATTTGTCATAATTCTATGTAATCGTTGATCTTGACCACATAAACCCACAGTGTGCACTCTAGCTCTTTATTATTCAGCTTCATGGTGCAACCTACTGTAAATCATGTGTCCTCAAACAATATTTCATTTAACAATTAGCTCTGGCTCTGACAAAAACGTTTATTTAGAGATATTATTTTAATAAGCTCCCTCTATTTTAGAGCCCAAGAGTATGATTTTATTGCATCTATTCATTATAGCTGAGCATTTGTTCATAATAATGTAGTACAGTGAAAAAAAAGTTCTAATTCCCTCAAAAGGTAGAGATAATTATAGTAAAGTATTTTGGTATGGTAAGGCAATGCCCTTAGTACTTCTAATTTTATTTATGTTGTGAGAGGTTAAAATGATTTCCATTACCTAATGATCCCGTTACCTAAAAACTTAACTCCATAAAAACTTCATAGAAAATAAAACTTATTATTAACCTTTTCTCTTATCTTTTATTCACACACCAGATTAGCCTTCCATAATTATTATGCAGAATTCTATTAAAAGGTAATGTACAGGTATGGGACCTCTTATCCAGAATGCTCAGGACGTGGGGTTTTCCGGATAACGGATCTTTCCATAATTTGGGTCTTCATGCCTTATGTCTACTAGAAATTAATTTAAAGATAAACCCAATAGGTTGGATTTGCTTCCGATAAGGATTCATTATATCTTAGTTGGGATCAAGTCCAAGGTACTGTTTTATTATTACAGAGAAAAAGGAAATCATTTTTAAAAATTTGGATTATTTGGATAAAATGGAGTCTATGGGAGACAGCCATTCCGTAATTCGGAGCTTTCTGGATATCGGGTTTCCGGATAAGGGATCCTATACCTGTACTGACTTTACTTAAATTTTTAACATTTTTCTGCCAACCTTTTTTTGTTGTTAAAGCGAGGCTGTGAAACCTGGGACATAGCAGTGTGGTATCTCTATGCAGTGAGCATTACGTGATACACCACATAGAATCAAACTAGGCAATCAAATACTTTAATAATGTAAATGCAAGGACTTATAATACAAAAGGGAAACATGCAACAAATGTGTAATACAGTAAAACAAGCTTATATCTGACTAACTAGTACAGGCTGAATGTCTAATTTAACGCTTCCACACTAAAAAAGAACAAACTAGGCAGGTGGTACTGCAATAAAAAAATCTTTGTCAAAGATTTATGCATGATGAGCATTACATATCATTTAACCCAGTACATAATGACATTGTTCATCAAGGCCCAAAAATACATAACAACTAGTCCTAAACAGCGCTGTGCAATATGTTGGTGATCTAAAAATACATGCTATTAATAATAATAATAATAATAATAATAATAATGATAATAAAGATATAAAAGCAGATACACAATTTTCTTTTACATATCTGTATGCTGTTTTTGATTGGCTAGTATGTATTAATTGCAGACCCATCTGCCTAGTTTTTGTTTTTTTAGCGTGCAAAATCTTTTTATGCTTTATTCATCTGTTTTGAATCCTGTATTGGGGGGATAATTTGATCTTAGCATCGTAAAGGGTTGGTTCACCTTTAAGTTTATTTTGCGTATGTTATAGAATGGCCAGTTCAAAGCAACTTTTTAATTGATCTTAATTATTTATTATAGTTTTTTTAATTATTTGTCTTTTTTTTCTGACCCTTTCTTACAGCTTTCATGACCCCATCTGAAAAAAAAAACGCTTTGAAAGGTTACAGATTGTTTGCTATTGCTTTTTTATTACTCCCTCTCCTATTTATATTCCAGTCTCTCTCTCTCTTCAAATCAATGCATAGTTGCTAGGGCAATTTTGCTGAAATTGCAAACTGGTGAGCTGTTGAATCAATAACTCAAAAATAATAAATAGTAAAATATGAAAACCAACTGAAAATTGTCTCAGAATAGCACTCTCTACATAGTACTGAACCTTAACTCAAAGGTGCAAAACCCTTTTAATTACGAATTATTAAGACACTCTCTTTCCTTTGAAATTACTGCAGGGGATCCTTTATGGATTAGGATGGACCTCCATCAAGTTTGGGTGGCAAAACCAGGTTTCTCCTAAAATGTCCTTCCTTCAAGGATTTACTGTTCCCCAACCAGTCAGATTACTTCCCCTGTCTGTAACCAAGCTGGATGATTTCACAGGTTGGGGAGTTATGGTAAAGGATTTGGGAAGTATGACTATGAAGATTTTCATCCAGGTCATGGTATATCTAGTGTAGGTAAATCTAAAAACAACAGGACTTGCTGAGTAAGTGATTTGGGAAGTATGTTTTTAAATATAACATTTTTTTTTACCTGGTACTGGATCATCCTATCCTAACTTGAAGAGGTATTAATTAATAAAGAGTCTTCTCTTTGGCTGCAATAGTGGTGAGCAATGGTCCTCTACAATGCCAATGCATTGTCTTAGCCTGTGTGGCATACAACGTCCATAAAAGCAAGATAACAATAGGAGCTTACCCTGGTGGTCTAATCGCCTCTGGCCTCCTCTTCTGTTCAGTGACAGTTCTCTTATGGCGCATGCTTCCGGGTTCATGTGCCGGCATGATGACATCATCGTGCAATGGCGTGAAATTCAAAGTATTTAAAGGGGCTTTGAATAAAAACTCATTGCCCGTTGTACTGTTAGGACAGGTATATGTCTTTACATTTGATTACAGGTATGAGCAGTCCTTCAGCTCCATCTACTGGACACTTGTAGATATTTCCTGGTGTTAGTTATTTGTTTAATAAAGTTAGTTATTGACCTCTGATGTCATAACTCCAGGTCACAGGAAGTAGGTGTTTCCAGCCTGTGCAGTTAATCTCATGTGTTTTCAGCTTTCTCCATGCTAAACAGGCCCTATGCAGCATTGTTGGTGAGTGTATACAGTTTTATTTGCTTAATATACTCAGCTTTTGCATCTGAGATAGAGAGGTTTGTTTCTGTTTGGTAGCAGATTTATTACATCTTTGTAATGTATATGCATGTGTACTGTATGTATATCATTTCACCAGTCCAGCCACTTATACCACTTTATTTGTATGTATTTCAGTTTTACCCTTTCATCTTTAAATACCCATTAAACAAGTTAACAACTTACACAGTGTGGTGCTTTGAAGAAGGGTTATCTGCCTGTCAATCTTACTTCAGACAGTGAGCAGGACAGAACAGTAGACAACATCACGCATAGCTGATGCAATACAGCACAGTAAAACAACAGCTGGTATCAAGAGGCCCACACGCAGAGTGGATTAGCAAATACCACAGAGATACAGTACAGCTTCAGTTAACACAGTACCACGTGCTAACTCTTATCAAGATTAGACGGCAAGATGTCCGAACGATCAATCAAGACCAGATCTAGGGTGTCACATTCATCCAGACTCTCAAACCGCTGCCAGGTGTCTGACGCTGCGCTTTTCCGTGCAGAAGCTGCCGCTGCACTAGCTCAACTCACATTTACTGGGAAATAAACAGAGCTAAAATTAGAGAAGACACACTTAGAGGCTATGATGGAGGCAGACAAGGCGCATCTGGCAGCTGAGAAAGAGGCAGAGAAGGCAAGGTTAGAAGTGGAGGCAAAGCTTCAAATGGCACGCTTAGAAGCTTCAATAGAGATTCTTAATTTACGTAAGACTGTGGCAATTGCGAATGCCAAGGCAGATGCTTTAGATGCAGTTCTTGACACTACAGAACAAGCAAGTCAGAAATTCACTATGCAGCCTGATGTAAAACCAGAAACTGCTATGCAACGTACTAAAGAATATGTGCTGAAACATTCACAGGAGTACAGTCCATCAATGCCAAGCCTAGAAAAGCTTAGTGAATACAGAGACAGTGATGTTATCCCATTATTTGAGCAAAATCATAGTATACCTCTCCAGAACATTCCTTTACAATGTGACTACAATGTGCCCGTAGTTACATCTACCTCACCACCAGATGGTGCTCTGTTACAAGAACAAAAGGGTTTCAAACAATTGTATCCTGTTGATGTGAAAACTCCTGCAGCCAGAGACTATAATGACATTCAGAGGACTTTACCTGTTACTAATAAATACAGCTATCCTCCTGTTACACAACCAGTGGTTCCTGATAGAGGCAGTCATTTCCCAGATCGAGCATACCAGTACACACCAGATGTGAAGCCAGCGCTTCCTATTAAGCCTGATTCAGACCAACTTACTGGCAATCAGCAGATGTCAGACTTAGTGAGATTTATGGCACGCAGAGAAATGATAACATCAGGCCTTGTTCAGTTTGATGAGAATTGAAAACTACAGGGCTTGGAAGGCGTCATTTAAAAATGCTATAGAGGATCTACACCTTTCATACAAAGAAGAAACAGATCTCCTAGTGAAGTGGCTAGGTCCAGAGTCCAGCAGACAAGTGAAAGGCATTCGGGCAGTATATGTCAATGATTCTTGTAAAGGACTACAGATGTCATGGCAAAGGTTGAACGAAGATTATGGAGCTCCAGAAAAGATAGAAAAATCCCTGTGGGACAGGATTGACAACTTTGGGAATATCTTTGAAAGAGATTGCAGCAAGAAACGTAGAGAATTCAGTGATCTGCTAATAGAACTGTTGGCAACAAAAAATGAAGGTTGCTTTCTAGGACTAGATAATCTTGATTCCGCTAGAGGAATAGAAGACCTTGTAAAAAAACTGCCAGATTCTCTAAAAAGGAAATGGGCATCACATGGGACCAAGTACAAGGAAATACATAATGTACTATTCCCACCATTCTCTTATTTCGTGCAATTTATCTCTCAACAGGCAAAGATGTACAATGACCCAGGGTTTGCTCAGACGTTCCAGACCTTTGGTGACAACAAGCCAGAGAAATACCGCTACAAGAACACCCCTCAGAGAAGTTCCATCAGGGTGCACAAGACTGAAGTATCT
Source organism: Xenopus petersii (assembly GCA_038501925.1). Taxonomy (NCBI): domain Eukaryota; kingdom Metazoa; phylum Chordata; class Amphibia; order Anura; family Pipidae; genus Xenopus; species Xenopus petersii. The sequence continues at coordinate 50,276,207 of CM076680.1, forward strand.
CAAGCTACAGAGAACTCTTCTGCTTTCACTGATGCCAAGACCATGGACTTAACTAAAGGATGTCCGATTCATCACAAACCTCATCCTCTGTACAAATGCCGAGGCTTCAGAGGTAAGTCCCTTGATGAAAGAAAGACTTTCTTAAAACAAAACAATATTTGTTACCGTTGCTGTGCCTCCAATGCACACCTTGCGAAAGACTGTGACAAATCAGTTAGCTGCACAGAGTGCAACAGTGACAGACATGTGTCTGCTCTTCATCCTGGTCCTGCACCATGGTCAGTCAGGCCTCCAGAAAGGAGTGATCATGGCGGGGAGGGAAAGGACAACAGTGCAGAGGCTACAGTAACTGCAACATGTACCGAAGTGTGTGGAGGAGATCTTCGAGACAGATCATGCTCTAAAATCTGCTTAGTCAGTGTCTATCCTACCGGACAAAAGGATAGGGCAATCAAACTTTATGCTATTCTAGATGACCAAAGTAATAGGTCCCTGGTCAGGTCAGAGTTCTTTGAAATCTTCGGGTCAAAAGGCCAGCAGTTTCCATATTCTCTCAGAACCTGTGCAGGGGTGATTAACACTTCAGGAAGAAGAGCGCAAGGGTTTGAACTACAGTCTCTTGATGGCAAAGTCACAATCCCATTACCCACACTCATTGAATGTAAGGAGATACCAAACGACAGGACTGAAATACCAACCCCAGAGGTGGCTCTTCATCACAAACATCTAAAGTCACTTGCTAGTGAGATACCCAAGCTTGATTCATCAGCATCTATTCTTATGCTGTTAGGAAGAGACATAATTAGGGTCCATAAAGTGAGGCAACAGATCAACGGACCACATAACGCTCCCTATGCACACAGATTAGACACAGGATGGGTCATAGTGGGCAATGTATGCCTGAAAGGAGTCCATAGACCAGACTTAGTACACTGTCTTTACACCACAACCTCAGAAGAGAGCTGCAGATCCCTCTTTCCACCTTGTCCATACATCAACAATGTGAGGGAAAACTATGACATGAATGTATGTTTAACTATGCAATCCTCAGTGTCTACGTACAAATCCTCTTGCAAAGAGTTTGAGGATCATGTAAGCCACAGTATCTTTCAGAGAACTACAGAAGATGAGACGGTTGCTCCTTCTCTGGAAGATCTTGCCTTTATGAAAACGATGAAGGAGGGTTTCTACAGAGCAGAAGACAGTAGCTGGGTAGCTCCTCTACCCTTCAAACCACAAAGAAAGCAGCTACCAAATAACAAAGAACAAGTCTTGCAACGTTTCAGGTCCCTACAGAGGTCTCTTAAAGTAAAACCTGAAATGAGACAGCATTTCTTTGCATTTATGGGAAAGGTAATCCAAAATGGCCACGCAGAGATAGCGCCACCTCTCAATCCAAGGGAAGTGTGTTGGTATCTGCCTCTCTTTGGAGTCTACCACCCCAAGAAACCCCAACAGATTAGAGTTGTCTTTGATTCAAGTGCACAGTGTTGTGGGGTATCCCTGAATGACATTCTGTTGAAAGGCCCAGACCTAAATAATAACCTCCTTGGTGTGTTGTTACGCTTTTGCAAGGACACCATTGCATTCATGGCTGATATCCAACAGATGTTTCACTGTTTTTTAGTTAGACCTGAAGACAGAAACTACTTAAGGTTCTTCTGGCACAAAGACAATGACCCTGCACAAGACATCATAGAATGGAGAATGAAAGTACATATATTTGGTAACAGCCCTTCTCCAGCAGTGGCCATATATGGTCTTAGACAAGCAGCTTGTCAGGAAGAAAAGAAGTTTGGCGCAGACGCTAAAAGATTTGTGAAAAGAGACTTTTATGTGGATGATGGTCTGAAGTCAGTACCCACTGCAGCTGAAGCCATTGACCTCTTGAACATGACAAGAAAAATGCTAGCATGTTCAAATCTCCGCTTACATAAGATAGCATCCAATAGCAGTGATGTAATGGCTGCCTTTTCTTCTGAAGATCATGCAACAGACTTAAAAGATCTCAAATTCAATGATGATGATTTACCCATGCAAAGAAGCTTAGGCATCTGCTGGGATCTTAAAAGCGATTCCCTGACCTTCCAAGTGTCATCAGAGAAAAGACCCTTCACACGAAGAGGAGTCCTCTCTACAATAAACAGTTTGTATGACCCTTTGGGGATAGCTGCACCAGTAACCATTCAAGGGAAAGTTCTTATTCGTGATCTCACCTCTGAGACTCAAGATTGGGATGCACCCCTGCCTGAAGGTAAGAGACTGTCATGGGAAGATTGGAAAGAGTCCCTTCACCAGTTGAAGCACATACAGGTAACTAGACCCTATGTATCTGTTTCTTGTTCTAATGCTCAATACAAAGAACTTTGTGTGTTTTCAGATGCTTCCACGCAAGCAATTGCAGCAGTGGCCTACTTAAAGGTGATAGATTCTGAAAGTCAGGTCCACATAGGTTTTGTGCTAGGAAAAGCTAAGTTAGCCCCATGTCCAGAACATACAGATGCAGCCACTTTGGTTTGTCTGTTTGACACAGAATAACTAAACACAGATATCCCATTTATCTCATTTAACACAGAAAACTGCGTCAAAACATCCCATCTAATTAAAGCATTCACCATTGTGAACAATGGAGCTTTGGTATGCTAATGAAAAGGTTAAATGCATTAAATGAGTTAAGATGACTTAAGATAACACAGTTTCTTCAATTACCCCTGAGTCATGACGCATTTAACTCACAAATCCAAGTGGCTTCATCTGTACAGTCCCACGACTCGAACTCTGTGCAGCAGTCCTTGCAGTGGATATAGCTGCATTGATAACAAAAGAAATTGACACCAATATAGACTCTGTCAGCTACTTCACAGACAGTAGTACTCTCTCCCTGAACAATGGCACTATGTGTCAACAGAGAGCAATCCAGCTGATCTGGCCACAAGATCTGTATCAGCAGCACACCTGAAAGATACTATGTGGTTCACAGGTCCACCCTTCTTGAGTCATTCTCACCACTTGAAACTAGAGACTGAAACCTTTACATTAGTGGATCCGGCTCAAGATACAGAGATTCATCCACAAGTTACAAACTTGAGTACAACATCCAAAGGTAAAGAACTAGGGTCTGAACGTTTTTGCAGGTTCTCTAGCTGGAATACTTTGACGAGAGCATTAGCACGCCTCATTCATGTAGCACATCTGTTCAAACAAAAAAGAGACAGCCAACTTGATCATTGTAAGGGCTGGCACCTTTGCAAAGAACTAAACTTGGTGCATGAATTTAAGAAAGCTAGAACAGTCATCGTACAGAATGTTCAAAAAGAGACTTTTGCAACAGAAATACAGAGCTCATCCTTCTTCTTCAGTCTGAAGACCCTGCTCCCTGATTGGACTAGAATTATTGTGGTGATCTTACAGACACCAGGCGGGGAGTGTACTGTTAGGACAGGTATATGTCTTTACATTTGATTACAGGTATGAGCAGTCCTTCAGCTCCATCTACTGGACACTTGTAGATATTTCCTGGTGTTAGTTATTTGTTTAATAAAGTTAGTTATTGACCTCTGATGTTATAACTCCAGGTCACAGGAAGTAGGTGTTTCCAGCCTGTGCAGTTCATCTCATGTGTTTTCAGCTTTCTCCATGCTAAACAGGCCCTATGCAGCATTGTTGGTGAGTGTATACAGTTTTATTTGCTTAATATACTCAGCTTTTGCATCTTAGATAGAGAGGTTTGTTTCTGTTTGGTAGCAGATTTATTACATCTTTGTAATGTATATGCATGTGTACTGTATGTATATCATTTCACCAGTCCAGCCACTTATACCCCTTTATTTGTATGTATTTCAGTTTTACCCTTTCATCTTTGAATACCCATTAAACAAGTTAACAACTTACACAGTGTGGTGCTTTGAAGAAGGGTTATCTGCCTGTCAATCTTACTTCAGACAGTGAGCAGGACAGAACAATAGACATCACGCATAGCTGATGCAATACAGCACACCCGTTGTTAGGTTCTATTTGTTAGTTTCCTGGGTGTTTATTCCTTGTGAATCCTGCTTGATCTATTGATATTGACCCTTGTCTGCCTGCTGACTATTCTGAACTCTCCAGTCTGACCCTTGCCTACCTGCTGACTCCAATCCTGATCCTAGCCTGTCTGACCATTCTTTGAGCTCTGCCTGCACCGACCCGGCATGTCTGACTATTCTTGTAATCTGCTTGTGCTGGCCCGGCCTGCCCATCCACGTTATATTGTCTGGCCTGTCTTCCATCCAGTATCCTTGGTGAAACGATTGTGCCCCTTTGCTCATCCAGAACCTTTAACTTTGCTCCTCTCTTAGTAAGACCTGGCAACATCCAGTTAGCTGAGGGCTCCTGCCGAGGTGAAAGTCGGCAGTTAAAGGCAGAAGCAAGAGCCAAGACCAGGGAGCCTAGCATTGGTTCTGGATTGAGGGTGCCGAATGTGACAAAGATACTAGGGGGAATGTTTATTCTTGCTCAGTAAAGGCAGTTTATTGGGATGTCAAGCCAAATATCTTTCATATCACTGATGATTGTTCCTTAGAAGAAAATTACATTTGGAAGGATCATCAGTGAGCCAAACATGTTGGGCTTGAAATTTCATTAAACTAAAGAGAAAAGCAGCTCTCCAGTGACTTATTATGTGCTGTTCAATTCCGACAACAGGTTAATAAATTCCCAGATTTATGTTTGACACTGGCAGCTGCCAGTCTGTAATGGCATTTCATGGCCTGCATTATAGCTAAACTGCCCTGCATCAGCAATCCTCTCACCCCAGATAAGATGTAGTATTTTATTTGGATTTGTGTTATCTGAGAGTGTTTTGTCTACTTTGAATAAACACCACTAATGTTACCTTATTTATGTAAAAAAATCCAGATACAGTATATAACATTTTAATAAAAAAACTCAAATCTTTGAGTTTACAAGCTCAAAAAAATTAAAAACTCATACTCATAAACTCGTACTGAATAAATAGTTTAAATATTGCGTAGGACAGTTCCCATTGAATGCTATATGACCTTGCAAGCTTTTAGGTGCCAATGTTTTACATTCGAGTTTTTCACGTTTTTTTAGCAAAATAAATACTTGAAATACCCGAAGTTCTAATCCCATTTTCTGAGTTTTAGGGGTAAAAACCAGAATTTGAACATTGATAAATCAGCCCCTTAGGGGCTGATTCACTATGGGTCGAATATCGAGGGTTAATTAACCCTCAATATTTGACTAGGAATTGAAATCCTTCGACTTCAAATATCGAAGTCGAAGGATATAGCGCAGAAAATTCGATCGAACGATCGAAGGATTATTCCTTTGATCGAACGATTAAATCCTTTGACTCGAACGATTCGAAGGATTTTAATCCTTCGATCAAAAAAACTTAGGCAAGCCTATGGGGACCTTCCCCATAGGCTAACATTGACTTTGGTAGCTTTTATCTGCCGAACTAAGGGGTTGAAGTTTTTTTTAAAGAGACAGTACTTCGACTATCGAATGGTCGAATAGTCAAACGATTTTTAGTTCGAATCCTTCGATTCAAAGTCGTAGTCGAAGGTCGAAGTAGCCCATTCGATGGTTCAAGTAGCCCAAAAAAACTTTCGAAATTCAAAGTTTTTTTACTTCGAATCCTTCACTCGAATTTAGTGAATCAGCCCCTTGTCTATCTAACTCATTCGATTCTTCCTGGGAGATTTGCTATTTACAAGCTCTCCAATGAATCCAAACCCTCCTTTTGGATAACTTGGAACACATTAGACCCATACTTTTAATAAAGCATGTGCCATCCTCAAATGATTCGGTATATCTACTTTCTAACACAGTGTTTTGCATCTTAGCTATGCCATTCACACCTTCTGATTTGTATATACTTACCATCTCATATTAAATTCTATAGATACTTATGTGTAAACATCCTAACTCATGTTGTGCCCCATGTTGTCTAAAATATTATTTTATTTAATTCTTATTAGACAGAAGGAAAAGAAAAAGAAAAAATGTACATTGATCAAACCCTTCTGTGTTGTATGTGTGCATATATATACATATAGCTCAATGCATACCAGCAAAGAGCAAAGCTACTCAAATGCCATCTGACTGCAAAAAAGTCTTGAAATTGTTCAATAAGTGAACATGATTTTTTTCATAAATGTACAGATTTAATTAGCATTGTATTTCTACTGTTAAATGAAGAAATGATGAAATAATGCTTGTCATTTCTCTGTCATATTGTTTTTATTAGTTCTTGCAATAATTTGTTAAAAAAAATCATTGTCTTAAGGCCACAAAGGACCTTACATAATGACGTACCTGCTAGAACAGAGATATTTCAGTAAATATGCTTAGATACAATAACTCTATAGTAATGTTATAAAAATGCTAGGTGAAATTATTTTTCTATGTTTTTGGAAAATATCCATATGAATATACAGGCCCATTTATCAAAAATGTTCATAAAACATTGAATACCCTGCACAAAATGTATCAGAGATATACAATATCATTGATTTTAACAGGGGGATTTGATGAATTAGCCCATATGCGGTTTTGAACAATGATTTATTTTACTTTAGTTTAAAGAATTTGAGTTGAGATGCAATAAATATGCATACTCAAATCCATGCATAACTGTTATAAATCACAGTCACAAAATCCGATATATACTGTAAAGAGCTTTGTCTCAGAAAAAGAAAAGTAGTTGGTGAATATATTTCTCCTGACAGCCAGCCCCAAAATGGGGTGGTACAATTACATACTGAGATGAAAGGTATGCAGTGTAAATTACATGCTGCATAAAATATAAACCAATTTTTCTGAATTGTGGTACCATGGGCATTTGGGCTATAATCTGTGTTATAGCAAATGTAATTAAAATATTGTATATTTCATTCCCCCAAATATATTAAAGAACTAAAGCTCTACAAATAATTAGTCTAGAAATCATACACATAATGGAGGGGGTCAATATACTGTATATATACATTAATGGGGTAATTAATTAAAGTTTAAATGCCAAAAACTAGAAAAATGTGAGTCTTGTAAAACTATAAAATCCGAATTTTTAATGAAAAACTCGCATTTACCAAGCTGTATTATACCCCGGGTATGGAAAAAGTCAAAATCGGAAAATCCGGCATATCAGTGCTTCCGAGGTTGTCTATAAGTCAATGGGAGAGGTCCCTATCCTATTTGGAATTTTTTGTGGTCTGCGCTGGCATTAGCCGAAAAATTCAGGCTTTTCGGGAAAAAGCCTGAAGAAAACGAGCGATTCTGGAAAAAAGTTAAAAAAAATGGTTAAGTTTGGATTTTCTCTCAATTTTTTCATGTTCATCCCCGATCTGATAAAATCTTGATTTTTTTATCAATAAATATGGTCTAATCGATTCTAATTTGGTCAGACTTTTTTCATTAAAATGGTCAGATAAATTCAGACTTTGATAATTGCTGATGTTCATGGGTGGATTTTCATTAAGGCTTGGGGAGGCTAAACCTCCCCAAACCTGCCTGTCACCTCCAAAACAAAAAAACTAAGACAACAAAACCTACAGCCAAAATGACCGGATTGCTAAGTGCTAAACCACTGTGGGGATTTGGGAGGAGGGAGGTTGCTGGATGCAGACAGAACCGATTGCTTGCTGCATTGTGAAGTGCAACCCCAACGTGTCCTCATCCCAACGTGATTTGCTTTACATACCTAACCTGGCTAGCTGCTTAGTTTCCTGTAGGGGCTGGAGTGAAAGATACAGTCTGTACTGTTGCTACCTTTTTGAAAAAAATATCTATTTTATCTTGATGCTTTATTATTAACACTGGCATCAAGCATAATTTTTACCAGCAATAACATTTGGGGCCTTTGCCATATGGAAAAAGTATTGAATATGTCATAACTTGTTTATACTCCGGATGGCTGCCCTGTTTAAAGATTCAGATTGGTCTAATTTTATTTATGCATAGTCCTTTGTGCAGGTCTGTGCCCCAGGTCTTTTCAACCGCAGATGCTGGTTTAGACCTCTAACGCCAATCTATCCACTCAAGAATCCTTTTTGAATGTCATTGTCAGCATCCCTAACTGCCTGAACTTTCTTGGTTTAAATTATCCAGGGGAAGTTTTAAATCATGCAGAGTATAGCCTGCCTTTAGCCTCCCCAAACAAAAAAAGTCATCCCCCGCCTATGCTGATCTTACACACTGCTGGGACCAATTCTACTGTTTTATCTCTTTAAATGTTGAAGCTGTTGCTCTGCTTCTATTGCCACTACATATGTTTGGATGGGTAGTGATATAGAAAAATGTATCACATAGAAATCAAAAGATGATTGCTCTGCAAAAATAAATTTATTTGCTGTCTCCTTTCTTAAGATAAATTGTTTTTCTGTCTCTATTCAGATTTTGTCTCATGGCAGAATTGTCCCTACAGACATGAAAAATATCATCATCCATTCAATATATCACTGACAAGACTGTAATTTAACCTGCCATACTCCTTGTTACCCTTATGATAGATGGCACATTACTTAAAAAATATCTGTAGGATAGGGCACAGTTATGCCCTTCAACCGAAAACTAGCCTGAACCCAAAGTTCAGAACTCTTAAAATAGTTTTTTTTTTCTCTCCTCTTTTGGGAAATAATGAAAGTTGCAATTTAACAAACCACAAAAATATATGATTGAGAATTTGCAGTAATGTGATTAGTGCCAATTTTGCTGGATGTTATTCTCTTTCTGAATGTACTGCATTACCCCTGGAAAAAATAATAGACAAATACAAGAGTCCTCTGCACTCAACCCATTATCAATATATTTAAGACAGAGACATTTTGTGCATACTGCTACTAAAAAATGCCCTACCCTTTAAACAAAACAGGGATTATTTGTCCATATATTGCAATATATATAAGCTGGCCAACTACGTCAAAGTCATCCCATATCTGGCCAGTCCTACGCTCAATTTTCATCTGATTCATTTAGAATCACAGCCTTATTGCACCCCAGTTTATTAGACTGGTGTCTAATAAAAGAGCAGCCAAGTTTGGGAGATTTACTTTGAAAGCAGCAAGTAAGTTGCAGGTAAAACATAGTCCCTTTCTAAAATGTATAATGAAGCAATAGAATTCTTGATAAATCAGATGAAAATTGAGCATAGGACTGGCCAGATATGGGATGACTTTGACGTAGTTGGCCAGCTTAAATATATTGCAATATATGGAAAAACAATCCCTGTTTTGTTTGAAGGGTAAGGCATTTTTCAGTAGCAGTAGCACAAAATGTCTCTGTCTTAAATATATTGATAATGGGTTGAGTGCAGAGAGGACTCTTGTATTTGTCTATATGTATTTTGTGGTCACAGCCTCATTGCACCCCCGCCTAATGGTTTTAAAACTTAGTGGTGAGCACAACTTTCCCTTGTGTGTTATGGAAAAAATAATACACAAGTTTCATTCAAAAAAAGTAGTTAAACAAAATAATCAAGCATGATCAGAGCAAAGAAATCACATCCACCGTGAAATACACAAAGGTATCACTGATCAGATTCATCTGCAGACATCATTATATTGTGATCATAAAAATTCTTAATTCCGATTCATTCTTTAATGGGTTTTGTTGTATTAAAATACCCAAAGCTATTTACGCTTATCAGATAAATGGTGCTACATGTGAAGATTTGTTGAATACAGTAGACTTTGGAAGTGCAGTTTAATTAAGATTGAAATGGTTTATGATAAAAAATAAATTGCTGTTTTAATAAAGGTTGGCATCAAATTATAATGGAACTGCTGTGACAGCAAATAAAAAAAAACCTAATATAAGAAAACATAGTTCGAAGCACCTTTCCAATATACACTTATTAAAAATGTTCTGTTCTTGTAAAGTTACTTGTAAAAACAATTGCTAATGAAAGCAGTATTTGCTTAGTGATGCTGACACCATCTTTTCAAAATATGAATCCTCATCTAAGCATAACTATAGGTTATGCTGACTGTTTTTCCTCAAAGGTTTATTTACGTTTATGTAAATCCAATATTCAATTCTGCACCAGACTGTCTTGCAACCCGACTGTAGCTCCTCCTGCTGCCTGTCAGAAGTGGAGCTAGATGATGTCACAAACAGGGGAGGATCTTTATCTCTCACTTTCCCTGCATGTGACTTTCTTTTACTCTTTTACACCTTAAATGGTAATTAGACTAGTCCCTGGATCAACTTGTACTATGAGCTATCTTCCGTAACCCTGTATTCCCTCACTTGCTAAAAAGCCATCCAACCCCTTCTTAAAGCTATCTAATGTATCAGCCTGTACAACTGATTCAGGTAGAGAATTTCACATCTTCACAGCTCTCACTGTAAAAAACCCCTTCCGAAAATTTAGGCAGAACCTCCTTTCTTCTAATTGGAATGGATGACCTTGCGTCAGCTGGAAAGACCTACTTGTAAATAAGGCAAAAATAGAGATTATAATATGATCCCCTTATATATTTATACATAGTGGTTATATCACCCCTCAAGCGTGAACATCCCCAGTTTGGTCAGTCTTTCCTCATAGCTAAGCTTTTCCATACAGTTTACCAGCTTAGTTACCCTTCTCTGTATCCTCTCTAATACAATAATGTCCTGTTTGAGTGATGGAGACCAAAACTGTATGGCATATTCTAGATGGGGCCTTACCCATGCTCTATGCAGTGGAAGAATGACCCCCTCGTCCCATGAATCGATGCCTCTTTTAATACAGCTCAAGATCTTATTGGCCCTGGAAGCTGCTGACTGGCATTGCTTGCTACAGCCAAGTTTATTATCTACGAGGACTCCAAGGTCCTTTTGCATAATGGATTTGCCCAATGGAGTCCCATTAAGGGTATAAGGGGATTGCACATTTTTAAATTCCAGGTGCATGACTTTACATTTATCAACATTGAGGGGCAGATTTATCAAGGGTCGAATTTCGAATTTGAAACACTTCGAAATTCAAATTCAAAAAGACCAACCGAAATTAAGGTGAAGGGTTTTTTTGGCCAAATAGGTCCGTTTTTGAATCGTGCGAATCAAAGTAATAGTGCATTCGATTGAATTTGAATCTAAGTTTTTTCCCAAAAAACATTGATTTTTCAAAGGCCACCAATTGACTCCAATTAAGTTCTAGGAGGTCCCCCATATGCAACAGCAGGTTTTTGATGGCAATTGGTCAAAGTCAAATTTTTAAAGTGACAGTACATGATAAATTTCGATATTCAAATTTTCAAATTTTCTTCATATTCAAATCAAATTTGGACTAATCCCTAGTTAAAGTACACAAAAAATAACTTGAAATTCAAATTTTTTAAATTCAAAAATTCATCTCGACCTTTGATAAATCTGCCCCTGAATCTCATCTGCCACTTAGCTGCCCAAATTACCAGTCTGTCAAGATCGTGTTGCAACGAGGCCACATCCTGGATGGAATTAATTGGGCTGTATAGTTTTGTGTCATCTGCAAACACTGATACACTACTTACAATCCCCTCCCCTAAGTCATTAATGAACAAGTTAAATAAAAGTGGACCCAATACTGAGCCCTGGGGGACCCCACTTAGAACCTTACTCCAAGTGCAGAATGTACCATTAACAATCACCCTCTGTAACTGATCCTGTAGCCAGTTTCCTATCCATGGGCAAATTACCTCATTAAGCCCAGCAGCCCTTAGTTTAGAAAGTAGTCGTTTGTGGGGCAAAATCCAAATACATCACATCTACTGCTCTCCCACTGTCCAGCATCTTACTAACCTTATCATAAAAGGCAATTAAATTTGTCTGAAATGACCTATCCTTCATAAAGCCATGCTGGTTGCTGCTCATAATGCCATTCACTAGTTGTTTACGTTTAGAATTATGTTTTCTATTATTAGGCAAAAAAAAAAATACTTTGGGTTGACATTCTCTTCTCTGACCAGCCATACAGGTTTATGACCGGTTATCCTGAATGCTTGTGATCTGGCGTTTTCTGAATAAGGCATCTTTCCATAATTTGGATCTCCATACATAAGGGGTTATTTACTAACCTTTATTAACTAAATTTACTGGACTTTTTGGGGCAAAAACTTTTGTGACTTATTAAACTCTGATGCTGCAAAAAGCCTGAATCTGAAAACCCGGCATCTCAAACCAGTCAAGGTCATGTATAGTATAAGTCAATGGCAGATGTCCCTATCCTACAGTAATTTGAAGATACAGTATTTTTTAACAATTATTTCCTTTTTCTCTGTAGTAAGAAAACAGTGCCTTGTACTGTATATGATCCAAACGAAGATATAATTAATTAGAGGCAAAAACAGCCTATTGGGTTTATTTAATGTTTATATGATTTTCTAGTAGACAAGGTATAAAGATCCAAATTACGGAAAGATCCATTATCCGGAAAGACCCAGGTCCCAAGAATTCTGCATAACCGGTATCATGGTCTGTGCTGGGTTTAGCCCAATAATAATAATACATTCTGGGTTTTCAGAGTAAAGTCCAAAAAAAACGTACAATTCAAGTTGCTAGATTTTAGGACGTTTTTTCCCGACCCGACTTTTTTTGAGTTATTTTATTGATGAATAAGATAAAATCATGGATGGAAGTTTGGTTGAGCTTGGTTTAATAAAAATATGAGATAAAGTCAATATTTTAGTAAATTACCTCCTAAGTCTACTAAAAAATTATTTAAACATGAAATAAACCCAAAAGGATTATTTTGCCTCCAATAAGGATTAATTATATTTTAATTGGGATCCAGTACAAGGTTCTGGTTTATTATTACAGAGAAAAATCTATGTGAATCTATGGGAGATGGCCTTCCCGCTATTCAAAGTTTCTAGATACCAGTTTTCCAGATAACAAATCATTCAGCCAAGAATTGCATCGGACCATATACATCAACACATGGCCAACTGCATTATTGACCCAATTTAATTATTGACAATTATAGATACTTTCTATAAAAGTACTGCAAAATATGTTGGAACTATATAAAGAATAATATTAATAATGATTATGATAAAGAGAGCTAAAAAGGACTTCATTAAAGTTTCTATTCTATTTCATTTCTATGATAATGAAAACAGTTACTACTTTAATAACTACAGAAATACTTTATTGAAAATCTTTTTAGATTATAAAAACTCCATATAATATGCAATATTATTATACCGGGCAGTCTAGGTAATCAGTTCATATGTTTTTCTGCTTTTAAGAATTTCAACAATGGTTTTGATTGGATTAATGGCTCTCTCTTATTAACTGCTGTGCACCTTGCTGTGGATTTAAGTTGCCCATTTCTAATAGTACAAATGGCTGCACAGTGGCCTTGCACATCCAAAGGTATTTAGAGGGCAGGGTGGTGATTTTCACAATGGTCTCTATAAACGAAAAGAAAGAAATGTCATTGTGGCTTAAGGTGAACAAACACCGCTTGTTCTTGAAGTTACCCCTGCTGCTTTCATTTGTCCAGTATAATACAAGTAAGAGGTGAGCATCTCTGCAGTTCTCCGATACAAATGTTTATATAATACTTTTTTTCTGTCCTGCAGTTCTTAGTGGTTTGGCTTTGAAAGCCTGAATAATATTGATTGCCTTTTTTCCTAATATAAGACTATTTTCAGATTGAGTTTCACACAGTGAAAATCCATTGAAAGTGGATTTATCTTTTCATTCACCATATACTAAAGACTTTATTTAGAATATTAATGTATTAATATTTTTTCACTTATAAAGCCTTCAAAGAAGAAAATATTGTAAATTTATCTAAGTAGCAACAAAAGCTCTTTTTTTTAACAAAACTTGTGTTTGATTTTTACATATTGTTGAGACCAGAAGCAAAGGTCAGGGGACCATATTATTCAATAAGGATTTGCAGAAAGGAACATTATTCCAAGGCCACCATTACTCAAACAGTGCCTTACAATATTCATAATGACAAATATCAACTACAGTACATTCTACAATAGGGATGTAGCGAACTGTTCGCCGGCGAACTAGTTCGCGCGAACTTCGACTGTTCGCGTCCGCCGAATGTTCGCGAACGTCGCGCGACGTTCGCCAATTGGTGTTCGCGTTCGATTCGAAGTAAAATTTCGTTCGACCATTCGACCATTCGACCGTTCGATCGCTAAAATCGAACGATTTCCATTCGTTCGAACGATTATAAGCATTCGATTGAATTAAAATCATTCGATCGAATAGCTTCGATCGTTCGATTCGAACGAAAATCGTTCGATCGTACGAATAAAATCCTTCGATCGTTCGATCGAACGATTTTATCGAGCGTTCGAAGTTCGCGAACTGTTCGCGAACTGTTCGCTTTTTTGCCGGTGTTCGCGAACGGCGTTTGCGAACATCAAATCGGCAGTTCGCTACATCCCTATTCTACAATAGGATAGTGACAAAAGTTTTGTTTTACTTATTAGACTGGTCTCCCACTGGATACTAGGGTTACCTAATAATGTGGGAAAATTACCCTTTAACATACATATATATATATATAAACTGTATATATATATATACACCATTTGGGGCTTAATTATGAAGCCACAAAGTTGTATGATTTGAGCATCAAATTCAAAAAGGCTGTACGACTTTTTTTAGCTGATTTTTTTTATACTGTAAATGGCAAATTCATGGATAGTAGTACGTTTGACTTTGTTTTAAGAAAAGAAAGGGGGCTTTTTGAACACAATAAGAAGCAACTCCCAATTCATAATGTATTAATCCCTTTGAGTTCCATGGGAGAAAAATGCTATAAAATATTATAATTCTTATCATTATTACTAATATAATTTGGCCACAGTAGTGTAATACACATTAGGGTTAATTTAAGTTAGGGTTACAAACTATGGTCCTGATACATTCATGTCAATGGTCAAAAGACTGAATTGGTCATTCAGTGGACTCTGAACTGCTACCACCTCCAGACCTGGCAATAGCATCAGGGTTCTCTCAACATCCTAAGTGTATAGATGCAGCACACTTGCACCTGAAGAATCGGATACATATCACAACGAACACTGGGAATGGCACCAACCAAACTTGTCTGATTCTGAATTATGTTGATTTTAATGCCTTGGCCACAATTGCACTCCCACTGGCAAGTGCAGCAACACTGGAATTCTTGGTAAAATGCTGCATTATGGGAAAAAACATACTTGTGCTCACACTCTGCTCACTGCACTTGCAGTCATGAATGATCATTTGGATGTTTTCGACTTCTCTCAAATTATTGAATTCGTGGTTGCTGTTGATATTATTAATAGTTTTTGAGTTTTGATAATATTACATCAGGAAATAGTGACATTATGAAATTAGGAAACTGCTATACAGACACTAAAGGATTGAGGATATTAACTCACCACAAACTCTAGAATAACTCTAAGAGCACCAATTCTATATAAAGTTCAACTAACTTTGCTGCAATACAACAGCCAGACACCCAGATATTAAAGGCTATTGCAGATATTAAAGATTATCTTTCTAGACAAACTCATCTTCCATCACTTACACAGGATCATACCCGGAGATTGAATGAGTAAATGTTGAGAATATTTACCACTGACTGGGTTCCATGGCTACAAATGATAATTGTAAAATATTGGATATTGGAAAATATGTTATACTCCAGTACTGATTAAGTTAAAATATGTTTCATTTGTGCACTCATACAGTAACTTGTCATTCACACATCATTCACACGTCCATTCCCATACTCCATTGCTCCTTAAATCTGAAATGGGATTAGGTTTAAGTAAACATATGGAATGTTTTATGGGTAGGCTGGGGGGGGCATATTCCACAGTTGTTTGAATATATTCCTGGACAAAGAGCAGTTTGGTCTCTTTCACACAGGACGCACACACACAGACACAATGACTGTCACACAATACAGACAGGTTTTACACATCATATTAATAAATACATACATTTTTGTATTATTTGGGTAGGCTGTCAATAGTGTATTTGACTGGCTAAATATGTGATAATTTGTATGTATTTTCTGTAATACATTTTTACACATTAAATATACTTAAATATCACCTTGGTGAGTGGTATTCGATGACTATAGAATTTACACAAATTATTTAAAGAGACAGAATTTTTTACATTTTTTACATTTATTTAAAATCTTTACAGATTGCCAGTTCTGGTCTGCTAGTGGTCCTGGGTTGTCTTGCCTAATGCTTGAGATTCCCCTTGCTTCTAAAGCCAAAGTGTGTGGGTGTCTGTGCTCCAGGCCTGGCCTCTTGCCCAGGCACCCACAGACTTTATCAGCTTACAGACAAAACTACTTCCCAGGCTAAACCTCTTCAAGTCTGATGGTTGTGGATCTCCTCAATTCCTTGTCTCCAAAGTGATTAAAGACATCCTTCCTGTTCTTTTAGCAATATAACTCCACATTCACTCTGGGGGGTTCCTTTAACTCTGTGACATGTTTGGAGAATCCTGAGGGATGCACTGTAACATGCAGCCTGTCGCTGAGCTTTGTTTTTGTTTTCACCTCTATACTACAGAGCCCTCTGACAGAGACCTTGACTTTACACTTTGGGGCACATGTACGACTGTAAGTGCAAGTCTCCCTGATGTCATTTTTTGCATTTGCTGGTGTCATTTCCAATGTTCAGCATGCAAGTAATGTCTCTGCCCAATTCTTTAGGGTGATGTACCTATTATATGTACCCTGAATGCAAAGGGAACCCTGCAGCTACTGCCTGGTCAGGAGGTGGTGTAGGTGGTCGAGACAATAGTCACAACAGCACTCAATTTGGAACTATATAGAAGTGCAAAGAGTGCATTTTGATGAGAAACTGTCTGGGGCCAAAGTGCTAGGACCACAACTGAACTTGTGGACATACTGTAGATGAGCCCTCTTGTCTTTAAAAATCCAAGTACTGCTCCCCACTCTTGGTCAAGATAGGCTTTACTTATTGAGCTTCTTGGTGTTTTGTTCTTAGTCTGTAGCCCTGGTTGTTGGCTCCGCCTATTTCTGGTAAGGCCTCATCTGGAGTATGCAGTGCAGTTTTGGATTCCAGCCCTTAAGAGGGATATAAATGAACTGGAGAGAGTTCAGTGATGTGCAACAAACTGGTTAGAGGGATGGAAGACTTAAATTATGAGGGTAGACTGTCAAGGTTGGGGTTGTTTTCTCTGGAAAAAAAGCACTTGCGATGGGACATGATTACACTTTACAAGTACATTAGAGGACATTATAAACAAATAGCAGGGGCCTTTTTACCCATAAAGAGGATCACTGCAACAGAGGCCACCCCTTCAGACTAGAGGAATAGAACCTTCATTTGAAGCAATGTGGATGGTTCTTCACAGTGAGGACAGTGAGGTTGTGAATTGCACTGCCGGATGATGTTGTGATGGCTGATTCTGTTAACCTTTTACCTGCCAAGAACGTAGGTACTACGTTCTTGCAGGGAAAAGCCTTAACTGCCAAGCACGTAGTACCTACGTTCTTGGCTGTAAAGGGCTCCTCTCTGCATCTGGGGCGATTGCCACTTCAGCAGAGGCTTCAGTTAGTCTCTCCACCCACTAGGCAATGATCAGAGGGAGAGGAGGGGGAGGTCACGTGGGTCCTGCGACACGATTGTCGCAGGACCCGTCTACAGTTATGCAGACACGTGTCTGTTCCTTGTGCTGCCTCTCCTCTCCTCTGCTCCTCTCTGCATCTGCAGCGATTGCCGCTTCAGCAGAGGGATCTGTTACTCTCCCCACCCCCTAGGCAATGAGCAGAGGGAGAGGAGGGGGAGGTCACGTGGGTCCTGCGATCGTGGCAGGACCCGTCGACAGTTATGCAGACACGTGTCTGCTCCTTGTGCTGCGTCTCCTCTGCCTGTTCCAGCCAGCCTGCTGCTTCCTGCTGTGTGCACTCTGCTTTAGGACCCCCCTCAGCTGCCCAGGACCCTGCTGAACATCAGAACTGTAAGTAAGCATTTATTTTACAGTTATACACACATTTACATACTAATTACATGCATGTACAAATACACAATACACATTTTACTAAGTTAGCTTTATTCTTTTTCTTTTCAGGCTTTTTTTTTTGTTGTTGCAATTTTGTATATGTCAGAATGTGTACTTTACAAAAATATATGTTTTTGGGGGGTCTTGTGCTGTTAGGGGGTCTTGTGGCACAATATACAGTCACTGCTTTATGTTCACAGAAGGCGAAAAGACAATTTTCAGAAATGTCATAAAAACCGCTGCCTTAGCGTAACTTTGCAGTACGATAGTTTGGAGTAGAAAGACATAATTACCTATTTTGTATTTGTCAGAATGTGTACTTTCTGGTTTTGGGGGTCTATGTGCTGTTAGGAGGGTATTGTGGCTCAATACGCTGTCACAGGCCATTCTTCACAGAAGATGAAAAGACAGGGAAGAAAATTCAAATGCACTAATTTTATTTGGGGGTCCGCACATGCCAGCTGCTTTGGTATACCTATGCATATTTAGTGGCGTCAATATTTAGGGTGTTTTACAATTCTATATAAGAAATTGGGTGAGATAAATGCGGCCAATTGCAATATTTTTAGACAATTTTCAGAAATGTCATAAAAACCGCTGCCTTTAGCGTAGCTTTGCAGTAAGGTAGTTTGGAGTAGAAAGACATAATTACCCATTTTAGATTCGTCAGAATGTGTGCTTTCCAAACATATATGATTTTGGGGATCTACGTGCTGTTAGGAGGGTCTTTTGGCAAATAATACGCAGTCATGGGTCATTCTTCACAGAAGGTGAAAAGACAGCGGACAAAATTCGAATACACAATTTTTTTGGGGGTCCGCACATGCCAGCTGCTTTGGTATATCTATACATATTGGGCATGAAAATGTTCAGTAGACCCTTGGCATCAATATTTAGGATGTTTTACAATTGTATGCAAGAAATTGGGTGAGATAAATGCGGCCAATTGCAATATTTTTAGACAATTTTCAGAAATGTCATAAAAACCGCTGCCTTTAGTGTAGCTTTACAGTAAGGTAGTTTGGAGTAGAAAGACATAATTACCCATTTTAGATTCGTCAGAATGTGCACTTTCCAAACATATATGGTTTTGGGGGTCTATGTGCTGTTAGGAGGGTCTTTTGGAAAATAATACACAGTCACGGGTCATTCTTCACAGAAGGTGAAAAGACAGAGAAGAAAATTCAAATGCACTAATTTTATTTGGGGGTCTGCACGTGCCAGTTGCTTTGGTATATCTATACATATTAGGCATCAAACTGTTCAGTAGACCCTTGGCATCAATATTTAGGGTGTTTTACAATTGTATGTAAGAAATTGGGTGAGATAAATGCGGCCAATTGCAATATTTTTAGACAATTTTCAGAGATGTCATAAAAACCAATGTCTTTAGCGTAGCTTTACAGTAAGGTAGTTTGGAGTAGAAAGACTTAATTACCCATTTTAGATTCATCAGAATGTGTACTTTCCAAACATATATGGTTTTGGGGGTCTATGTGCTGTTAGGAGGGTCTTTTGGCAAATAATACGCAGTCACCGGCCATTCTTCACAGAAGGTGAAAAGACAGTGGAGAAAATTCAAATACACAAATTTTTTGGGGGTCCGCACATGCCAGCTGCTTTGGTATATCTATGCACATTGGGCATCAAACTGTTCAGTAGACCCTTGGCATCAATATTTAGGGTGTTTTACAATTGTATGTTACAAATTGGGTGAGATAAATGTGACCATTGCAATATTTTTAGACAATTTTCAGGAATGTCATAAAAACCGCTGCATTTATCGAAGCTTTGCAGTAAGGTAGTTTGGAGTAGAAAGACATAATTACCCATTTTAGATTCGTCAGAATGTGTACTTTCCAAAAATATATGGCTTTTAGGGGTTACCATAATTTTTTGTAGCTTTTATCCCATATAAAACTGGTAATGTTTGGAAATTAGTGTAAATGTAAGACATCAAATAAGTATGCAAAAGGTAGATTCTGGGGTCTTTAAATGCCATGTACTTCGATAATCATATGTACATTGGGCATCAAACTGTTCAGAGGACCCCAGGCTTTCATATTTGGGGTGATTTATCTTGATACCTAATAGTATGTATGAAATAAGGTGCTGCAGGTGGAAGTTTTGAGGTGATTTTTGGAAATGTCCCCAAAATTGGCAAATTTAGGAAAGATTTGCGGCTTGGTGCTTTGGGGTAGAAAGACATGCATAACCAATTTAGATTCGGGGGAATGTGTACTTTCTGAAAATATATGGTTTTCTGGGGTGAACGTACTTTTTTCTACCTTTGCCCACCCCAAAATCATGTAAATGTGTTGATTTTGCAGCACCTGAAATGACAGACCAAATGGGGGGCCTTCCTTTTGAGGCCCCTATATGCCACGTGCTTAGGTACACCTATACATATTGGGCATCAAACTGTTCAGCGGACCATAGGCTTTCATATTTGGGATCATTTGTCTTGATAACCAATAGTTTGTTTGATATAAGATGCTGCAGGGTGGAAGTTTTGAGGTGATTTTTGGAAATGTCCTCAATATTGGCAAATTTAGGAAAGATTTGTGGCTTGGTGCTTTGGGGTAGAAAGACATGCATACCCAATTTAGATTCGGGGGAATGTGTACTTTCTGAAAATATATGGTTTTCTGGGGTGAACCTACTGTTAGTGGAATGTTTGGCCTTGAAATCAGAAGTATGCCGTTTTGTGGAGCGGTGCTTTGGAAATTTGCTAGTGTACTGCTTGTAGATTTTGATCTATATAAGTGAGAAATCTCAATAAAACTATATATATTTGGTATTGTTGCGTTCAGGAGACATAGACCTTTCCAAATCTGCTGTGTTCTCATACATAAAATAAATGATGTTTCTGATATATGTAATTGTACTATGTGAAACATGATTTTTTTCATTTTATTAGGCACTTTGAAGCCTATATTTTTTTTACAGAAGTTGAATTACACAAAAATTCTAGCATATTTTGAAATCTCAGGTTGTCCTGAAAAAAAAACATATATTGTTTCCCTGGTTAAACTAAAAGACCCCCCCCAGAAAAGGCTCTTAAAGTGAAAGAGTACAAAATGTTCAAAAATGGTCTGGCAATAGAAGTACCAAATCAGCCAAATTGTCTGGCAGCGAAAAGGTTAATGCTTAAGAGTGACTTGGTTTATTTCCTGCACAAATATAATAGCAACGTCTATTGTGATACTAAACTCTATAGTTAGTATAGGTATGTGTATATATAATTTATGTGATAGTATGAAGGGGTGTCTGTATGGATGCTGGGTTTTCATTTGGAGGGGTTGAACTTGATGGATTTTGTCTTTTTTCAACCCAATTTAACTATGTAATTATGTATGCATAAATACTCAAATATAGTTTCTATTTCCCAAACCCAAAATAGTCCAGCACCCATAACCAAAATATAGCGCATCATGCTATAGGGTAAGTTTAGGATCTCTAGCTATACATGTATATTTATATGTTTTTGTCTTTTATAATTAGAAATATACAAACTTACTTTGCTTTTACATGAATTTAAATTGCATGAAATACATGTAAATCTTATTTTCACTCAAAGAAAGGATGTAATTATACTAAAATGGCATAGGCTTACCTCTTTTATAGAGTATAGATGAATATATTAAATTTATTTTCATTATCTGTTGCAATATTCTTTATTGGAGTTTGAGTAAAAATGTTGACTTAAGAAGTGGTTTAGAAGTCATAACATGCAATATGTCAGGCAACAGTTCCCTGCTGAGGCACAAATGTTTTTAAAATAAATAATAAACTTTTATTTTTATTTTTGGACAAGGAGTGAATATATTTTACCTTTTTTTCTCCCGGATGTTATAGCAGAGGAGTCCCTTGGAGTTTCCCCAGCTCATGTTTGGAAGTTGCAGGAGGGTTATAGAACTTTTTTTTATTCAAAAGGTTTGTCCTGGAGAAGAAGCACCACCTCCCCGCAGCCTATAATGCTGTGGGGAAGGGTGGACCTAAATGACTTATCTCCTCAAATTGCTCTATTGCTTATATAATTTCCACATTTAGATCCCCAAAAATGTTTCTATCAAATCCTCTCTGTACTTTATTTTGGGCCAATACAGCCCCTCAATTGTCTTGGAAAAGTTTGCTAGCCCCAGTGGACCAGGGTGGCCACACACTACACCACCTATTCCTATACTTTTTAGCTAGCCAACTCTATCATGTCCACACATGGTTTCACCTCTAGTATACAGTAGCTCATCTTTCTGCCTCATGGGAGGCCATTAGAAATTTAGCATATCAGAGACTCGCTGATTATTATAAGGGTCCCACCACAATTACCACTCACTATAGGGCATGGCGAGCTTAATGTAAACAACCAGACATTCTTCACCTTTTCTCCCTCTCTGGATGAATAGCAATCTTCCTTACCTTGGAGATTTACAAGACATCTCTTACTGTCCCACACTCAAAATGAAGCTACTACAAGTTCTCCTGGAGGAATAGACATTGCCTACACTTTACCAAATCAGAAATATAACAGGATGCAAAGATGCAATTCAGACATACAGGAAACCTATACTTCCAGAATGAATACTTAACTGACTAATAGTTTAAATCATATTAATTGACATATTGAAGAATCTTACCACACTGGAACATATATTTCAGTAAATATTGCTCTTTCATTGCATTTACCTTGAGCCACCCTTTTGTGATGTTCTGCAAATTTCATTAAAATAAAGGTATGGGATCAATTATCTGTAAACACATTATACAGAATGCTCCAAATTCAATTTTAATAAAATAATCAAAATTTTTAAAAATTATTTCATTTTTTCTGTTTTACTAAAATAGTATCTTGTGCTTGATCCCAACTAAGATGTAATTAATCCTTTTTTGAGACAAAACAATCATATTGGGATTACTAAGGGGCCCATTTATTAAACCTACATTTTTTGGTCAAGTTTTGTTAGGGGGAAAACTCAAATTTGTTGTGGAAAAATCAAAACTTTTTAGAAATGTATTATACCATAAAGCTGCTAAAAATCAGAATCCGAAAATACTCCATCTTAAACCTGTGGAGGTCATGTAGAAGTCAATGGCAGATGTCCCTGAAGTTGTTTCTTGGCATTGTGATAATTCGATGAAGTTAGAGTTTTTGTGTGATAATATGATAAAGTCGAGTTTTCACAGTGACTATTCGATAAAACTGAGAATTTGCTCTATATTGTTACATGTTTCAATTTGTGGAAGGGAGCTTGGGCGACTGTGTTATAAGAAAAAAATTATATTAATTTGATAATAAATAGGCCCCTTAGTTTAAATTATTTTATAGTTGACCTAAACTATGGAGACCTAAACTATGGAGATTATGGAAAGACCTGTATATGGTAAGGACTCACAGCTCCCACAAAAAGACATTAATCAAAGAAGAGATATTTGATTACAAATACATTAGGTGCAGAAAGCCTTATGTGTTTTGTGCTATGGCACATTTTTGTCATAGTGTATGACTATGAAGTAGCGCATGAACACCCAGACCCAACAGTTCTGCTGGTGAGCATTAATTTCTCAACCGCTTAAGATACATATGGGGTAGTTTTAATCCACAAGTACAGTTGTGGCGTGTGGATTGGACAAAGTGCACCTACTGATGCAGAGGAACCCTAAAGTTACTTACTGCCACTCTCAAAGGTAGCGGTAGCTCCAAGGTTTTCACCGTGGTATGCATCAATAGATGCAGCTCAGCTTGGGTTAAGATGTTGCACTCGGAAATCATAACATCCAAAAAATTTCAGCATACTGGCAACTGCTCTTATTTTAATCACTCTACTACAACTACGTTGCCACCTTGCACCTGTGATTATGCTTTTATGATTATGTGGGGGGTGGGGGGTTAAGTTGAATTGTAGGTAAAAACATGGTGACTTTTTCAAAGGATTGTACTTTACACACTTCACTTGTGCTTGTAAATTAGAACAGTGTTTTGTTTTGCAGCAGATGCATTGCTAAATACATTTATAGCTTCAATAAGCATATTAAATCCAATAGACCCAAAGCTTGAATGTACTACTATTATTATTATTATTATTATTATTATTATTATTATCAAGTACATACTGCACATAATACGGGTTTATGTGCTACTACTTTATACTGTCATCACTGTTTTAATATTTTTCAATCATTTGTGGACCTGCAAATATGTTTAAGGTATAATAAATCACCATATATAATTTTTACCTTAAGGGCAAATTTATCAAAATGTGATTAGAGTTCAATACAGAAAAATTTGCTCACTTTCTATTAATTCATATGAGAACTTTTAGAATTGTATTTATAAATGGGTGAAAGTTAAAGTTCACTGTTGGATAAATACAATTTTAAAAATCCCATAGGAATTATGTGTAAAAGATCTTGCCAGACTAATTTAATTGCTTTTCATGAGGAGGTGTAATAAAATTACCTGTCCCTGGTAGTCTAGTGGTGCGGCGGGGATGCCCGCCGCGCCATCGGCGGGGATGCCCGCTACGCCGCTCCTCTTCTCTCTGTGTGCCGGCTTCCTAGTGTGCGCGCGGCGCGCACTTCTGCATTTTATGCGTGCTGGCGTGATTACGTCAGCGCGCAATGGCGCGAAATTCAAAATGTATTTAAAGCTACAGTTTTACTTTTTGCATTGCCCGTGATAGAATTGTTATTCTAGTGGTTCCTGAAGCCTTGTGCTGTTTGTTCTTGTAAACTTTATCTGTGATTCCTGGTTTTTGATCCCTGCCTGTTCCTGACTATTCTGATATCCGAACTCTGACCCTTGCCTGCATTTCGACTACTCTTTCTGCCTGATCCCTTCTGTTTGATTACCCGGTTTGACCCTTGCCTGCCTGACGATTCTTGTTATCTGCCTGCCTCGACCCAGCCTGTCTGACAATTCTCTTGCTTGCTCCATTTGTACAGTGACCTTCGGCCTAAAGACTCTGCTAAACAGCCGTGCCCCTTCGCAAGCCAGAACATCTCGCCTTTCACCCCTTAAGTCCAGGTGGCACCCAAGTAAGCTGATGGCTCCTCCCGAAGCCCAACGGTGGTCACACTACTGGTGAAGCCGAGCCGAGACCAGGGTGCTTGGCATTTGTTCTGGTATCGGGTGCCGGCCGTGACAGGAGGTGAGCAGAAACTTTGACTGTGGGTTGACAGTGGATGTGATCTACTTAAACTTTACTAAAGCATTTGATACCGTACCATATAGAAGGTTAATGGTTAAATGAATGGATATTGGCCTTGAGCACAATATTTGGACAGACAACTTGAAAGATATACTACAAAAAAATGTAATATTTTTTTAATTTGACAAATTTTGTTAGCGGTGTAACACAAATCCCATTTCTACTGTTTCTATTCTTTTTGCTGATGATATTAAATTGTGCAAAACTATAAGTTCTATGCAGGATGATGCACTTTGTGATTTGACAAAATTGGAAAACTAGTAGAAATTGCATAACTGAGAAAAGCCACAGGTTACATAGTACATAACAGATAAGCCCTGTAGAATACAGTGGTGTTTTATCTGTTAGCTGCTATGTAGCATGGGCCTTTTCTGCTTTTTTGCAGCTTGAATGACTGCACCATGGCCACTCAGCAGCTTGTTTATATAAATTATAGTAGTTATAGTCTTTCTGAAGCAAACATTCCCATTTTACCAGTGCACAACAGAGCATAATATATTAATTAATTTGATGCACTCTCAATTTTTGGTGTCACTGTTCCTTGAAGTTGAATTAATGAGCTGGAGAGAGTGTAGAGATATGTAACTAAACTGGTAAAAGTGATTTGAGGTAGACTGTAACAGTGTTGTTTCCTCTGGAAAAAAAAAAGCGGGGATAATATTACTCTTTACAAGTACATTAGAGGGCATTATAGACAGAAAGCAGGAACACACTCAAATATTATTCAAAAACTTTTAATATAAACTATTGAAACTATAAGGACAGGATAGTGCAACTATATTTATAAAAACTTTGCAGCTGTTTGGCAGGTAATGCATTTGTGGTTTTGATAAGCAGTAGGTGGGTAAATTAAGACCCCAAGGTTTCTACTTGCTTAATGGTCTAATTCAAAATAAATTAATTTGAGCATACCCCTCACTGACTTGTCCTGAAGTTAGACAGAAAAATAATCAATAATACCCCTTCATCCCAAGCCTATTGCTTAGTTCATTAATTCAGCAACAAATCACAGATATTTGACAGTTATTTTTCACATTTAGGATATTGTTATTTTTTTAAGTCATTAAAGAAATGCAAAACTTATGGATATGTTAATAAGATTTTTTTTCCTCATGTATTGAGGTGTAAAATATATATTTATAAATAGTTTGACAGCCGCATTTATTTGCTATAGTTTGAACTTTAAAGGTATTGTTCACCTTTGAGTTAACTTTAAAGGGTGTTATCTATCTGAATATCCAAACCTCGAATATTTCGTAGTTTTCAAAGCAAAAAAAAAATAAAAACGACAACATT
This sequence comes from Xenopus petersii, assembly GCA_038501925.1. Classification (NCBI taxonomy): domain Eukaryota; kingdom Metazoa; phylum Chordata; class Amphibia; order Anura; family Pipidae; genus Xenopus; species Xenopus petersii. The sequence continues at coordinate 50,302,690 of CM076680.1, forward strand.
TTTGATATTTATTAAAGTCCGATGGTCTAAAACTTCTAAATCCGAAACCTCTGCATCTAAAACCTCTGGAGGCCCTGTATAAGTCAATGGGGAAGGTCCCAGTGTCTGCAGGGATGTCTGTACCAATATCTGATGATTTCAGGGTTTTGGCACAAAAAACTCAGAAAGCTCTGAAAAAATCGTCATTTGGGGAAAGCTCAAAAGTTTTGCCCGACCCTATTTTTGCGGGCTTCTTTCTTTATAAATAAGTTCCATTCAGAAATTCAGAGTTGGATATACTGAGATAAATTCAGACCTATGATGTAGAGAGTGATATTCTAAGACAATTTGCAATTGGTTTTAATTTTTATTATTTGTGCTTTTTGAGTTATTTAGATTTTTAGTCAGTAGCTCTCCAGTTTGAAATACCAGCAATCTGGTTGCTAGGGTCCAAATTACTCTAGCAACCATGAATTGATTTAAACAAGACTAGAATATGAATAGGAGAGGCCTGGATAGAAATATGAGTAATAAAAGTAGCAATAACAATACATTTGTAGACTTAAAGAGCATTTGTTTTTAGATGGGTTCAGTGACCCCATTTGAAAGCTGGAAAGAGTAAGAAGAAGTCAAATAATTAAAAAACTAAAAAAAATAAATAATGAAGACCAATTGCAAAGTTACAATAAACGTAAAGGTAAACACCCCTTTAAAATACAAATGAAAGCAAGCAGTTGGATATTTGAATTTTCAAGTTTTTTCCAAATTTGATAAATCTGGCTCCAAGCAAATGAGACCACTGCAATTTGACTACTAGCAGGTGTTCTTATTCAGGGTATAATTTGAAATCTGTATTCTATATGTGTATACCAGCAAGTTTATGATGATAGGCACATAGGTGTTATAACATCAAGCCAGTGAGTGCTAACTAAGAAATCACGGTTTACAACACCCCCTTGATGCAGCAGAACAGGGCACTCTACGGAGCTGTTCTTTTTTCCAGAAGAACAGATTTGAATTAAAAGCACAGTTTTCACGATTTACTTTTATAACTAGTTTTAATGTGCTAAGCTGAAAATGATTTTGCCATGCTTTATTTCATCAGGAAATGTAATTGTACTATAAATCACTAGTGACTGGCAAATAAATTAGCCAAACACCCGTGAAAATTCACCGGTGTCAGAAAAATTTGGACATATGTAGGAAAAGTCGCTTCTGTCAAAAACAGGGTGCATCAACACTGCGTAAAAATTGACGTGAGCGTCAAAATCGCAATGAATTGACGTGGGCATCAAAATTGACACGAACGTCAAAATTAAAATTTCGCAAATTTTTAGCTGTTTTCGCACATTTCGAGGGAAATTCAGTCACTATCAATCAGATCTAAAGAGAAGGTACTGCAGAACTTAAGAACTGCATTTAGATGTAACAATGACTCAAGGTGACTCAAGGTGCATCAGAAATAATAACTGCCCTTTCATTTATGAACTTTTCACCCAGCTTTTATACATTCTTTATCTGGAAATGGAAATGAACATTCATCATCCTTGCAATGCTGTTTGCTAGTTCATTTTAATAATATCAAGGCATAAGCATTAAACAGAGCATGAAAATGTAAAGGTTTTTTGGTGACAAAATCATACTGTAATGCCAAAAGGATTTCTATCACAGGAATGTTTGCAGAATGGGATTGTATAAATAGATAATGTAGAGAGTTACAAAATCTTATGACTTAAAAACAAATCTGAATATCTTTCAAACAAAAAAGTGACCTGCATGTCACAGCTTAATTGCAACCCTTCCCTTCTGACCAGTCCTAAACAGGGTTTCTATACATTTTTGTTCCTGACAGGATTAAGACAAATATGCACTAATTTTCTCTAAAACCACAAATACCATGAAATGTGCAGAATGTTCTTAAATTGACCCCTTAAGAATAACTGTATTCTCATGTTAAAGTTGTGATTCTGCAGCAGTCTACCTAGGGGCACATTTATCAACATTTGAAATTAAATATTTGCAATAAAACTCACACATTTGAATTAGTTGTACCGAAACTCAAAGTGTGATATTGCAGCTCACCGTAGAAAAATTCACCCGCTTTCTATTCATTCCTATGGCATTTTTAGAACCATATTTATCCAATTGTGAACTCCCCAGTTCTAAAGATTCCATATTCCAATTGAGTAGAAAGTGAGTGAAGATTTCTGTGATGAGCTCTAATGACACATTTTGATAAATCTGTCCATATTTATGACATTTATAAAGCTGAAAACTTGAATGTAAAAATTTGGCATCTTAAAGCTGCCAAGCTGAGTCAATGTGAGGCGTCCTAGGCAGAATTTAAGTGATATTCCTTATTCCCTTTCCAATTTTTTGCAAGTTGCAAGCTCGTTGACAATGATTTGTAGTTTGAGGTTTTTTTTTAAAATTTTTATAAAATTATTTTACTTGCATTTTGAAATAGGCCTCCCAATTTCAGCAAAATCTTGATCATGCTCTTTTATTCAGTTTTTTTCCCCATCTTGTTTTTTTATGTCCATTATTTCAAATAAAACCACTTTAAACCTGCCAAAATGTTATTTTTATAGAGAAGCTCAAATGCAAAATAATTAAAATAAGTTTTTAAAAAAAATAAAAATATCAGTAGGTTTTAGGTGGCAAATATATAACATGATTAAAACTTTCCAGCAATTTGAACGAATCATAGCAAAATAAAATCTTGAAAATTAGTAAATTTGCTCCTTGTGTTTGAAGGCTAATGTCACACTTGGAGGCTTCTCCTGTGTTGCTTGTCATTGAATTTAACAGCAAATATACATGCATGAGAGCAAGTTGAAAATGAATGCTCCCAAGCTACAAACATGCACAAAAAGATAAACATTTATCTGTGCTTCTTATGCACAAAAAGATAAACATTTATTTACACACAGTAAATATTATTAATCCCAACTGCAAATTGCAGGTGGAGATTAAGAATTCTAGACATTTCAGAACTGAAAATTGTCAAATCTGAAATGCTTGTTATGTTTTCTACTGACTGCTAACCATCACTATTGATGAATATAGTGACATGATAAATGATAGATCTGTGTGCATCTTATTCATAAGTCTTAATTTATGACAAAATGCAAATGTGGAAGGTTCTAGAGTTTTAAAATTAGTTTGCTTATTTATTTGGCTTTAAAATGTTTTATGGTTTTGAAAAATGTAATAAGTGAATAAACGAATACATCTTCCAGTAGATAGATATCACAGGGTGTCTGCCTCCGACATAAAAGCTACACAAAACTGACAAAATGGAACGTGAAGCATAGTGTCTCCCTCTGAGGGAAATTAGGTATTCGTCTTGAGAGAGGGCTATAAATATTTAAGTGCTATTATTGTTGAAAATGATTCCTTCTGGGAGAATAACAAAAAAAAGAGTGCCATAGGCACTTGTTACCAAAGAAAGTTTTTATAAAGTGAGGTGCTGCAAGAAACGAACTCCAGATGGCACCGGAATACAAAACAACTTTGTCTTTTTGATATGGCTCGAATTATCCAAATAAGTTGAAAGCCAGTGGGTAGCATTAGAAAAGTTCAAACACTATAAAGAATACAGGGAACATAAACAGTTGCTAGCTATGGTTTTTATACTGATCTTATTGTAGATTCTAATAAAAGGGGGGAGTGAAGCAAGGATATACCTGTAAATTATATAATAAAATATTAACTAAAGCTTTACAAAGAAATTGTCTGGAAATTCTGCACACTAGCCCTTATTTATATAGTGCAAGTGTAAGCAACTTTTTTGCACTTGTACACCTTGTCCTACAATTTGTTCTAGAGCCACAAGTCTTTGTGCAGCATTCTGGCAGTCAGCTGAATGTATACATAAGTAGCAAACTGGTCACAAAGGTGTCCTCCTTCCTGAGAACATACTTGCATAAAGGTATTGAGAGGGCTGCCTTGCCTCTTAAAGGCATTACAGAAAGGCCCCAGACACAAGTATAAATTTGCTATCCCAAGTTCTTTAGCAATTGAATTATGAATCAAGGCAGATTAGTAATTAATTAAAATTCACATAAGATGGAAACCCAGAAACCAGTGCATTCTGCATGAATATTTAAAAACTAACCCTAGAGCAGTAGGTTCAATTACAAATTTACTTCACTTTCTGCCCAGAGTATTCTAATTCAGGGGCACATATGGACTTTTACCATCTGAGGCAACACCCCCACCTCATGGTTTTCTTCTTGCCTCCTGGATGAAATTTCACTGCACTGAGCATATGTGTGTCACCGACACACAAGAGATGGACTGTATATTTACAGAAACAAATATTTCATTTAGTAAATACTGCAAAGTACAATGTGTAAAGTGGAAGAATAGTGTAAAACATACCACACATGATTCACAATTTCACAAATAGACAGTTCAAAGGCTGGAGCATAGGTTGGTGTGTGGGAGAATACGGCAACATTGTAGACAACAACTTTTTAATGGGGGGCCTTGACAAAGGCCTTTTCTATATGGACAATAAATCTGCATTTTACCAAGAAAATATGTAACATTTGGGGGCAGATTTATTAACGTTCGAGTTGTTTTTTTCCATGAAAATTGAGTATTTGAGTTGTATTTTTTGGTCAAAACTCACATTTTCAGGTTAAAAAAAAACTTGAATCAATCAAGTTTATTTTAAAAAAAATATTCAAGATTTATTATACCTTGACCGTGGAAATAGCTCGAAGCTGAAAATACACCACCTAAAACCTGTAGAGGTCATGTAAAAGTCAATGCCAGATGTCCCTGAAACCATTTGAACAGGTTAACAGCCTGCTTGATGTTCAAGTTTTTTTTCGTATGGAATGCTTCTAGCGATTCAAGTTTTTTTCTCTGAAAACTCGATCAATTTTGAGTTTTTGGGTTGCGGATTTGAACTCACAGAATCTGGTTTTTGCCATTCAAGTTCTTCCTAAGTAAGATAATATTTGAGTTTCCAGGTCAAGTTCATTAAAGGTAAATAAAACTTTAACACTCAAAATCAGCCACTTAGTGTTAACATTTCTCCAATCGTTTAACCCCCAACTAGGAGTGTTTGTCGTAATGAAAATATATTTAATGCCTTAAAATGTGGGATATGTAATTCAAATGACTGTCTCAATTAAATACCAGAATAACATTTGGAAGATTTAGAAGGGTATTTGCTAAAATTACAATTACAAATTGTTCCCATTTTTTAATTAAAACAAAGTTGACCTGACTCCTATCCACAAATTTAACTCAATTGTCAAAAAAGTTAAGTGTGAGAAAAGTCTTGACAAAACTGTGCGACAATCCAAATCGAACGACTTTTTCAAATTTTGAGTTGTCACCCTAAAACCAGTGCAGATTAGGAAATCAAAGGGACATCTGCCATTGACTCCTACATGACCTCAACAGGTTTTAGCTGGAGTATATTTGGATTTTGAGCAGTTTAAGGGTATAATACATCTCTAAATATTCAAGTTGCATTGCCAGTTGTAGGTTGTAAAGTGTCCAATCAATGTACGGTCTGACCTCTCTGTGGCACAGGAAGGACTCATTTACATGCAGTTTACCAACCATCACAAATCCTGACACCTTTACAAAATATTGTAAGTAATTATTTTGGGTACAATTAAACTGACATTTTTGGGAAAGAATGTTGTGTCATGGGTACAAAAACATGGTCAATTGCACCTCTATTAAAGGGATACTGTCATGGGAAAAAAAAAAAATTCAAAATGAATCAGTTAATAGTGCTGCTCCAGCAGAATTCTGCACTGAAATCCATTTCTCAAAAGAGCAAACATATTTTTTTATATTCAATTTTGAAATCTGACATGGGGCTAGACATATTGTCAATTTCCCAGCTGCCCCAAGTCATGTGACTTGTGCTCTGATAAACTTCAATCACTCTTTACTGCTGTACTGTAAATTGGAGTGATATCACCCCCCTCCCTTTCCCCCCCAGCAGCCAAACAAAAGAACAATGGGAAGGTAACCAGATAATAGCTCCCTAACACAAGATAACAGCTGCCTGGTAGATCTAAGAACAACACTCAATAGTAAAAACCCATGCCCCACTGAGACACATAGAGTTACATTGAGAAGGAAAAACAGCAGCCTGCCAGAAAGCATTTCTCTCCTAAAGTGCAGGCACAAGTCACATGACCAGGGGCAGCTGGGAAATTGACAAAATGTCTAGCCCCATGTCAGATTTCAAAATTGAATATAAGAAATCATTTCTTGTAGATCAAGATGACTCTTGACCGTAGATAAAATTCCGCAGTATATGCAAAGTGAAGTAAAATACATTTTTGAGGTTACTTGCAATATTTAGACGTTTGCACATTAAAATATTATTTTCAATCCACACAACAGCACATATTAAAAATACAGGCTTTTGGTGAGTGCTATAACAACATTAATATATACAGGTGGACACTGTATAATGTCAATAACAGGAAAACTGCATTATACATGACCATATCATACACTACAATGTGTGGCACTGTGAGGAGAACTCTTGAGAGAAGGTACATATCTCCCAGAATTACAGGTGCTGTGAGCAATTAGCAGGAAATTAGCATTGCATGTTTGGGGAGTGGTCACCACACGTGGGATGGGAGTTCTCTGTCCAGGGAAAAAGCAGGAAGTACGTGTCTGTGAAGGGAAATACTCCTGTGCTAAATCTGTTAGACACTGAAGTGTGACCTAACCCTAAGTGGGGATAAACTTTATTGGAAAGAGCAAGTCAGTTGGTCAGAGGAACAGGATGTTTTGGCCAATGGTCAAGAACTGTAAGTTACTGCTTTTGGAATGCATTTTAGGACATCCTGCAGCAAAATACATTCCCTTCATGCGATGTCCTATGCCTTCAGAATGGCGCATCGGTTGCTTTTACCGCCAGTCATCATTCAAATCTGCAATCACACTCCTCTACCCTCCCTTCTCAGCCGTCAGTCATACGAACTCCGCCCTCAGCCTTCTGCCCTCAGTCTTCTGCTCTCAGCCCTCAATCATCCGCCCTCAGTCCTCTGCCTTCCGCCCTCAGTCCTCTTCCTTTTAGTCCTCTTCCTTCCGCCCTCTGCCCTCGCTGCTCAGCAGTCCCCCCACAGATCTCTCTTTTCAGCCAACAGTCATATCCATAACTTTCTAAAGTGGGGAGCGAGGGCGGAAGGAAGAGGACTGAGTGCGGAAGACTGAGGGCAGAAGGCTGAGGGCGGAGTTCATATGACTGATGGCTTAGAAGGGAGGGTAGAGGACAGAGGTGTAATTGCAGATTTGGACGATGACCGACAGTAAAAGCAACCGATGCGCCTTTCCTAAGGCATAGGACATCACATGAAGGAGATGTATTTCACTGCAGGATGTCCTAAAATGTGTTCTGTAACTGCTAGGGATGGGCGAATTTGACCCGTTTCGTTTCGCCTAAAATTCGCCGCTGGCGAATTGACGCAGACGCCCATTAAAGTCTATGGGCGACAAAAAAATTTTGTCGCGCGGCGAAATTTTTTTTGACGCGCGTCTTTTTTTTTTGGGCGCACACTGCCATACAAGTCTATGGGCGTCATATTTTCGGCGAAACGAGGCAAAAAATTCGCCCATCCCTAGTAACTGCTACTTTTGGTATGAAGTTTTTTTTACAAGTTACTGCTCTCTGGAAAAGAAGAATAAGAGCAGATGAAAAAGGCCAAACATGGGGACCAACCACCCTGCTGTACAGCTCTGTAAGATAAGTACTGAGGAATAGGGCGGTTTTGGGGCGCAATGTTGTTTCAATTGAGTTTCAAGTTTGTGCATGTCCTATGTTAACTAAGTAGGTTTCGTTTTCCTTTTATTGTTTTTTCATAATCCTTTTCTATTGTAAACCATTTCTTGCACAGAGTGGCAATACATAAATGTAAACCCACACAAATGAGTCATAACAGATTATTTTCATATGTCCACACAATTTCTTATTTAATACCACAACTGTCCTTGTTAGTTATTCCTTGAGGACAAGTACCAGTGATAAATTAATGGAATGTATGCATTAGAATCTTATCAGTTTTTACATAATCCTTTTAACAATTAATTTTAAGCAAAGATGGTCCCAGTGTATTAAAACATTTATTATGTTTGCCTTTCTCAAAATGTTTTTAACACCTTATAGGGCTCATTCACAAACAAAAGTGCAGTGTGCAAAGTGAAATTTCAAGCACAATTCAGGCACAGTGCAGCATTGTTTCCATAATTTCAGTGTAATAGAGGCCTCAAGATGTCAATGCATGTGCCATATGCTAAAAACACACACAGCTGAGCATGAGCTTCAATGCAAATTGTCCACAATTGTGCTGAAAAATTTTGTCTGGTTGGTGTCATTTTTTGCATTCATGTTGTCTGCATGTGCAATGTCTAAGCCAGTTCGTAAACAGTGGGAAAGAATAAGAGTATCACTGTAAGCAACCACAAAGGAAACACAATACTAGAACTAGATTTGTCAGAATCTAAAAATCAAATAAAAAGTCGAGTAAACCTGTGGATCTCCCCTTGGCTGGTAGGAAACCAATACCTGCAATAAAGACTGATACTGAAAGACACTGTTATATTGTCATAGAACATAAAACAAACTATTCCTCCAAGTATATACTATAAATACTGAAGAGCCACATGCATACATATCTGTGGTATCCTTCTAACAACATAACTAATGTGGCTAACATTGGTCCACACATGGAAACTGTCACAGCCAAATGTTAAATATACAAAATTACATCTGCCAGTCACAATCCAATAAAACAGGAACTGAAATAATGTATTCTAGGACATGCCAGGCAAATGATATACAGAAGACTGAGATTGACAGACTCCTTGCCTGCAGGAACTGACACTTCCTGTAGGCAACTTCCAGAATATTATGCATTCTAGAGCCAATAAGATTACCTTTTCCTGACTTATTTCCTGACTAGATTAAAGCAAAAAGGAGCTGCCCAAAATATGGATGCAAAAGCCAGACAACTCTCTAAAAGTGAGCTGGGATTCATGTAGACACTGGTGCAAAAAAATAGAATAAAAAAAAACAGGCCCCTCACATGGACGGTTCTTCTGGCTTGACCCGGCATGTTCCTGACTTCGGCTACAGCCACATCTCACCGGCTCTGTTTCCTGGATGGTGCTCCTTAGCAATGGCTCTGCCTTTGTTCTTCCTGTTTGTGAGTGACTATTGCAGCACCAATCTGCATTTATTTTCTGCCTGAAACTTTCATTTCTAAAAGCAAAGGATAGCACTGGTGGATTCCCTCCTAGACTATTTATTAACCCTTGCAAGCTTAAAGACATGTTATTCAATTGTATTGCAGACTGTCTAATTAACCAATGCAAGTCTGTTCAGTTATCTCCAAAGACTGTGTCGCTAACCCTTGCCAGCTGTGTTCGCTTGTTTCCTAGCACAACCAATCCTTGCTAGAGTTTCCTGCTGTTAACCCTTGCCTGCCTGTGTTACCGTGCTTTGCTAATTACTGTATTTTTCCACATTGTCTGTATAGTTATCTAACTAAGTGGGGGCAAATACCATAGTCAGTCTCCTGAAACTCTGAATGGTTGCTAATTATAGTTAAATAGTTTTTTAGTGACCTACCTCTGTATAGATTGATTATTCCCAGCTGCTGTGGAGAATACTCACCTCATGAATGATCCATTTCTCAGGGTTACCTGTGGAAAGAGGTTATCATTAAGACCACATAATTCATATTGGACTTATCTTCCCACTACAGCTGTACTTTCCTGGAAGCTCCTGCCAATCTTCCAGCGTGTGGGACAGCTCTTCCGGGGACTTACAAGGAATCTTCCTCTACAGGTACCTGAAGATCAGAAACTTTGTTAATCCTCAGGTAGCTTTATCCTCTTATTGCTTCTTATTGCTTCTTTACGGGATTCACAGCACTAATTTATTTGGTGCAGTATCAATCTTGTTCGAGCTTTGCAAGATTTTTGTAATAGTATTTGTATAACTGGATATAGACATGTATTTGCAGTTCATAAATGTGCACCTATTTTAGGTGTGGTAGGAATCTAAAAGCATGCAAAAGTGAGTAATGAGCTACATATTCGTGAATAGGCTAAGTGATCCAACAAATATTTTCATGCCCACAAGAACAAAAATAAACTTCTCATGCTTTAAAGATTAAGGTTGCTTACAGATTCAAAACCCAAGGGGCATGGCCTGCCCACAGATTTCCACACAAAAATTCACTTCTTTTATGTTAAAGAAGCGTCACGATCGGCACCCTAAATCCAGAACCAGTGCTAGGCTCCCTGGTCTCGGCGCTTGCTTCTGCCTTTAACAGCCACCTTTCACTTCGGGAGGGGCCTCAGCTAATTGGATGCTGCCAGGTCTTACTAAGAGAGGAGCCAAGCAAAGGTCCTGGATAGGGATGTAGCGAACCGCCGCCGATGTGTTCGCGAACGCCGTTCGCGAACACCGGCAAAAAAGCGAACAGTTCGCGAACAGTTCGCGAACTTCGAACGCTCGATAAAATCGTTCGATCGAACGATCGAAGGATTTTATTCGTACGATCGAAGGATTTTCGTTCGAATCGAACGATCGAAGCTATTCGATCGAATGATTTTAATTCAATCGAATGCTTATAATCGTTCGAACGAATGGAAATCGTTCGATTTTAGCGATCGAATGGTCGAATGGTTGAATGGTCGAACGAAATTTTACTTCGAATCGAACGCGAACACCAATTGGCGAACGTCGCGCGACGTTCGCGAACATTCGGCGGACGCGAACAGTCGAAGTTCGCGCGAACTAGTTCGCCGGCGAACAGTTCGCTACATCCCTAGTCCTGGATGTGCAAAGGGACACGGTCGTTAGCAAAGATATGGATAAAGGGTACAATTCAAGGAATAGACAAAGTGTAGTCAGGCAGGCCAAGGTCGGTGCAGGCAGAGTTCAAAAGAGTAGTCGTGCAGGCAAGGGTCAAAAACCAGAAGAGATCAGAATTGTCAGACAGGCTTAGGTCAGGATCAGTGGAGTTTCAGAATTGTCAGGCAGGCAAGGGTCAGGATTACAGAGTTTCAGGATATTCAGACAGGCAGGCAGGGTCAACACCGGAATCAAACAGATAATCTGCACACCCAGATACTAACACAAGTTAGACCTAATAACAGGCAATGAATTTAAAGTAAAAGCTCCTTTAAATACCTTAAAATCTCGCGCCACTGCGTGATGACGTCATGTCGCTGGCGATGTTGTGTATGTAAAACCAGGAAGTGTGAGCCGCGCGTGTCCTAAGGCAGACCGGCACGAGCAGCCAAAGTAGAAGCATTATGCGGCGGGCATCCCCGCCGGCCCACTAGACCACCAAGGTGAGAGCTCTTTACAAAAGCACTCATAAAAACTTCCAAAAACCCTACATCACTACTCACCTCCCCTGGAAACAAAATCCAATTTCCTTGAAACACCGATCTTTTAGCAACCTGTATCCTCACACCATAAACAACTTGGTGTTGAGGTTTTATCACATATTTGCCACATCCCAAAGTATACAAAACTATTGGCAAAATTTTACTTGACCTTGGGAGCAGATTTATTAAGGGGCGAGTTGAGTTTTCCAAGGAAAATTCAAGTTTTCGAGGGTAATTTTGATTAAAACATTTTTTTTGGTTTAAAAAAACACATTTTTCAACATTTATTATACCTTGACTCTCAAAACAATTTAATCCGAAAATACACCATCTAAAACCTGTCGAGGTCATGTAGAAGTCACTGACAATGAACCATTTGAAGATATTAACAGCCTTCATGATGATTTTTTTTCTAGAGGGTTTCGCTCGAAAACTTGATCAATGAAAAATCCTGACATTGTTAAACAACTTTGGAGGTTTCTCCTATTTTAAACTTGACATACCTAAGATCCAAGTGCTCTCAATACACCTCTCAGCAGTTGACATGCAGTTTTTACTTTACAACAACTTCATATCTTAGACTGGAGGGATACACCTCTTATAATATATAATTAATCCTTATTGGAAGCAAAACCAGCCTATTGGCTGTTTCCATGATTTCCATGATTTTCTAGTTGACTTAAGTGTGCCAAGCATTCTGGATAACAGGGCTCATACCTATATAACATACCTGCTCATTATATACTGACCATTTTGGGTTGTAAAAAATAAGACATCATTCCATTATATAAGGATATGCCATCAAAGTACCCAATAGCTTGCTGATCCAGTGGAAAATCCCTTCTTGAGTTTACTGTACCAGCAAGCTTCCCGAGTGTAGGAAAAAAACACACCAGTTTTACTAGTGCAAGGCAACAATACATCATATTATTATTATTACTTTAAAACTCTTTCTTTTTTTGGTGTTAAGATTTGTTGCTCTGGTGTTTTGTCTTTTGCCTGCCAAAAGACAAAACTAAGACAAACTGCTAAATGTCCAAGAAAAAATATTTATATATCATTATGAAATCACAAAATCACTTATCAGCAATGTAATGTTTACCGTTTGTATAATCAAATATGTACACAGTCACAAACGAAAGAAATCAACAGCAACCCTATTTTTTTTAACTTGAAAACAATTTAACAGAATTTATGAAACCCAGCTACATTATACTGTGTAAGCTGATTCCAACACAGGGACATGATTTCTCAGCAAAAGTCACTTTAACTGTATTTACAAAACAATATGTAATATTTTCTCTTCTTGGTTTATTGCAGTAATTTTGAACTGTATTACAAGTATAATCTGAGAAGATACTTCAGTAACACAATTCCTCTGGAAAGTCATTTTGCAGAATTGAAAACTAGCCATCTTTTTTTGCTGAGAGACTCTTCTTTAGAGTTCAGTAAACATTGTGATGGGCCACTTGGTAGAGCAATTTAAAATAATCTCTACTGTATACAAAGAATGATTGAAGAATGAAAGTAAATATAGTTGCATTACAAGTGTTTTGTAGTGTGTGGAGCTTGACAAATATACTTGCCCAATGTCCTCATATTGCTTTACTTCTTTGCTTCCCTTCGCTGATTTCAATTGCTTTAGTTTCATTTTTTTATCACCTTTGTGATTCTCATTCATTAATTTTTGGAGAGCAAGTATTTTGAAATCCTCCGAATCCCTTAAATACAAGATGTGTTGAAAAAGAAATTACAAGTTTACATTTGCAACCCAACATAAATATTTCAGTGTTCATATCAAATAGAATGAGGAAAAGCATAAACGTTTAAAAATATTATTTAAGTAGCCCCCCAAGACCAATTTTGTCTGGCCAATTTTATATTTACTGCAGATGAAAAAGAAAATTTAACTTTACGTTTTCTTTATTTGTGCTAAATTTTGTATCTTATCGAAGACTTAGACAATGTACTATAAACAACTGGTTATCTGACAACTGACCAAATAAAATCTTTTAAGGTAATGAGTTTGTATAAATAATTAAATAAATATAGCAGATCAATATTTATATAGAGTTTAATAAAATACATTCTCAATTTGGCATCTTCAGTGTTTGTGATGTGTGTATATGCATGCTTATAGTTATTTCAATGATTGTTTCTACCAAAAAAAGAATAATTGGCAACAGTTTATTTACCTGTCCAAAAAAGTCAATAAAATTTGCAGTATGTTGCAATATATATTATACTTTCCATTTACTGTTCTTCGTAAACTTTGCATACTTTTGCTAACACAAAACCTACAATAATAAACTGGGATATATTTATTTACAAGTATATTTTTATTATTAAAACCTTTGCAAACAGAAAATGCTTTCTCGTACCACAGTAAATCATATTGGTAAATTAACATCGGTTTATCCAGAAATGGTTTCTTACATGTGAAACACCATTTTATTTAGGTAAAGTAAAGGCCAAGATGAGTAGCGAATTATTTGTGAAGGTTACAGCTTATGTAAAACTTTTCATTTGTGTATATAGTATTCATGAGTGAATGCTTAATAGCGAACTAAAGGAAATATTTACATCTTTAAAAATAGACAAAAAAGTCTACTTATTCTTCATTCCCTTTGCATTGAAGTAGAATGGTTAGAAGAAGGAAACAGAGCATAGAACAAATCTCTTCAAACCGAATGCCAGCACTCCAGGGAATTAGCTCTATGCTCTGCTTAGTTCATAGAGATTTCTCAGAAAGTAATGAGAAATCCCCTTTCTTCTTTATTAGCAAAAGTATTATAGAATCCATGTTTTGCTTAATGCTGCTATTTTACAGTATTAAACAGTTCTTTCATAGCATGCCGCTCTGCAACTGTTGCTCACATAAACATAAGAAAAATGTGATTACATAAAACAGGTTAGGATAATAACTATGATTAAAAACATCACCACAAGTGTGGATCATATATATATTATCTAGTTAATATTGGTAATAATGTTTTTATTTTGTAAAAAAAAAAAAAAAAAGAGAACATGAAAAATAAACGGAGTTTGATAACCATATAAATGCACAAAGACATAGGCTAAGAGATAAATACTTTCTTCTAAAATACATTTTTATTTCAGTGCATTTTCAACAAGTGCAAATGTGTTTAAAGACTCATGTTTGTAGCATGCTGCATTGCAAAAAAAAAACAAAACAAAACATAAGCCCATGAGGATGAAAGGATAGTAGCTTAAGTGGGAGAAACTTTTGAATTGAGTTTTATATTTGTATATTCACCAACCAAGTGAATTCCCAAATGCCAAGTGCAATGATGGGTTTCCAAAAATCCAAGGGATAAAACCTAGCAGACGTGTTGCTGAACAGCGGTAATTTATACAAACTCTGCTCTGTTTAATATATAATGCCATGCTCCCTTGCCCCTATTAAACCAGCAGAGAGGATAGGAACCCAACGTGTAGGGTTTCAAATAAAATCCAGCACATTTCTCTCTCCATCCTGTGATCCCTTCTAATTGAACAGGGGCAAGGGAATGTGGATTTTTTGATAATTTATTAAGTATAAAGAAAATGGTTAGTTTGTGAGCCAGCATTGGACATCTACAAAAATACATCCAGAAGTACTTACCGTGCATTAGCAGACAATACTTGGGAAAAATACTGCTTCACAACATGTTGAAAACTAGAAGTTGGCAAAATTGGATTGCTTTAGTGAATTGAAGTTCAATTGCCTTTTTGTCTTTTATTAGAGAAATTATACTCCACAGTGAAATACATTATTTGTACTGTATTATCTAATATATACAACAATTAGGCTGCATGTTCAGTAAGGCGGCTACATGTGTACAGCAAGACACCTTTTAGATGTGTATGTATCAATTTGACCTTTCTTTCTTTCCTAACTTAACCGTAGGCAATCAGTTCTAACATGATAAGTATTGATTCTTTAAACACCACTTATAAAGAAAAAAAATATTGATTCACTCCAGTCTGATAAATATAATGAAAGATAAGTGTTAAATTAACAACCAGAACTGTGCTGCAAACAAGCCATAGAACCCAAACTATTTAAATGTGAAACTCTCTTTACTATTATGAAAAAATCTGAATGAAATTCCTGAAAAAAATTTGTAACAAAAAATTTTAAATTTGTAACATATGTCCTAGGCAGGGATTTGTGATTCACTGTGCTGTTTTGTTCCCCTTTTAAACAGGTATTTGATTCCTTATACGGAAACATGTTTGTAACGTATGGTATCCCAAAATCCAGAGCAAACTCCAAGGTCCTGGTCTCGGCTCAAACGTCTGCCTATAGCAGCTGTCTTAGACTTTGGGAGGAGCTCTCCACTACTCAGATGCCGCCAGGTCTTAATGTGAGAGGACCAAGGGGAGCTCTAATTACTCGCCATCAGCTGTGACATAACATGTCAAAACAGTGGAACAAGTAACACCATATTGACAAATGTAAGCATATTTTTTTTTCAAAATAAAAACCTTTGCAAAGGGAGGGGGGTTAAATGATTGGACTCCATTATGGGAGACCAGACACACTGCCAAGCCTGCACAGCACTCCAGGTGCCCGTGATGATGAAAGAGGAGGAGGGTAAGTGATCTCATTTTTCAAATCAGCCCTCCTATTAGTGTCCATCACCAATCCCTCACCTCCACGTAGTTATGCCCAGAGCTCCCTCTGCTCCCCAGCACCTCCCCACAGTCCTCGGAACCCTTCATTAAACACTTTCGTGCCATAAATAATATTCATACACAATCTGCTGCAAATGTTAACCTAAAATTTATCAGCAAAAACTTGCTGTCAAAAGTATATACAGTAGAGGCAGTCACTTGTGTGTCATAAAACATTACTATTGCAGCAGATTTAGATAACATTACCAATAAAACTTCAGACTCAGTTTTCCTTTTTAATGGGTGGAGGTCAGCCACACCTTTTATTAAAACCTTTGACAAAAACCGATAACCTGTCCTTGCCATACCACACATAGGTTACCCCAGATGCCAGCCACTGCAGCCACACTGATAGAGAACCCTGTCAACCAGACCCTTAAAACCTCTTTTTTTTTATATAACAAAATATATTATACTATAACAGTGCAATGGGCAGGGTGTGAGATGACCGGTCTCCATTATGGGAGACTAGACAAGCTAGCAAGTCTGCATAGTGCTCCAGGTGCCCGTGACGTTGCAAGATGCAGCCCTCCCTTAGTGCCCTTAACCAATCCCCCCCCCACACACATAGACAGTCCTATAGTTCCCTCCACTCCCAGCATGTTCCCACAGTCCTGGCCACCCTTCTTTAGCCACTTTGGTGCCATACAATATATATATATATATATATTCTTAATGAATCAGATGAAAATTGAGAGTAGGACTGGCCAGATATGGGATGACTTTAACGTAGTTGGCCAGCTTAAATATATTGCAATATATGGACAAACAATCCCTGTGTTGTTTAAAGGGTAAGGCATTTTTTAGTAGCAGTATGCACAAAATGTCTCTGTCTTAAATAGATTGATAATGGGTTGAGTGCAGAGGAACTCTTGTATTTGAGGTTATTCATCAAAAGTTGCATTTATACCTTGATTGAACTTACAACTCGAATATTTTCTAATTTAATAAAAAATCAAATGGGAAAAAAATCAAATCAGTGAAAACGGGAACTCAAATAAATCAAGTTTTCTAGCAAATCCCACGGAAAAAAATAAAACATCACAAAGGCTATTAACATATTCAAATGGTTCAATGAACCTCTGCCATTGGCTGAGCTGGAGTAATTTCAGATTCAAGCTATTTCCACCTTCGGAGTACAATAAATCTCGAAAAATCCCAGAAAAATTCACGTTTTTTTAACCCGAAAATGCAAGTTTTTGATTGAAAACTATCCTCGAAAATTCAGGAAAACACAACTCAATCTTTGATAAATAAACCCCATAATGTGTAAATTGCAAAATATTAATGCAACCAAATTTGTACCCATGATGCAACATTTCCCCCCAGTATTCCACCATAATAGTGGGATGCAAATAAGTAGCATCTACCTCATCCTGCATGTGATGTATCAATACGGATTTAAATAGTTTTTTTTTGTGTACACATATTTCTGCAGTGGTGAGAATATAACTTTGATATACTTGGCACAAGTCAGTTGTGGCAATGAACACAACCCATCACGTTACATTCAGATCCAGATTGCTGGTAATTCCAATGTTCCCCTGAGTGCCTTTTAACAAAAAAGAAATTAAATATTGCTGAATCATCAAGTAATGTAACATGGTAAGTGTGAAGGGGAATGCATTTCTCTATCAGGGCCCATACAACCCTTCAGCTACAAGCTTTTTCATAGTTACATAGTTAATTACAAAAGTCTCAACCCTTCCAAATGAATCTCATATACCACATACGCACATACCTTTAATGAACTATCTATACACTTAGGGGCACATTTACTAAGGGTCAAATATTGAGGGTTATTTAAAGCTCGATATTCGACCATCTAAGTAAATTCCTTCGACTTCGAATATCGTAGTCAAAGGATTTACCGCAAATACTTTGATCGAACGATCAAAGGAAAAATCGTTCGATGGAACGATTAAATCCTTCGAATCAAACGATTCGAAGGATTTTAATCCATGGATCGAAGGATTTTCCTTCGATCAAAAAAACCTTAGAAAGCTTATGGGGAAGGTCCCCATAGGCTAACATTGATGCTCGGTAGGTTTAAAGTGCCCAAGTAGGTAGTCAAAGTTTTTTTTAAAGAGAGAGTACTTTCGCTATCGAATGGTCGAATAGTCAAACAATTTTTAGTTCGAATCGTTCGATTTGAAGTCGAAGTCGTAGTCGAAGGTCGAAGTAGCATATTCGATGGTCGAAGTACCCAAAAAAAACTTTCAAAATTTGAAGTTTTTTTACTTTGAATCTTCACTCGAGCTTAGTAAATGTGCCCCTTACTGTACATATAAATTATATACAGATTTGGGAAACCAGTTATTCAGAAAACTCAGAATTCTGTAAAGGCTATCTCCCATAGACTTAATTTTATCCAAATAATCCAATTTTTTTTAAATTATTACATTTCTCAATGTAATAATAAAACAGTACCTTGTACTTTATCTGAACTAAGATATAATTAATCCTTATTGGTAGCAAAACCAGCCTATTTGGGTTTATTTAATGTTTACATGATTTTCTAGTAGACTTAAGGTATGAAGATCCAAATTACAAAAAGATCCATTATCCAGAAAACTCAAGGTCCAGAGCATTTTGGATAACAAGTCCCATGCCTGTATTATTTATTTTGGATTAAATAAACACTTTTTTAAAACAACATCAAAACTAGTGTTATCCTGATTCTATCTCTATCAGCCAGCATCTAATTTGCAGTGGAATTTGGCATGAATATAGCTTGTTACTAGTTACTGGAACAGTTCAGATTGATTGTGTGCTTGCAGGTTTATATACCAGTATACAAATATATATATATTTTTATAAGAGTCAGTTGACACTAGAATAGAGGAATTCTAAATGCTTTTCAAACATTTTCCTGTCTCTTAAGTGCTTTCTATTGATTATGTAACAGTGACAAGCCACAGAGGCAGGAGAGCAGTAAGACAAGTTTTAAATCTGAGCATGCACATCCTAAAACAATAATGCATTTATCTTCATAAATAGAAACATGGTGTAAGCATTGAGGATAATGGCATTACAGACAGCAAAATGAAGATTGGAACTGATAAACTATTATAATAGATGATAATGAATAAAAATAGATAAAAGCCTGACATGCATATAATAAGCAAAAAAAGCCAATGAAAAAACTGCAGATAAATGTGGTAGGATCCAAAAATATATATTTCTTTCTCATTGTAGTAATAACGGCTGATGTAAAGCTTAAAGGTTAACTCTGCTAAGTCAGCTCTCCTACAGCTAAGACTCCAATTGCTACATCGCCTTTGACACTCTAAGATTTACAGACCTGTGAAGGAGAATCACAGAACATGCAAGGCATTGTAGGAACTGGAGTCTTGGCTGGAGAAGAGTTGATGTTTCATTGTTTCAATTGTGCATATAGCCAGGACAGGCAGTGGAAGATATATGAATAACTTAAAATCTATTTGGAAATGTTTTTTTTATTATAATAATTTAACAAATTTTAATTGTTGATGTATTATTTGAGACTAGTTCCATTTGTTCACATCCTAATACCCGGTTTTATTTCTTTCGATATATTTTCTTCTTTTGAAGTTGTTTATAGTTGAACTTGAGAAATCTTACTCAAATAAGGTAAACAAACTGAATGTCTTACATAAATCATTCTGTGTCTTGAAAATCCCAGTTTGCCACCAGTGATGGGTGAATTTGTCCCGTTTTGCTTCACCGCGAATTTCGCGAATTTCCAGTGAAATACACGAAACAGGCAACAAATTGGCAAAACTTTGTCAAAATGGGGGCCAATGTCAAATTTGACGCCAGCATCATCGCTGGTGTTTAAATTGTCACTGGCATAAATTCACAGTGAATTTGCACCTGGCGAATAAATCCGCCCATCACTATTTGTCACGTACAAGAAAAGAAGTGTATAAAGAAGTGTATAGAAATGGTATGGGGTAACTATCGTGTTTGGATTGCATAGGAACAGAGCATTTTTATATTGTGGTATGTTTACACATTTACACTGAGCCCTGTACTCATGGTCCAAACTACGGGTAGGCACATGCATAGGGTGCAAAGCTGGGGGGTGCCAGGCACGAACCTGGTCTGTTGCCTACCCCATGACCAGTCCCCTCTCTCCCCAAGTGTGTGCTCTTTCCCCGTTTTTTTGTGCTCACACGCCGATTTATGCTTGCGCACGTAAGCGTGGACGCAAGAAAGCCAACTCGCGCATGTTCGCTAGACCTCCAACATGTGCATGTGAATTTGTGCATGCTCAGCCGGCACTGCAACCGACCAGGTTGCCTAGGGTGCCTGGCCCGGCTCTGCACTTAAGGCTTTCTCATCTGCCTAAAGCCAACATTTTTATCGTTATTTACATCACAGGCCAGTTGCTACATGCAAATCCATGTCACTAAATAATGGAGTGGAAGCTTCTATGGTCAGTGTTATGTCACTGCCAGACACAGTTTATTTGCTAAAAGCTATAAACGTCACTCTAAAGGATTAAATCTTTTTTATGTTTAAAGAAGTTATTGTTGTGCTATTGTTGTATTATAAGAGAACAAATGAATCTCTGACTAGTGACTTTTTTATTTTTTTTAATTGAGACGAAGCTCAAATCGCATGATTAGATGAAAATGTCCAGATTTTGTGTTCCAGGCAATATTCAAGCACAAAAGTGGTTGCTGCAAATGAAATAAAGTGTTTCCATCAAATATTCAATACACAGAATACCATGCATTACATTGTATTGTATATCATTCATATAGTCAGGATCACCTTGCCTCATTATAAGGTGACTGCTTATTTTAGCCGCAAGCAGGTTAACAGTTGACTCACTCAATCGCCTGGTCAGCCGCAGTAACAGGTCCATCATCTGAATTTGCATCCTGAAACGAAGATGTAGAGCAGGGCAAATGGGAAGGGGGAGGCAAGAATTTAATGGGGGAGGGGAAGGCATGGGCAAGGTGCACCGTAATCCCTATAGATTTGGGTTGGCATTTCTGTTTAATCTCTAATATATTTAATTATGACATAAATACATTTTACAGTTTCCTAGGGGGACTTTATAAAACAAAATAATAGATTGGAATTGAGTGGATCAGTAATAAACTGATTTCTTCTTCAAAGTATGTATATTTTTTAAAAAATGTGCCAAAATTCTTTCATCACCTGTAAAAGTCTCTGACTAAAGACTCTCCAAAGAATAAATAAGCAGATAGATGTGTCTAGCAAGTGAATAATACCATTTTGAGTTAAGAATATTGCTGGATATTTAAAATGACAATGATTCCTATAACAATTGTCTCCTTCCCCTTCACTTCTCTCAAATATCTCCCTCAACAAGTATATGATTCACATATTTATGTTCTAGATTGTTTGTCGCTCTATACATTCAGTGCAGTTTTATCTAAACAATGCAATTTTATTAAACTTTACAACTTTGCTGATATTTAGGGAACAACAGACTGCATCATAAATATTTTAAATCTCTTTCACAAAGTCCTTGAAAAGTGTACAATAGAATTTCTATGACTTTGCGCTTGCAACAATAATATGAGAAAGAAATATTAGCATTTAGATTGAGATGTATTGAGATACGTTACATCTATAAACTAAGGATATATGCATTTTTTTTTCAGAAAGGCTTTTGTAAGAGAAAACAGAATGCAATAACTCTTTTAAAACATTCCTTTTCAGATATTTCTTGTCACTACAAACTGTTTTTACTTCTTTTACACTTTACACTTTTTTTTAAATGAAACTGTGTTTAAGATACATGCATTTATTTCTACCATGAATCTGCAAATAGACCATGTTCTTTGAATGTAAAAATCAATATATCCTTACATGATAGCGTGTTGGAGCTTCCTTTCTAACCTCAAACAGCATAGCAAAGAGACACCGTGGGGGTAATTTACTAAAACTCAAATTAATCTCATATTTTTATTAAACCAAGCTCGATCAAACTCCCATCCACAATTTTATCTTATTTATCAATAAAATAATTTGAAAAATTTGGGTAGGGAAAAAACTCAATAAAAACAAACGAAAACACGAATCATACAAATTTTTCGGATTTAACTGCTGAATCACTCGGGTTATGTGACAACTCACCTCCCTGGTGGTCTAGTGGTGCGGCAGGGACGCCCGCCACGCCGCTCCTCTTCGTTTAAGATGCCAGTTGCTTGCAGCGTGCATTCCTTCTATTTATAGGCGCATGCGCGCTGGCATACTGCTGCCAGCGCACAATGGCACGAAGTTCAAAAGTATTTAAAGGGTCAAAATACATTTTCTCACTGCCCGTTATAGGATCATATTTTGTGAGTTCCTGGTGCTTCTGAGCTTTATTCTGGCTGTTTCTGATACCTGTTGTGACCCCTGCCTGTTTTGACGATTCTGATTTCTGAAATCCTGACCCTGCCTGGTAACGGACTCTTCTATATTCGTATCTCTTCTGACTGGTCTCCTGGTTTGACCCTTGTTTGTCTGACTCCGCTTGTACTCTGCCTGCCCCGACCCGGCCTGATTTGACTATGCTTTCTGCCTATGCCTTGTATTGTGACCTTCTGCCCAAAAGACTTTGCTTTACGTGCCTGCTCCTTTGTTTGTCCAGAACCCTTTGCTTGGCACCTCTCTTAATAAGACCTGGAGGCATCCGATTAGCCGAGGGCTCCTCCCGAGGTGAAAGGCGGCTATTATTGGTGGAAGCAAGAGCCAAGAATAGGGTGCC
Source organism: Xenopus petersii (assembly GCA_038501925.1). Classification (NCBI taxonomy): domain Eukaryota; kingdom Metazoa; phylum Chordata; class Amphibia; order Anura; family Pipidae; genus Xenopus; species Xenopus petersii. The sequence goes on from CM076680.1 coordinate 50,325,464, forward strand.
TAGCACTATTTCTTCAAATTGTAATAGGGACATCTGCCATTGACTTTGACATGACCTCAGCAGGTTTGAGATGGCTGATTTTCAGATTTAGACTTTTTGCAGCTTCGGGGTATAATAAAACTTGAAAAATTTAATTTTTTCCCATGAAAAAAAACAAGTTTTTGCCCAAAAAACCTGACCAGAAAAAATGGTGGCGTAAAAATAAAATCCTGTGTGTGTGTGTGCAAGATAGAAGTCAGAAGTTGAATGAGAAAAAAGGGTATAATTTGCAAACCCAAGGGAAGAATGCCAAAATTCGTGTAAATTTTTGTATCAACAGTAATTGAGTATGACGCCCATACTGGCTGATGCAATTTCAGAGGCCAGTCATAAGCATCCCCTGGGATGTCCCTTACCTTCACATCATTCAGAAACTGGTGTCAGAATTACCTGTACACAAAAGCTAAATGACTGCTTAAAGTATTGCTTTTTGTACTGGTACTATCAAAGGGGCATCCAACATATGGGTGGCAGTGTATTGCCCAAAGCCACCCTCTGCCAAATCCTACAGGTGTAAAACTGCCTGACTGGAAATACAGTTGTTTCTTCTCCCAAAACTACACATTAGAGAATTGTAATTACTATCTGTACTAGCAGATTTAGGCAGATTCCATTTCGGCTGTGGCACACAGATCATTTTATAACATGCCCTGTTACCACTTTTGATGATATGCAGTGTCTATTTTAACCACAGCTGGTTTTCTCTGATAGCAGAAGCAGTGAAATCCCTCATCAGCATCTTCTGTAGCCCCTCAGGCTATCAGTTCAGGCAGCTATAACCTTATGGATAAGTGTTAGGCTAAGGCCACACCATGTAGGCAGAGAATCTGCTGCTACTCTTCTGCTGTATTGCCTGCACAGTGAATCCTACAATCCTACAAATAAGGGGCGGCCCTTATTTTTTAAAATGACAATTTTCTATTTATGATTACCCAATGGCACATACTACTAACAATGGTTTATTTACATGAAGCAGGGTTTTACACAAGCTGTTGATGCAATATATTTTTATAGAGACCTACATTGTTTAAGGGGTATAGTTTTCCTTTAATATTTAATACAATCGTGCAGAAACTGATGTAAATGTGATAGGGACCTTAGATTCTAAGCTGGTTGGGCCGGTACTGGTGGGAATGGGTTAAGGACCCATTTGCTTCACCACAAATTTTCGTTAATTTCCTGATTGATTCACAAAACGGGCGAAAAATTCACAAAACACTGATTTTGACACCAGTGACAATTCACTGGCATCAAAGTTGACGGCAGCACCCATTAAAGTCAATGGGTGTGCATTAATCTTCGCCGGCATCCGAAGCTTTCGCCAGCGTCAATTCTGTCACAAAACGCGCAAATTCGTGCCTGCCGAATAAATTCACCCATCACTAATTGTAAACTCACTGGGACAGGAACTGATGCAAATGTGATAGGGATTGTAGATTGTAAGCACACTAGGCATGCACTGACGGAAATGTGATAGGGACCTTAGATTATAAACTCATCGGCAGGGACTGATCAAAATGTGATAACAGCTGTTATGAAAAGTCCAGACATCCAGACATCAAAGTCCAGACATCAGCCCACGTGCCAAAAGGTAAACAATATTATAGCTAGTCAAGAAGGCAGCAGAATATCCAGGAGCCCAACTTGTCCAGCAGATCAATTCAACACACAAAGACAGCAAGGAACCACCACACTACATTAGTACTTCTGTACACAGCTGCTCCCTCACTGACATGCCGCTCACTGATTCCTGCCTGGTTGGTAGTGACATCATCAGGCAAAACTGAAAGCATGCTGCACAATCGATCCAGAGCACAGCAGGGAGCCCGGAAGAAGAACAGCATAGCTAGCAGGTGCCAGCCCAGGTGGAGCAGTGGCAGTGGACCACTAGGTCCAGCAGGTGGCCCATAAAACTGGGGGAAGTGCACAAAACCAGAGCGCTCAAAACCAGAGCACACAATCCAAGTCCAAACAAAAAAAAAATTAAAAATAGTGTAGCAAGTGATCTAACAGTTGCAGGGATTCACAAAGACTGGGGCCCCGGGATTTTTCCCGGTGTCCTGGTGGGCCAGTCTGACACAGGAGAGGGGCCAGCAGGTATGGACTTTAAACTTACTATCCAGGACTCTGTGATGGGGCTGGAGGAACCGTTGGGATGTTTGGAGCCACAGGCAACAAATCAGAGAATTATGTACCCTTGTCAAGGTTCTGAAGTTCAAAGTGTGTTTTTTTTTTTCATGGCATAGAAAAACAAAGGGAAGAACCTGTTACTTGACATTAAAGCTTCTCCAGCAGATCATAGATCAAGCAATCTGTATTCCTGTGGATCAATGCTTTTAACACAAATCTAGGTTCTGTGTAACAACTTACATGGTGCTTTATCTGGGAATTCTGTTGCTCAGGGGTTCCATATACAAGCAGAACAAGAAGGAAATCAGGTGGCACTCACAACAGCAAAATGTGCTAGAATTTCTTGGTTTATTGAGATCTCCACACTGGTCAATCCTGAATGGCAGAGGGTATATACAAAAGTTACATTTCATTTTAACTTTTCCCTACAAATAAGCCTTTTAACAAATTGGTATTGTGGTTCACAGAGAAGGGTTTTACAGCATAGTCTGTCCTGACATTGGGTAGAGGCACTCCAATTTATTGTTATATCTGCTCACTCATATGGCGTAGTCACATAACTCATCTATTGTCTAAAAGTATAACAAGTGCAGGATTTCCCACAATTGTGAATAACCTACAGGATTTTTCCTAGTAGTAGCAACATAAAGACTAGAATCTTATATAAAAGCCTTATGTCTTTTCTGTCTAAAGCCTATGACTAAGTGGCCACTCTAGGCATGAAACAAGCAAGGGTTTTATGTGAAATGCCAATCCGATTCCTGCATTTATTCATAAAGTTGTTCGGCAAGTGCATGTCTGTTCTGCATTCTTGTTGAGAGCTCAATAAAATAAATTTAAAACCACTGAGCATATTAATTAATATATAATGGGTACTTGGTAAGTCCAGAATTTTTTTATCTTAAGTAAATATATTAATTTTGCGTGCATATCTTCGGTTTATCAAATATTGAACTGAGGAACTTCTGAAGGATTTCCAGCAGTTCTATATTTTCTAATTAAATGAAACTTTCCTGGCCATCAGTAACATTATTCAATGCTGATTCCTGTGTCAGTTGGTCATGATTTCTTTGACTGCTTTACGTATTAAAATGTCTGTTTTCTGGGGTAATATTGCTGAGCACTTATTCCTTGTTATTAGATGCAAGTGCAAGTCATATATAGAGAGGAAGATTCAGATAATTATTTGTAACTCTGGAACAAATTGTTGCAATGTAGCAAACAATCATTACAATCCTCGCCAGAGATAAAATGATAAAGATTAAAAGCTAAAGTAAAGTTGTACCCTGAGATATCTATCGTTACCATTTTTATCATTAGCAAAGCTTCTGCTCAAAATTATTTCTGTCTATTAATATTAAAGAAAGATGTATTTTTCTTTCTTTCACTAAACAGGGCAAAGTTTGGAGCTGAATTGAAGCCACATTCTATCTTTAGGATCATTCTAGCATAATCAAAACAAACTACTTGTCTCCTGAGAGGCCTTTGTGTAAACAAACATCTCACTATCCCCCTTCCGCCACCTTTAAGGCTTTGAGATAAGTTCTATGGCTTATAAAGATGGCTTTTCATTGGACTACTGATTAGTTTTGATACATTGTCTGCCTGATCAAGTATTGTAGAGCTAAGATCTAGCAATGATCAAGTGACCTGTTCCAGCCTTGCACAGGATAAACTACACTACTACCAGGGTTTGTCTGGGCCAGCGGAATACCCTCTTTGGCCCAGCTGGTCAGACCCACTCCTCATGGACTATGCACTCTGTGACCTCTTCCTGCCCCGCGTGAGAAGATAAGAGGTACATGCTGATGGGGGGAAGTGGGCAGAAGGGTGTTGCGGATAGGGGAGGGGGTTCCGTGGGGGATGGTGGAGTGGGATCTAGGGATGTAGCGAACCGCCGCCGATGTGTTCGCGAACGTCGTTCGCGAACACCGGCAAAATTTGCGAACAGTTCGCGAACTGTTCGCGAACTTCGAACATCCGAAAATCGTTTGATTCGAACGATCGAAGGATTGAAATCGTTCGATCGAAGGATTTTCGTTCGAATCGAACGATCGAAGCCATTCGATCGAATGATTTCATTCGATCGAATGCTTCGATCGTTCGATTCGAACGAAAATCCTTCGATTTTAGCGGTCGAATGGTCGAACGATCGAACGATTTTGACCCGAACGCCTATTGGCGAACGTCGCGCGACGTTCGCGAACTTGCGGCGGACGCGAACAGTCGAAGTTCGCGCGAACTAGTTCGCCGGCGAACAGTTCGCTACATCCCTAGTGGGATCGGGGTGGAAGAGTGGGGCCAGGGTGGTGGAGTGGGGCTGGGGGTGAGCCCAACCCCCCCAGTCTGACTTTGACTAGGGCTGTATTTCTAAGAAATTAATTTGTTTAAAACACAATTCACTTTCACATCTTTCTCATGAAGAAAAAACTCTAGTACAGGTATAGGACCCATTATCCAGAAACCTGATATCCAGAAAGCTCCAAATTATGGAATGGCCTTCTCCCATAGACTCCATTATAATCAAATAATTCACATTTTTAAATTGATTTCCTTTTTCTCTGTAATAATGAAACAGTACCAACTAAGATATAATTAATCCTTATTGGAAGCAAAACAATCCTATTGGGTTTATTTAATGCTTTAGTAGACTTAAGGTTTGGAGATCCAAATTATAGAAAGACCCCTTATCCGGAAAACCCCAGGTCTCGAGGATTCTGGATAACAGGTCCTATACCTGTATAATAATCTGCATTTTCTCTGTTAATGATAAAGATTTCAAAATTCCTTGAACCGATATCAGTGCTTTGCAAATTATACATTAATTAATGAGAAAGCAATACTTGATGCTGTGCAGCATAATCCTTTAAGTATCAGTATCAATATACAGTGAAAACTCAATTTTACATACCCTGATTTTGTTTTCCCTCATTTTACACCATTTTTGTGATCCCACATATAATACATTTCCCTGATTTTACATATTCCCTGATTTTATACAATATTTCTTGTCCCCTAAAAAACATAAATTGGGTTTTTACTGTAGCACAAAGTCACTAATAGTTTTCATGGCTATCCCTAAAAAGATGCTGCCAGTCAAGCATTATTGACAATTGTATTGGGTTTGTTTAATATTTACTTTTTTTAAGTAGACATAAGGTATGGTCCTACAAATTATGGAAACCGTCTCAGCTGGAAAATCTAAGCATGCCATATAATAGACCTCAAACCTGTATATCTCTTTTTCACCTTCTCACCTTTTGAAAGACATAGACATTTTATGACATTGTATCATGTATAAATATCGAATCCTTATTTTTTTATCCTTATTTTTGTTCATTTTGATACAATGTAACACACATTCCATCTCTATTTATTTAAATAACTAGCAAGCTCATTAAAAGGACTGTAAAATAAAAACCAACTTTTATTTTCTGCATTTATATTTTGCTCATGGATAGAAAGTGATTCTAATTCCAGTGGTGAGAAGATTGTGACCTTGGGCAGTTCACTTTGTTTCTTCCTGCCTCAGGCTCTAGATATGTGTTACACTGCTGAGCGTTAAATGCTCTTCCCCACAGTGGCTCAGTTCTCGGTACATACTGTCAGAACATGACTTTAAGTATAGAATGTGTATAAAAAGGCATTTTTATATTTTTCCTTGGGTTAAGTGCTGAGTTATAAAGTAAACTGAAGCATTTGACATATACAGTATATAATATAACTAAACTGGAAACCGCATGTAATCCATTTCTATTTGTGTCAGTGATTGTACGTTTTTTATAACCTTTTTTCATATGATGTTAATCTGCATTTTTCTTAAATGAATTCTGAGCAGACACATCTAATAGCCTAAAATGATAGGGCTGATTTACATTGTTAACTACTTTAGATGGGCAAACAGCCAGTATAGTCCTTGCTCTAGACAATTTACCCCTCTGACATTCATTGTATGCTGCTGACAGTGAATAGATTCTGCAACATTGAATTATAGCTAAAAATAGTTTTATCTTCCTCTTAGGTAACAGCAAGCTAGAAGGACTCAATTACATTAGAACAATTCACTAAAACCAGCCATACAATTAAATTCAAAGCCTTGAATCTCTGCAACAGCCAGTGTCAGAAGTGGATGCATTTTCACAAAGACTAGCATTTGGATTTGCACTTTTCAAAGGACATGTAAAAAAAAAAAAGAACAAACATTAACATATAGGGGCAGATTCACCAATGGTCGAATATCGAGGGTTAATTAACCCTCAATATTCGACTAGGAAATGAAATCCTTCGAATTAGAATATCGAATTCGAAGGATTTAGCGAAGGAAATGCGATCGATCGAAGGATTATTCATTCGATCGAACGATTAAATCCTTCGAATCGAACGATTCGAAGGATTTTAATTCAACGATCGAATGAATATCCTTCGATGAAAAAAACTTAGGCAAGCCTATGGGGACCTTCCCCATAGGCTAACATTGAGTTCGGTAGCTTTTAGCTGCCGAACTAGGGGGTCGAATTTTTTTTAAAGAGACAGTACTTCGACTATCGAATGGTCGAATAGTCGAACGATTTTTAGTTCGAATCGTTCGATAGTCGTAGTCGAAGGTCGAAATAGCCCATTCGATGGTCGAAGTAGCCCAAAAAACACTTCGAAATTCGAAGTTTTTTAAATTCGAATCCTTCACTCGAATTCACTCGAATTTAGTGAATCGGCCCCTTAGTGTATAAGGAACCTTCCAAACTTGGTTTTCTGTTCATGTTTCATAATGGCCTATATTTTATTTGACAGTTTGTGAAGTGGATGAACAACATGTTGGTCTTTAATGTTAATGTGCTTGGACTGAAATGTGAAATCTCCATATTTTCTAACGCATGACATTAGTGCTGGAATAACATAAGAATGCGTGATCTTATCCAGGCATTGAATTTGCCTAACTGTACTGTATATCTGCTTGACTATGTATTTCTATTACTTCTTGCTATGGAAACTGATTGACCCTTTTTACTTGGTAGCACAAAAAGTTAATACATCTATCATTAAAGGGACAGTAGCACTAATATTTCTAATAAGAACATCTCTTTAATAAATACTATTTGAAGTTTTTAGTTCCACAGGACATAATAAAATAGGGCAATCTGGCAACATCCACTTTACTGAACGTTATGTGCACGCACTCATTCTCCTGGACTAACTTCAAGTTTTCCTTCTTGCACACTTTTTTTTCTCCTAGACTGACCTCCTATGTTTGCTTCTCCTGGACACACTGGTGGTGAGAAACTTATAAGGGCTTATTTATAACTGCAAGCACAGTGGGTAACTTGCAATTTTCCCTACAGTCATTTGTACATAAAACTCTGCAAAATGTATCAGAATGCACTCTTCACACTTATGTATAAGTGCTCTCAGCAATGCCAAGTCCTTCCAACTCCTGACCAGGCAGTAGCTCCAGGGTTTCCTCAGCACTCTGCCTCAATTGTCATAGCACAGTTGTGCCAAAAAAACATGGCTCACACACCACTTGTTGAACCCCAGAAATGGTGCCACCAGGTGCAGCGCAATTGCTTAACATGCACATGGAACTTTGGGGAGGAAAAATGCTGCATTATAGGAAAAAACATGGTGATTGCACTGGAAAATGCACTTTACTATTTGAAGTTTTTAGTTCCACAGGACATAATAAAATAGGGCAATCTGGCAACATCCACTTTACTGAACGTTATGTGCACGCACTCATTCTCCTGGACTAACTTCAAGTTTTCCTTCTTGCACACTTTTTTTTCTCCTAGACTGACCTCCTATGTTTGCTTCTCCTGGACACACTGGTGGTGAGAAACTTATAAGGGCTTATTTATAACTGCAAGCACAGTGGGTAACTTGCAATTTTCCCTACAGTCATTTGTACATAAAACTCTGCAAAATGTATCAGAATGCACTCTTCACACTTATGTATAAGTGCTCTCAGCAATGCCAAGTCCTTCCAACTCCTGACCAGGCAGTAGCTCCAGGGTTTCCTCAGCACTCTGCCTCAATTGTCATAGCACAGTTGTGCCAAAAAAACATGGCTCACACATCACTTGTTGAACCCCAGAAATGGTGCCACCAGGTGCAGCGCAATTGCTTAACATGCACATGGAACTTTGGGGAGGAAAAATGCTGCATTATAGGAAAAAACATGGTGATTGCACTGGAAAATGCACTTTACTGACTGCATTTGCGGGTGTTAATGAGTCCCATTATATGCTGGTGGTGATGCAGCACAGGAACCAGAAGAGTAAAGCACAAACATGCACACTGGGGTTGAAGGCGATCCACGAGTTAAATGTGGTGGAGATGGGAAACATGGCAAAGTCTCTCAACACCCCCCCATCATTGGATATACACCATAGAATACCATAAATGGACCATCATGTTGCTTATTTTAACAGAATTATACTGCTACTGTTTTCGAAAAGATGCATTATTGCTCTACAGAGTCAAAACTATTGAAGGAAAATAAATACCTTATAAATCAGGCGTCCATTTATGATTGCTTGTGCTTATTGGCAATCTTTAATTGAACCCTGTGTGATTTTACTAATGGAAAACTTGCTAATGGAAAAAAACTTGGAAATGTTTGTACGTTTGCCAGAATAGGCTTTTGTAACTAAGAAAAACTTTGGTAGCTTTTACAAGCCAACGTTTTTCTTTGGTTGAATATTATTATTTTAAAACATTTTACTAAAATTGTTTTTTTTTTGCATTCAAAACTTTATTGAAAGTTGGCAGATTACATACTGACATATAATTACATATCTCAAATTTTGTACACATAGAGGCCCAAGACAACCAATTTATTATGCACTGTTATTATTATACTCTATTATATAGGGAAGCTGTCATTTATTTTAGTAATAAATGTTCAATAACGGAGGGTACTATTCCTTAACCTATGAAGAGTTTACATCTCTCCAGTGCATGGTAATATAGTAAGTGATTTTACTACTGTGATGAGCTATAAGAGTAATCTATTTAAAAATTGCTGTGTTTGTTTACATATTTGGAATAGTAAGGTTTAAATGTTTTTTTTTAATTTGGTGGCCTGTGCCCTTATTACAGTTGTTCAAAACATCTATTCAGAAGACAAGTTAGCCAATTAATTATTTGATGGCAATTTTAGGAGTGATACTGGAAGTCCTTCATAGAATATCTTCAGGATTGTAATTACATTAATAAATATCTTTAACATTTTTACAATATATTGGAAACTTGCTTAGAATTACCTTTCATTATTATAGATGAAAAACCCTCCATTGACTTTAATGCTGTGGAGCAAATCTTTTTGCTGTTGCGCGAATTTCATTAAAGCGAAATGGGTCAAATCTCATCGCTATTCATTATGCAAAAACAGTATTTGATATGAGATCCCCTTTAATTAAAAAAAACACCAATGAAAAGAACTAGATTTCTCATTTTGTCAATCAATACCAAAAGTAATTGCAAGAGGAATACGTTACAGGCTTTTTGCTGTAGCAGGATATATTTTGATAACATATGGCCCATAGCGCTTGTGAAATTTTTTGCTCAGGCTCATTTTGGGCAGCTTAAAATCCTGGTATATGCCCAGGGACTTCATAGTTATACATTAGTGTTTGCATGTTTTACATTCCTATTTGGGGGGGAGGGATGAAAACTGGGATTTTTTGTTCATTATAAACTCTTAAATTATGATTTATCTAAGACTTAATTTCATTTGAAGATAATTTGCAAAAAATATCTATCTATTCAACTACACAACTATGTTTTTATCATTTAGCATGCAATAAATTTTTTTATGTAATTGTGACATTTTAATAGACTGGTTATGCATTTTAATTCTGTTCTGCTGGAAAAACTAATTAGAAGCATGTAGAAGGTAGGTCTAATATAAAATTATTGAGCATCTGAGATCCTCATAAAAACAATTATTCTACTAAACAAGCACTACTGTATTTCAGATATTACAACAAAGCGAAATGCTGCTGGTTACTATCATACTGTATAACCATTTCTCAAAATAGCACAATTGCTTTCTCTGAGAAAGCTTGAGAAAGCTAAATCATTCATTATAGAATGCCCCAAGACAAATTTTCTCCCAGTGAGCATCACATTTCTTTCTAGCAAAGGAAATCAATTTTAGAAATTGAGAGAAATGCTTAGCAAGAAAACTTAAGTTGTATTGAAAGTGCATACTTATTAAAGTATTCATCAAAATAATACACATTTACATATCATTTGCAAATAAAATTGTAGATTCCAGTTTAGGAGAAGTTAAATTAGGGTGTTACTGGCTACAATAATGCAATCTGGTTCTTCAAAAACAAAGTGATATAATCTATAAAATTATTTGGGAACACAGTACAGAATATCCATACTGACCTTTGATCTTTTTTCTTTAAAAAACGACATGTTCAAAATATTACTTTTTCTACACATGCATAACAGTTTTTACTTTTGTTGACCAAATATTAATTTTGTTTATAAAATTGTATATTTTCTGGATAATAATGCTTGCTTGAGATATAAGAATCACTACAGGGGCTAAAATTGCCTTAGGCAGTCAAAAGAAAATCACATATGAAATATTACTTCTCCCTTTTGTTCCCAGCAGGCATTTTATTATTATATATTGTTAAATAATGGTATTCTTTCAAAATGACACATTTTAATTTTAGCCACAAACAGCCATTTAAAAAAAAGACACATTCCTTTCATCTGAAACCAAAGCTTTTAAGTTTAGATGACATAAGTTTGCTGCGAGCCAAGGGACATAAGCTCCAAAGCAAATACTTCTGTAGGAACTATAGCTACAAGAAGATCTAAAGATTATATATGCAATGGTTTCAAAACGTAATCACATTTCATTGTTTTCAGGACCTTTTTCCTGATAACTTAAAAATATAAGAAAAAAAGAGAAAGCAAATCAAATATAACTCTTGGTGTACAAATATTAACAGAAATAAAAACGTGTATACTAAAACTAGTGGTAGAGAACCTTTGGCTTATAGGGATGTAGCGAACCGCCGCCAATGTGTTTGCGAACGCCGTTCGCGAACACCGGCAAAATTTGCGAACAGTTCGCGAACAGTTTGCGAACTTCGAACATCCGAAAATCATTCGATTCGAACGATCGAAGGATTTTAATCGTTCGATCGAACGATTTTCGTTCGAATCGAACGGTCGAAGCCATTGGATCGAATGATTTCATTCAATCCAATGGCTTCGATCGTTTGATTCGAACGAAAATCCTTCGATTTTAGCGATCGAATGGTCGAACGATTTTGACGCGAACGCCTATTGGCGAACGTCGCGCGATGTTCGCGAACTTGCGGCGGACGCGAACAGCCGATGTTCGCGCGAACAAGTTCGCAGGCGAACAGTCCGCGACATCCCTATTGGCTTATGGTAAAGGTATTAAATATGCCAATTGATTTCACATTACATACAGGAAGGCAAATAGAGAGAGAGTGTGTAACAATTGAATAAAAATGTAGAAGACATACAGTAAGTAAAAATATCACAATGAAAAATGTAAAATTACCTTTAATGGTACACTATTATAAAATGAAATTGTTGAATTATCAAAGTAGAAATGGATTGAGAAAATTAATTAATTTAAAGGGATACTGTCATGGAAAAACATGTTTTTTCGAAAACACATCAGTTAATAGTGCTGCTCCAGCAGAATTCTGCACTGAAATCCATTTCTCAAAAGAGCAAACAAATTTTTTTATATTAAATTTTGAAATCTAACATGGAGCTAGACATTTTGTCAGTTTCCCATCTGCCCCAGTCATGTGACTTGTGCCTTTAGGATGAAAACGTAACATATTGTACTGATTAACAAATGAAATCCTTTTGAAGCCTTGTTTACTTTTCTTACTTATAATTGTTGGTGTTCTCTCACTATGATTATTAGGTAACTTGCATCTTTCTTGTTCACCATATCCTTTTTCTATTACTCTAGTAGGATATCCTCTGACCCTATACAGTCGCTGTTGTTCATTTTTGACTATTCGTTTTACACGTAGTATCTGTGAGTCATATCGTAATAGTGTGTTCTTATCTGTTACTTTTACATATAAATCAGTATCCAGATATCCCTGTGGGTGTTTTTTACCAATACATCCAAAAAGGGGATACTGACTGTATCACAGTGTGTAGTAAATGTAATTACTTTCTGGCAGGCTGTTATTTCTCCTACTTAATGTAACTGAAGGAGTCTCAGTGGGACTTGGCTTTTACTATTAAGTGCTATTCTTAGATCTTCCAGGGAGCTGTTATCTTGTGTTAGGGAGCTGCTATCTCATTACCTTCCCATTATACTGTTGTTGGGCTGCTGGTGGGAGGGGAGGAGGGGGTAATATCACTCAAACTTGCAGTATAGTAGTAAAGAGTGATTGAAGTTTATCAGAGCACAAGTCACATGACTGGAGGCTGCTGGGATATTGACAATATGTCTAGCCCCATGTCAGATTTCAAAATTGAATATAACAAAATCTGTTTGCTCTTTTGAAAAATGGATTTCAGTGCAGAATTCTGCTGGAGCAGCACTATTAACTGATGCGTTTTTGACAAAAACATGTTTTCCCATTACAGTATCCCTTTAAATTGTATTCATTTTTTGAATTTTGATTAGAAGGAAAGTGTTTGTATGGTTACTCGTGTTATAGTGTCTCCTCTATCTCACTTAAAAAACTGTTTTGTTTAATTATTTTACTGAGATTATAGTCACCATTACAATAAAGCAATGAGCCACAGATTTAACATATACTATTTGAAAATCCAGTGTCAAACCATTGGACTAAGATGACACAATTCAAGCACAACAGACAAATCCCCCTTACAACCTCAATCACATTGGAATCATGGGAAAGACTGCATTGTGGGTAAGAACATAGTGAGGATATTGCACTTTTCACACTGTGGGGCTCAATTACCAATGCTGGAGCATTAAAGGTTATACCATTGCACACCCTAGAGCCAATGCAGTGTGCAGTAGAACCCCTATCATTCGTCCATGCGGTCTGTGCTCTGCACTAACATTTTCCCCAAACTTACTCTTGTTGGGGAAGAAAAAATGATCAGCAGGAAGTTGAAGTATTTAAATGAGGAAACCACGTGAGCGTTTAGGAATTCTTTTGTGTTTTTAATAGCCAAACTAGGCTGAATGAGCACATTAGAAGCTGATATGGACATATTTAAATGGCATCAATGCATGATCAACTTTGGTCCAATTTATTACTCCACACTTGCAGTTTCATTCTTAAAGGGAATTTCAACACAAAACATAATGTTTGCCTAATAAAAGTGTAGGGGTCTGATAAATGGTGTTCTAATTTATATTGCATTCCCCTAAAGTTTCACCACAGAAGGGCCCCTTAGTTTATACTGGAGCTAAGCTCCTCTTCTTGGGTCAAAGCATGACCCCTAGGTGTTCCCAGTTTAACCACTAGATGGCTCTGTTCAATAATATTTTAAATGAGCACATGTGCTCAGAGTCCATATTTCCAGTCCCCTTATCTGACCCCTTACCTTGAAACAGGAAGGTTTTGCACTTGGAACCTAGACAAGTTCAGGTCTACAGTGATAGGCTACTCACTTACTCATAGGTCACTCTAGGAGTGATATGTAGTTAAAGCTATTTAGTGAAACAGCACAGGCTCCACTGTGTTGAGTGGGACTAGGATACCGGGTACTAATTGCCCAGAGTGTCAGAGCTGGGGTTTAGAGAGACACCCTTGGAGACTCATGTAAGGTAAAGGCTGAAAGCTGGGAATACTCCTGTTGATACTGTGTATTTCTCTCTTTCCTTGTGGGGATTTATCTGACAATTGGTGCTGTGAGTATAAGCCTATTCACTTTTGTTCTATGTTCCTGCTTATCTCGTATTTAAGCTCATGGTTAGAGTAACGGTGCCACTCATTTTACTGTAGCCTTATAAAATAAAACATAAATTTAAGCAACTTTGCAATATTTATTCATTACATTTTTTTCTGTGGTTTTTAAGTTATTTGTATATGTATTGCTACTGAAAGCAGTCTTTGTCCTTCCCTTTCTATTCTCTGCCCTGATGGCTCGGACATTTAAAACAAATGTAAGCCAAGCCAGCTGACTAACAGACTTGTCTTTGCTGGGGAACAAAGACTTTTGCAACATTGTTTAAAAAGTAATAAACAGGAGTTAAGCAAATGCTCCTTTCTATAGCAATTGTTTTTACAAGCACTTAACATTTTTAATAAATGTATATTGGAAAGTTGCTTAGAATTATGTTTTCTTTTATCAGGCAAATGTTTGTTTTGGGGGTTGACTTGCTCTTTAAATGCTTTGTTTCTCCCACAGCCAATGCCCTTGTAAAGTAATGTTTTACAATCTACATCTACAGAATTCACTATTCTTACTTACATAAGAAAAGAATGCCATAAAGACTTCCACAACTGTAATATAACACAAAGTAGAACAGCTCTATTCTGATGACAAACTTTTCTTTGCTCCAGTCAAGGGAATGTTCCTTTGTCAACTGCATTTTTCTGGGAATTACACTTTTATTAGGAATTCCCTATTGAATGTTTGATGTTTGTGTAGCCGTTAATCATTTATCCATTAATTTGCATTTTTTTGTTTTATTTATTTGTCTTTTTTGCTGTTCTAATATTAAATGGATAGATTGAAATTCAGGGTGCAATGTAGCTTTTGTTTGCTAATATTCTAAATGTTTTTCTTGGAAGCGTAGATAAACATTATACACATTATATACTTTTATCATCTGCATGAATTTGCATTTTTTGTATAATGCTTCTTTTCTTTAGTGGTTAATGTCACAAGACAGATTTGACCCCTCTTGGAAAAATCTTTGTCAAAAACCTTGTTGCCTTTGCTTTTATTGTTTTTATAACAATGGTGCTGATTTCAATGTACTTCTCCAAGTCTAGGGTGGTTTATAAAGGTGTTATAATGGACATACATGTACAAAATTACATATGTGTACAATGCATATTGGTTGGTTTGGGGACCAGGCAGGTTTGAAAATTTAATTTGCACATCTGTGTACAATGTTGCCAAGTTCATGATGTATCTGCATTATAGATCTATCTATCTATCTATCTATCTATCTATCTATCTATCTATCTATCATCTATCTATCTATCTATCTATCTATCTATCTATCTATCTATCTATCTATCTATCATCTATCTATCTATCTATCTATCTATCTATCATCTATCTATCGATCTATCATCTATTTATCATTCTATCATCTATCGAGTATCTATCCATCATCTATCAATCAATCATCTATTTATCTGTAGTAATGAGCAAATCTGGTCCATTTGGCTTCTCCAAAAATTCTGAAAAATTTGTGAAACGCCAGAAAATTTGCAAAACACATTAAAGTTTTTTTTGTCTTGGCAACTTTTTGTGGTTCCTTTTTTTTGGCAACTTTTTTGTAGCAAAATATATGTGCAACTTTTTTTTCTCTCACTCCAATTGCATTAAAGTCAATGGCCATTTTTGTCCAAAAACATTGAAGTGAATGGGCGTTTTTTCTTGGCATTAATTTTTTTTGCAGTTTTGTGAAAAGATCCACCAATATCGGGAATAGGGATGTAGCAAACCGCCGTGTATGTGTTCGCGAACGCCGTTCGCGAACACCGGCAAAAAATGCGAACAGTTCGCGAACAGTTTGCGAACTTCGAACATCCGAAAATCGTTCGATTGGAACGATCGAAGGATTTTAATCGTTCGATCAAACGATTTTCGTTCGAATCGAACGATCGAAGCCATTGGATCGAATGATTTCATTCAATCCAATGGCTTCGATCGTTCGATTCGAACGAAAATCGTTCGATTTTAGCGATCGAATGGTCGAACGATTTTGACGCGAACGCCTATTGGCGAACGTCGCGCGACGTTCGCGAACTTGCGGCAGACGCGAACAGTCGAAGTTCGCGCGAACTAGTTCGCCGGCGAACAGTTCGCTACATCCCTAATCGGGAATCTAAACTTTGCTTATCACTAATCCTTTATCGTCTATCTATATGTCATCTAGCATTTGTCATCTATCTATCTTTTATCTATCACCTATATTTGTCATCAAAAACCAAATCAGGAGCAATTCCAAATAATGCACCTGGAGAACCCATAGTTTCTATTTAAACAATACATATCTCTGACACTCTTTTATAGTTAGACTCAAATTCCCTACAATAGTTATCCCACTAAGTGCATGCAGAAATCGGATCTTTCTGTCAAAACTAAGTGACAGCAGGGAAAATTAATTCAAAGATTCTCCAAATGGATTTATTTCTACACTGCTGCACTTAACGCAGTTCCAGAATTATGACTCTGACATTAGTAGGGATTGTTGCAATGAGTGAATGTGGAGACACAATCAAAGTAGATAAATAAGCCATTTGCTTTTGCAAGCTGTCTTTTACAAAATGCATTTGTACATGACATTACCAGTATTTTGTAGTCACAACAGCAATGCTGAATGTTGATTTGGAAACTGTAAACATTCTTTGCACAAACAATAAGCAGGTAAAAGGTTTGCAGTCTTAACACTTGCACATAATACTACATATGTTATTTATTTCGAAATTCTACTTAGCAACAACACTACCTATTCTTAAAACCAAGAATATATTGATAAGTTATAAATTACTGCATGCATTTGAAGTCATGCTGGCAGTGTCTAAAATAAATTTACTAGATAGACATCTCCCTACAAGGGTACCAATGTTTTTGTTTTCAGCAACCTGACATGTAGCATGAGGTCTGTCTGGCCCCCGTGAAATTACTTGACATCAGCTTTCCATACAATCTGAATGGACAATATAGGGTATGGGATGCAATATTGGGTGAGGCTTGTTGAATCAGATTAACTTTTACTACTGCTGCAACTGTAAGTGAACCAAATAATAGACAAAGGGTGCTTTTTTATTGTTTGCTTGTTTGTTTATTTCATCTGTAATCAAGTACAATGTTTATAAAGTTTTACTATGACTATTTGGAATGTTTGCATCAGGGAATTCTCACTAAATCTTAGCCTGTCCCTTTATGAATCATTTTATCCTTTGCTTGTTTTATAGAAAGGTTTGAATGTGTACTGGGAAATTGATTAACTGATCATGCTAATTCCAACAAGACCTGCTGGGAATGTGATTAGATGTTATAGAATAAAGTTTGTTCATGAAAAATAGATAAATGTGTAGGAATAACCCTTTAGTAGAACCCTCTGCTGGGTAGGGGGAGATGATCTACCCACAGAGGAACTAGCTTCTTAAAGTACTCAGAAGTACTCAGAAGACTAAGAAGCCCTGGGTGTAATGCAATGAATTTGCAGTCACCTCTCCTGTGTTTGCCAATGTTGCTGTGATGTTCAACAACATTTCTTGTGCTCAGTTGACTCAACCCTAAAAGATTTTCAGAAAAATTGCTGGTATTTTAAAATCATGCTTCATAGAAACCAAACTCATGCTGCCTTTAGCACTTTTTCAATTCCTGGTGTTACGTGTCCATTAAAAATAAATGCAACAAAATCAAACCTCTGTCCCCAGGGTCATTAACTTAAAGTTCAGGTGCTGATATTTTTCTCAGCTCAATACCCATGATAGAAACATATTCAACGTTTTCTTCAATAATTATGAATTGTTGCTTATGTGTTTCATTAGGTATGGTATGTATTAGTACCAATTAAAATATTTTCTAAAGCTGGAAAGTTCAGGCATTTCACATGCACATTCTGAATACTTTGCTGGCTATTAGAAAGTATAACATTTTAAACTCCTTAATTATGATTTTGCCAATGCAAGAGGGAATCATATACTGCAATCACTGTACAATAAAAGTCATTGGATGACTCAATACATAAATGCATTAGAAGAGTATATAAAGGAATAGCTTCACAAAGGGCAATTAGCATTAGTGAAACAATATCCCATAATGTTTTTGTTCTCTTAACTTTTTCATGCTCAGCTCATTCTCTGTTTCTTTCTGCATTCAATATCTATTGATCAAGTAAATGTTTCCATTGTCTGTGAAACTTTTGTAAATGATACATCGTAATTACACAAAAATGTATAATTCGATGAAAAAAAGATGATAATGCTATTTGGTGAAGAAATAGGCATAAAAACAAATTTAGCAAGAAGGTGGCTATGTGGGGCTAAACACCATTACATGTGCACACCTACTGTATTAGTCACTTTCAAACTATACTTGTTCTGTTTCATATTGTTAATTAAATTTCTACTTTGGGGAGAATGGGACAAATGTTAATAAACAATTGTATTAATTGTTAATAAAAATATAAACAGCCTAAAAAATAATTTATGCAAACAGTGTTACATTTCATACAATGCAAAAAGATTTCAAATTTAATTGTAAGCCTCAGTCCGCAGTATAATTCTGTATCATAAAATGATGTTACATTTAAGCAGGTCTTTAATATACGCTATGCACAATAAAACATTTGCAGTCTATTAAATGTCAGATTATGAAAATGTTTTTTGTTCTTGCAGTTTTTTTTACATTTACGATTTTAAAACATTTCTCCTATTGTTTTTTTTCTCATCCTGCAATTTAAATTGTTTAATATTACCAGAACCACCTGGTTGGTTGGGTAAATGACCGTGGCAGTCATAAAGCAAAACAAGAATTAGAATAAAAACAAAAAAAATCACAAGGATGGTCAAGATGTTCAACATCCTTGTACTTTTTTTTGGTTGGCATAAAATTCTTTCTCCCACTGGGATGTCACAATGAGCTTACAACTTTTTAAAAGTATGTATATTCCATCCTTGGGATATATTTATTGAAGCTTGAGTAGGACTTTTTAGGAGCAAACTTATCAGATGGTGAGGTCTGTTTTTCATAAATATTTATCTAAAAATCCTAAAAATCTAATCTGACAACAATGGAAAATTCTACTTTCAACTTTTGATAGATGTGTCCCTTTGTGACCACTATCATTAAAATAAAAATGTAATATAAAATTTATCTCATTAATCTATACAACTTTCTCTCTAAACAGTCGTGTTTTTTTTAAACCATTTTGTTATTTCTAATATAGAGATGGTGTACTGCTCCCTCCTTGTTTCAATTTGCACACTGCCTTCCATTTCCTAAATGAGCCCTTAAAATTTGCCCTCTGATGGTGTATTAAAACTATATCTGTAATGTACAGTATATAATGCAGCAGACAAAATGAGAATAAAACATTCTTGGCATAATTCAAAATAATTTACTAGCAAGTATAACATGATACATTTTCTGACAAAGTGCCATTAGATTTAACATATTCTTGCAGATTTTCAATAAAATGCACCAGCATTTTAATCTTTTCATTTTGAATGATTTTGTTTATGTGGCTATTACTTTGTATCTGTATAATAAAGTCATGTATACAATAAAGAAATGTGAAATATGTTCAGTATAAATTATATTTGACTACATACTCTACAAAACACAGAGTCATTAATCACCCCTTTGTCACAAGACCTGTGATGATGAGTCATGATCAGTAAGTGGAACAATGGAATAATATTACTAACATGTTTACATTCTATACAGCAGCTTTTATGTAGTTTTTAATATATATCTACGTCGCTCAGACATGCATTGCTTAAATCAGTGTGCTGCAGAGCAAAACTGGGCCTATAATTCAGATACAAAACCATTAGATGCAAAGAAAAATTAGCTAAGATAAAGAATATAATGAATATAGTATTGCAGAATCTGCTCACATTTATGGGTGGTGCTCTATCTGGGAACCTTGCTGCAATCCTTGGTATCTATAATCCATACACATATAGAAAATCAGATGGCACACACAGAAGCATTTGTGCTAAATGGTTGAAGTTTTATTGAGATCCCCACAACGTTTCGGAGGCACGTTTCTCAAGTGCTCTCATATAAGTAAATTGCTACACAAGTATATATAGGCGCACTGGAGGAATGCTCCTCCCTTCAAACAAGCGACATCACTCCAAGGGGCACATTTACTAAGCTCGAGTGAATGATTAGAATAAAAAATACTTTGAATTTCAAAGTTTTTTTTGGCTACTTCGACCATCGAATTGGCTACTTTGACCTTCGACTACGACTTCGAATTGAATGATTTGAACTAAAAGTCGTTCGACTATTCGACCATTTTGATAGTCGAAGTACTGTCTGTTTAAAAAAAACTTCGACTACCTACTTTGCCAACCAAAACCTACCGAGCACCAATGTTAGGTCCCCATAGGCTTTCTAATCAAATTCTGATAGAAGGAAAATCGTTTGATCAATGGATTAAAATCCTTCGAATTGTTCGAACGAATTGTGCAAAAGCCTTTGACTTCGATATTCGAAGTCGAAGGATTTAACTTTGAGGGTCGAATATCGAGGGTTAATTAACACTCGATATTCGACCAATAGTAAATGGGCCTCCCTGTGTTTATAAAAAAAATGTTACAACTTCTGTTATTGTGACAATATATATTGTTATACTACCTGTGCAGTGGCGAAAAGTGCTTATTACTTTGTTACACAGTAGTATCTGTGTCCATAAACACCCAGTGTTACGGTCTTTCTTATAACTGTGAAAAAATAAACATAAGGCATATATTATTATAAAATCACCACTAAGGGTCACACTAAGTCACTCTACTTCCAAATTACATAAATAAAAAGTATCACTTTTTTAGAAAAAGCATGAGTAATTAAAGTACTCATTTAGTCCCATAGGGGCCATGGTATTCAGCCTGTCAATCCACATTGTTTCCTTCTGTAGTAGTAACCGACTGAAATCCCCCCTCTAGGGGATGCATTGACTACCTGTAGTAACAACCATTTCAATTGGTTGCTATTATGGCCTTGCAACCGAAAATACCTACTAAATGGGGTGACATGTTTCTGTTTTTCTAAATCACAATTGGTGATTGACCTTTTGTGCTCACCAATTCTTGTCCTGACCTCTCGTTTTGTTTTACCCACATAAGCCTTTCCACAGGGGCATTTCAACATGTAAATAACCCCTGTGATGGTAGCAAAATGTTTTAATTTTATGTTATAACCTTTAGATTGATGGATGACATTCTCCCCTTTGATAATGCCATTACAGCATTCACATGATAGGCATGGGGATTTCCCTATACTGGGATTCCCAAAAAAGGTGGGTTGCCTTGTTTTAAGGCTGTAACAAATCTGCTTTCATTAGTGTATCACCTATATTCCTCGATCTCCTATACGACTGGAGGGGTGTTTCCTTAAACAATTTACCAAATTCACCATCTTTTTGCACGATCTCCCAATATTTATGGATAATAGACTTGATTTTCTTTGAATTGGCATTGTAAGTGGTTACAAAGGGAACCCTACTGTCTTTTTTCTTAGGAATTTTCTTAGGAATTTTAATCGTAAGCAGATCCTTCGTTTTTAGCCTATTCACACTTTTTTTATGTGTCTCCACAAGGGACTCATTCTTGTATTGTATAAGTTATCATCCAACACAATTCTTTTTACCTTAAATAATTGACTATAGGGCAAACTCTTCGGGATGAAAACTACTGTATAGTAGTAAATTTTTTTTATCTGTGGGTTTTTTTAAACAAGTCAGACTTCAATGTGTTCTCATTTTTGATTACTGTCACGTCCAGAAAATGTGTCGTGTCCGGATGGTATTCTAATGTAAATTTTAATGTGGGATGTAGTGTATTTATTGTTTCGCTCATTTTCAATAATTCTGTCTCACGCCCATCCCATGTGAAGAATACATCGTCCACATAGCGGAAATTCTTTTTAATGTATGATGAAAACCCTTGTTCAAAAAACAGTATTTGTTCTATAAAGGAAACAAATGTTAGCGTAGCTGGGGCTACATTGCTTCCAATACTCGTCCCTTGCTTCTGCAGATAGAAGTCTTTGTGGAAACGAAAGTAATTCTTTGTGAGGACAAATCTGAGTATTTCCACTAAAAAAATAACAGTTTTCATATCATACCCATATTGGTACAAAGCCTCTTCCACATACATGATGCCTTCACTATGTGGTATGCATGTATACAGCGATTATATGTCAAAAGTGCATAAATGTGTGCACATGTCAATGTCAGTCATTTTCTCAAGCTTAAGCAAAAAAATCTGTTGTGTCTTTTAAACAACATTTTATGTCTGCAACTAATGACTGTAAGAAATGGTCCACATACACATAAGAGGCTTTGGTGCAAGACACTATGGGGCGTCCCGGGGGATTATGCAAGTTCTTATGTATTTTTAGCAACATATACAAGATCAGTGTCATGGGGAAGTCATTTGTGAGAAAATCTTTAGCATTTTTGTCAATAAATCCTTCCATGAAAGAGTCATAGATAGTGTTGGGCGAATTTATTCGCCAGGCGCGAATTCGCGGCAAATTTGCGTGATTTGGTGCCAGCGAAGAAATTCGTGAAACGAACGCGAGAATTCGCGGCAAAAATTCGCCAACAACGGGCACCAGCGTAAAAAAAAACGGGCGCCGGCATCAAAAATGAGACGCTGGCGCTGTTTTGTGAATTTTTCTCTGTGTCGCAAATTCAGCGCAAAATTCGCAAATTTTTCGGTGAAACGGCGCAAATTCGCCCATCACTAGTCAAAGACATACGTGTCAATCTACTCTTTGTACTCAAGGATCATATTTCAGCTGTTCATATTGTTCAGTGTTAGACAATTGTTTAAACACTTCACTCAAATATTTATCCTTATCCATGGCCACAGTTGCGCCCCCCCCCCCCTTGTCAGCTTTTTTAATAATAATCAGTGGATTATTTCTCAATTCTGTCAGGGCATCATACTCTTCCTTGGATAAATGAAATAGTCTTTTATCCTTGCTTTGCCAATTAAGGGACGACACATCATTAATAACCAATCTTTCAAAGACATTAAGTGAGTCATTGTTCACTTCAGGGTTGTAATATGGGTTTCTTTTTCTCCGTTAACCTGTGCTGGCAGTACTGCCTGCTTGATCCTTGAAGTGCATTTTTAATTTGACTGTCCATATAAATCTATTGAGATCCACTTTAAAGTTAAACAGACTACCTTTACTGTATGCAACGAAGCCCAACCCTTTATCAGTCAAAGATACCTGTACATAAGCTAAAGAATAATGTATAGAAATGAGTACATAACTGCAGGAGTTGCAGAGGTTACGATTTTATCCTCTTGTAGCTTGGTCCCCCATGGCTACCCTTATTCTGCATTTCTGGTCTCTGATAACTTGCTTGCTCCAACCCCAGTTGTGCCTAAGGCACATGTATCTTTTAAAAGAAAGAAATAGTTAACCGTTGAAATTGCCGATAACTCAGGGAACAAATTAAAACTTAACTTTTACTAATAAATTAGATAAAATCGTAAGTCCAGTAGAACATTTAAAATAAAGTTAGGAACAGGGAGACGAATAACCTAAATTAAGTTTATCTAGTATAGGTCAATCTAAAAACAACTGGACTTGCTGAGTAATCAATGAAGACGTTTCACTACTCATCCGAGCAGCTTCTTCAGTTCAACTGACTGGTGTGGGAAATTCTCGGCATATAAACTCTTCTTCTAGGAGTTGCATGACACATGGGATAATCCTATCACAACTACACAGAATCAACACCTCTGTGAGTTTCTTCAGATGTCACCTCTTTGAAGAGTTACAATGTGCCATTGTAAATGGATTAGTGGAAGAGTTTACATGCCGAGAACTTCCCACACCAGTCAGTTGAACTGAAGAAGCTGCTCGGATGAGTAGTGAAACGTCTTCATTGATTACTCAGCAAGTCCAGTTGTTTTTAGATTGACCTATACTAGACGTGTTCTGCTTTATTTCTTTAATATGTAAGGGAGTTCATCCCTATGATCTCTGTGTATAATTCCCTGCTGCGTTTCACAAGTCATTACACAGGGCCAATACCTTACTCTGTAAAACTAGAAGTGATTTGAGAGCACGGGAACATAAAGCCGAGTTTATATTTTATAGAGACAACCCATGCAGTTATACTAGATGTATATAGTTCAAGGGATTGCCATCCCCATAGGAAGACATGTTTTCACATGCAAACATGATTGTACCACAAGTCAGGAAAATAAATTACTACATTCAAAACATACAAAAGCCCACCTAAGCAAGTTGTGCTTTCACTAGTTTTCTCCATACATTGTTTCCAATTTAAAATAAAAAGCCTGTGGTTTACTGAGCACAGTCAGTGGTCATATCCTGTACACAACCTTCCTTTTTCTACTTACCTCTTGCATTTTTGAAATTAATGCATTGTTTTATATTTCTGAATCTTTCAATGTACATTTATTGTGTAACGCTACCTTATGATTTTATGATTTCTCTTTAGCAACAATTTGAGTTGTAAAAAAATTAGTACATTTGTGTTTTTTCATGTTTATTTTTTGAAATCATAAAAAACTTCAATCTCAAATTTTGATAAATCTGCCGGATAGTCAGAACCCTCGGGAAGGATCACCATGAAGGACACGTTTTCGCTTGTAAATAACTGCAGCCTTTTCCTACTAGAAAACATAATTTTTCCAGAGGTTTCATAGAAAAACGTTCACATAGTTCACAGAGGCATTAAGGAATCTTGTGGTCCAAGCAAGGTTGTGGTTATTGGTTTTAAGAGCAAGTCAACCCCAAAATAAAAATTTGCCTAACAAAAGAAAACATAATTCTTAGCAACTTTCCTTTTTACAGTTATTGAAAATGTTCAGTGCTTTTTAAGTTATTTGTTAACAATGTTACAAAAGTCTTAGTTCCCAAGCAAAGACAGTTCTGTTAATCAGCTGGCTTGACCTATATTGTACCAATAGTCTCAGCCACCAGGGCGGAGAATAGAAAGGGACAGACAAACACTACTTTTAAAGGAATACTGTGGCGGGAAATCTTTTTTTTTTTTTTCAAAACACATCAGTCAATATTGCAACTCCAGCATGGAGCTAGACACAATGTCCATTTCCTAGGTGCCCCAGACATGTGAATTGCGCTCTTTACTGCTACACTGCAAGTTGGAGTGATATCACTCCCTCCAGCACTCCCACCAGCACCCCATCAGCAGTCTATCAACAGATCAATGGCCAGCTAACCAGATAGCAGCTGCCTGACACCTCTGCTGAAGAATTCAGCTACCTAAACTAATAGTGCCTCTATGGGAGAATAGCACTGTTGCTGATGAATTTTAGTGAGTGGATGAACTAGCAAAACTGCCTATACTGCCCTTAATTAATGTAGGGTGGCTTCAGTGTATCTAAAATATACTATGGAAAAACTGTTCCATGTAACATAAGTCTCAATAAGCTTGTACAGTAAAGGAGATATATATAAATAGAAATACAGTGAGAGGCAGTGGTAACTTTAGGCCTAAATACCAGTGGCAACACTACCAGGGGAGCAGGGGGTGTGAGCATGCCAGGGCCCGCACCCCCTCAGGGCCCCCCCGACAGCCCTTGCGCCACTGAAAATGCGGGCCGTATGGAGGGCCCGCGCCTCACGCACCAGGGCCCGCCCCCCTCTAGTTACGCTACTGCTAAATACAATGGCAATATTTACACCCCAGATCCATAAGTTTTCCAAAAAATAGATTTTCTGAAGGCTGGAGAAGATTTGAGCATTATAGAGATCAAAATAAATTCAGAATATGTTTGCATTGCTAAAAGTGCAGGAAAACCCCTGCCTTTTCCTGCTTGAGTGCTATTCTCATGTGTACCATTAGGTGGGGCTAGGGAGACAAACTCGGGTCATATTGAGGTACAATGAGAAGGGGAGAAACAATAGCTGTCTCAAAGCAGTTCCATCCAGAAATGCTGGCTCTTTTTCAAAGTTCAGAATCGGGAACAACACACTAAGGGGCAGATTTATCAAGGGTTGAATTTCAAGTTCATAGGAGTTTGTAAAAACTTCCATAAACTCCCATGAACTCAAAATTTGGAGGACAAATAGACCAAAAAAATGGGAATGGTGAAAGGGATTGAATCAAATTCAATTCAAGTTTTTTCACCAAAAAAAAAAAAAAAACTAGATATTCAGGATGTCTCCAAACAATTCCAAATTGATTCCAGGACATCTCCATAGACTAAAACAGCAATCTGGCAGGTTTAAGGCGGTGAATAGTCAAATTCAAATTCTTAAAGGGCCAGTACATGATACATTTCAAAATTCAATCAAATCGAATTTAAACGAATCCCTATTCGAATTACACAAAAATAGATGAATAAACTCGAACTCGGAATTTGAATTTTCACTTTGACCCTTGATAAATCTGCCCCTAAGGTAGCTGCCTCCACACCAATATTACAGTTAAATACAACAAATGTGTTGGTTCAAGTATACAATTTTAAATGGTAGAGTGAATTACTTGCAGTGTAAACAATGTAATTTAGAAATAAAAAGTAAACCATAAAAATCATAACACAATCCCTTTAATACCAGTACATAAACAAATAACTTGTAATAAATTGATATTGCAAAGTTGCTTATAAATATTTTTTATCAAGCAAAACATTATTTTTGGGTTAACATTCCCTTTACTCAGAACCACCACAGGATCATAGTCCCTTACCAAAATAGTACCAGGAACTTTTGATTTACATCCATACTTCTTCATCGAGCATATGTTGCAGTAAACATTGCTTGGAGATGCCTTTTATTATGTATTAGTATTAGTATTGTGATTAAAAACAGAGCAATTTGCATAACATTATGCATTTCGTACACTACATTCTTAAATTACCTTTAGCTTTAAACAAAAAAAAAAAATAAGCAGCATAAATTCTTCACAAGGTAAAACAAGTTTTTTTATGGTACATCAAGGTCTGTTGTCCCACAGATTTCTTTATAAACTTGAACTATACTGCTCTGCTTTCATAGCTGACATATCTTTTTTTTATTAGGCTATTCTATGAGCATTTGACCTATTTACACACAAACTATGATTTCCCCAAATCCCATGACATCTCTTTGGAGCCTATTTTTTGAAAGTTCAGTTATAAATTTTGTAGTTCAAAAGTAAGCCAAGGAACCTAATATTTTAAGGATGGCAGTTTGAGATCGTAAAATGTTAGCTCTTTCTTTATATCTATTTATAGCAGTGAAATAATGTCTACTAAATAAAGCTTTTGCAGGTAATTACACTATTCAAATCCTTTTGACACATGATGATAATGTCAGATTACACTTTTTTTTTGATAATGGGTTGAGTGCAGAGGACTCTTGTATTTGTCTATACATATTCTGTGGTCACAGCCTCATTGCACCCCAGCTTAATGGTTTAAAAATTCGTGGTGAGCACAACTTTCCCTTGTTTGTTATAGTTTACGCAGGAGCAGTGGCCAGCTTTTTAGCAAATTATCCATTTTTATATCCAAAGACTGTAACAGTAGGTCAATATATTCCATTGTAGCCATTTATATCTTGGGGAGGCCCATTAATCAAAGGTCGAATTTCGAATTCAAGTGAGTTTTTTTTAACTCATTGGGGGGGTATTGAAGGAAAAAAATCAAATATATAAAACTGGAACTAATATTACTGAACCGAAATCTCAAATTGAATTTGAATCGAATTTAACTAATCTTGAATTGAGTTTTTTCTCTTGACCTCTCCCATTGACTTGTACATGAACTTGGCAGGTTTAAGGTGGTGAATAGTCAAATTCAAATTACCCATAATCTCAGGGTATAGGTTTGATAAATCTCGAAATTTGAATTAAAATTTGAATTAAAATTTGAATTGAGAGTTTTGACCCCCCCCAAAAAATTCAAAAATTCAAATTCGTATCTCCAATTGAACCTTTAATATATCTGCCCTTTATAAAGGGATTGTTTACCTTCCAAACACTTTTTTCAGTTCAATTGTTTTCAGATTGTTCCCCAATCAATTAATATCCATTTTTTATTTTTTACAGTTTTTTTCAAAAGGAAAGTTTAAAATTGAATGTCCGTATATCTGGTGTTTGAGTATGGAAGCTCAGTAGTTCAGGTGCACATTATAAACTGTTACAATTTTGCAACATTTGTCAGCAGCATCTGTGGAATATTTGCAACTATTGTATCAATTCTAACAGCTGCCTTTAATGAAATCCAGGGATTCTGCTCAGCAGGGACAAAGATAAGAAATGTATCAACTAAATGAATCAAATTAGAACAGTTTACAGGGCCGGGGAGGGGGTCCCAGAGCTGCTTTAGAAGGTGAAAATACTTTACACTTCAATATTAGAAAAACAGTTACTCGTTCCGGTCCTGTGGTTCTGATCACATGAGGATTGATCATCTCAGCTCTTGGTAAGTAAGTTTCTTTTTTAAAACTCAAGACAGAATGGTACCACAAGGTTCACAACCCAGTGAAGATATTATTAGTCTAAGGAATGATATATCTAAAAGTAATGTTTCGCCAGGCAGCACAGAAGCTTTTATACCCTTGTCTAGTTAACTATTCCTTTTGTAACCCATTGTCTTGTTGCGTGTTATATGAATAAGTGGCAGGCCATTTCTAGATAATAGATAAATGAAAATTGAGGACAGTCTGGTTACTGTATCCCAGTGATGAATAAATAAAAAGGGAAGGATTTACAGGTAAATTATGGATTTAGTAATCCTTTCCCTATCATTAACTGTAAAGTTGCAGGTCAGTTATAATTTACAGTATTCTTATATAGAAAGACTGCTGGTTCCGTTAAAAAATTGTAGAAATTCAGCTGTCCTCCCCCAGCACAGTATCGACAACTGACAGCTGACAGTGTAAGATCATGTCATTTGAATAAGAGAAGTAATAAGAATTGTGTTGTTACTAAAGAATATGATCATTGTAACACTTCAACTGATGCAACTAACAGAGTTAATACAACTGACTCTGAAGTATCTAATATTGCACCAGTGTTATTTCAATATAATGAAAAGGTTTTGGTGGGTTTCAACAATTTGAGCAACTTGAATGCTGCAATTATTCCCACATTTCCTTGTGAATTTCAAACATACAGCAATGTAAAAATCATGAGCGCAGCGACTATATATACAAATAAATTACACAAAAAGTGTAAATATACAAATGTAAACTTCTTGTTTTGTTTTGACAATGGAGGTTAGGTTTACAGTAGAAAGCTATTCTGGGTTCCATGATCTCTGAAAAAGGTTGTAAATGAATTAAATGAATAATAATCTCTTTTTATATCAGAGTTGGGAATCTAGTATAATGTTTGTTTTATTTGATTAATGGAAACCATCAGCACTGTTGTGAATTTTCCTAATGTATGTTTTATTTTGCAGGTGAATCTGTTTGAGTAGTTTTAGACACTGTTGAAAGACATGCAAACAATACTTTAGGAATAAACTTAATGTTTTCAGTAATATTAGTTTGCATTTAAAATTTAGATGCACTATAATTACTTTTCTTAATTTTTCTCTTTTCTTAGTAGAAGATTTGACAAGAATGACATAGATTGATTAGTAGAAAAGTTTATCTCGTTAACAGCTGTTCAACCTCGAGGACACAGATATCTTTGGCAGTCTGCAGGAGAGATCGGACATCTCTAAGTTAATGTCATGTTTGTTTCCTTCCTATTCTTTCTGTATTTGTTTTAACTTTCTTTTCTTTAATTAATATTCCTTTTCTGTATAGTTACTTTTATATGTAAAGACATATTTCACATCACTAACAACTTATTTTTCTGTATGTGTCTGACTTCTAAAACATTCTATTTTATTTTTGCCACTCTACTGTCTTGTCTAAAATGACTAATTTCTCTAATATCACTAATGCATTTCCTTTCTTATTGATTGTTAACTAACTTGCATGAATGGCAGTATCTCTACTAAACTTTTACTAACCAATTCCTGTCTATTTTTATAAACGTTATCCTAAACATAGTTTACTGTGATATTTTAACATAAGTATTCCAGTATAATCACATTGTACTATTGTTTATATGGAATATTTTTTTTTCCTAAAAATTTGATATCTGAAAATTTTTTGTTTATATATCATGTATAATTTGGTACATGATTCTAGACCATGTGGAAGAGTGTCATGTTGCATAGTTCTAGTATCAATTAACTTTATTATGATATCAATGTATCATCACTTTAATTAATTACCCCTTTAAAACATTTATTGATATTGTTTGTTGTAACTGTAATTCCATCTCTAAGTATCATTCCACAATTCAACTACATATATCATATTCAACGGTATATATATTTACAACCTATTTATTGTGATTATTTTAAAAATAATCATGATGATGAACAATTTTACAACAAATGTTTTTTGTTTACATCAAGATATTGTAATTAATTATATTTTTGCAATCTATTTCATTGCAAAGTTTTTAATGGAAAGGGTTAATTGAAAGCATTGATCACTAGTAACTGTGAAACACAAGCAGGCCATTATCAGGGTAATGTTAACAACTTCTTCTAGTCATATAAATCTAATCTGTATATATATATACATGTAGATATAAATCTGAGGGCTTTTTTGTAAGTTGTTATATAATGGTTTTTAAATCTATATCCATCTCCCCTCGATATATATGTTTATATGTTTTTATTATACAGTCACAATTTTAAAACTTATTAATGGTTTTTAACAATGAAGATTAGGAAATGTTAGTCATAAAAATGAAGTGACACAATGATATTACTGCAGGAAGTAATGTGTCAATATTTGAGAAAGATACAATGTTAACAATCAGACTGTTGCAAAATGTTTTAAAGTTAGGAAGTGGCGTTCTGATAGAAGACAAGTGGAGTAGGAGGAGAATCAAGAGGGAGGAGGGGAGTTCAAGTAATGATTGACAGATGGACCACATGGACTGTTACTAAGGTAATGGAAGGTATAAAGCAACAGGAAGTAGCGTCCAAGCCTCTGACGAAGTGATAGACGAAACGCGTAAGGCACGGAGCACGGAATAGCACGCCATAGGAGAGTGACCCGCCGATATACTGCAAGGGACCCTAAAGCCACGAGCGCTCTGGCAGCAGGATTTCCGATTGTGGATAGGCGTGGAGAGAAAGCCTCTCTAGGACGATATGCTATACATGCTATTATTGCAGAATGCCATGTGAGTGCAATTTTAATGTTACATTTTTAAATATATTAAAGGCAATATTACACTATTTCGCTGCCGCATCTACTTCACAGTTTTAAAGGATACGCGCTGGGACAACAAAGATTTTTTTATGCCTATTTGAACCGCATGTTTGTGAGTATCCATCTGTAAGGCCCACGAGGCAAGAAGAAACCCCTCTCCCCTTAAAGGATATATATAATTGTGGTGGTGGATAAGAAGGGGTTACACATAGCACGGTGAAGATACAATAAAACCTGTGCACAGAAATAAGGGGGTCATTTGCAAAACGTTATTGCCCTATATTTGTTTGTTTTGCCCGGTGCCTGTGGCGCTGGCTTTTTTTTTTTAGGTATTATTTTGTGGACTTGAGGGATACAAGTGAAAGCCGGCAGGGGATTGTGAACACAACCAAACCTAGGACTATAATTTGGACTGATTTCTACATTTCTGCCATTCTACAATACACCATATCATCACAGGCTAGGGGACTAGTCCAAAGTGGTGCTGGATCATCTGGACATTGAATGGACTATGCATCTCTGGATTTCTCCATCTTCATCATTGAAATGCATTTATATATACTGTATATGCATATTACTGTGTTGATAAGTCCACTGTGATTGTAGCATTTTGTATTTGTCTGGTAGAACCATTTTTTCCCCTTTTTATATGTTTTTTTGTTTTCAGCCCACAGTGCTAGCTTAAGGATTTTCCTTATATTAGAAGAAAAAAAAGTGGGGGAATGTAGATATCAGGGTTTTAGATTTAAGCTATAAGTGGTTATTATCAAAGAACAAAGATTATAGAACATGACACTA
The DNA here is from genome assembly GCA_038501925.1 of Xenopus petersii. Classification (NCBI taxonomy): domain Eukaryota; kingdom Metazoa; phylum Chordata; class Amphibia; order Anura; family Pipidae; genus Xenopus; species Xenopus petersii. Next base: position 50,357,534 of record CM076680.1, read on the forward strand.
GTACAGAATTGCTGTGTTGTAGAAGAAGTTCAAGGTTAAAGGCCATTCTGTTATTAGAATGTAGAATGTTTGCACAGAACAAGGAATACATCTGTTGTATCATGTCACAAGTATAGTGCAAGGCCAAGGAAGACACATATAGTTTCAGAAACTACAGCATAGATACCATTCTGGACACATTGCACCTTATTTGGCTTTTGTACTGAGATTGTGAGTATGTCCCTAAGATGGAAATAGTGACACAGTTATGCTAAACAAGAATGATGATTGGATGCCTCTGGATCAGCCCCATGGAAGAAGAAATGGTTAAAATGGTCATCTGTTGTATTGCTTATTGTTCCCTCCACGTCCTCACGAGCTTTCAGGACGTATGACCTATTATTTAATACTCTGTATTATATTACTCTGTATTAATGTATACCTCAAATAAAGCTGTCTGGTTAATATCCTGAGTGAATCTGAATGGTTCAAGTCAGGCCCAGGGGGAACTTCAGGCCAGCCTCGATTTGAGTAAGTATTTATTTAAATCCAAGAGAGACTTACTCATTGTGGGTGAAAATCATATATCCCTAGTGGAGAATCATATTGATAGACGAGCGACAAGATATACAAGAATATATTATATATATTATATTATACATAAATTTGAATACGGCATCTATCCGACACATAGAAAATAGAAAGCAATTGGAAAAAGTATTTATTTCTGGTGAACAGTCTGAAACTAACTGAACTGAAAAAAGTTTGAACGGTGAACAACCCCTTTAGTCTGCAGTTTTAGTAAAGTGAGTTTCAGGTAAGGTGACCAGATTTTTAGATTGAAATGGTGGTGCGTAAAGCACATCACAGCAAATGTTTAAACCATATCCACTTTGGGAGGCACCCCAATAAACCACTCTCCATTTTACAGATTTCTATTTTTTACAAAAATATAAATTAATGCATACATGATACCCCAAGAACTCATAGCAGGATGACATAGTGGAAATTACATGAATAATACTAGTTTTAACTAGTTTTAAAACTTTTGAAGCCCACATGTCAGGAAACAGACAACACAGCACTGATAAAAAAGGAACCATAAACTTTGTACACTCTGTAACACATGGGCAATTTTATTAAAAAAAAAAAATAGAGCTCACCACAAAAAAAACTCATAGAAATGGCAAGGACAAATACGACAGCAACACCACTAATCTAACAGGTTACAGGGTTACAGAAACTTTAAAATTAAGATACAGTAGCATTGCTTTGGCCACAGCTTTATTGAATGACAAGTTGCTATAGCACTTTATTAACAAAAACATAATATAACAAGACCATATATAATAATAAATAATCTATAAGAACGTATAATAATAATCATGGCATTTATATGTCTGACCCTAAGTCCCAGGCAATGGTTCCACATATGTATTCCAATCACAGTAGCAGCTACCAGCCACTTTAACTCCTCCAGCATGGTGGGCATGCATGAGTTCCAAACTTACCACCCATAAAGAACCACACCACCTCCCAGAGAGGAAATGAACGCAAACAGGTACCTGCCAAACCTGAGCACCTCCTGCCTTTCCAAGGGCTAATACCATTGCCAGTGACTCACTACTGAATGCAGCCTTGACTCCTCAAGGCCACAGATCCCTCAACACTATAGTAAGACTGGTGCTGAATAATTAACCTATGTTGCACACCTACTTCCCCTCTGATGCCTAACACACTTTGTCATTGACATGTTCACTTTCCCTCTGGTCCTACCCATCACCTTTTGCTACACTCCTTCCCCCATAGAAGCCTAGGGAGAATCTGGAACAACACGAAAATTGTGTTTGGGGCTTTTGAGATTATACACAGTATGCCAGTCATCGTTGACTTTATCAGCTCCCTCATGGGTGTTTTTCCCATATCATTCCTTCTTAAGTCAAGCACCAAAATCAATGGTGGACCCCAGTGGTCAAATATGCTCACCAACTTTGGCTGAAGTTGGTTGCATACCACACCTCTTTTCCTGATCCAGCAGACATCACCCTCTTTTTGGGACAACCCAAAAAACATATCCCTCTGACTCCTGCAAGCTCTCTTCTCTGCCTACAAGTCTGTTTGCACGCCTCCCTCAGCCCTGCTGAATGCTTCATGTGTGATTGGCATAAATACCCCCCCACCAAAACAGCCCCTTGGAGGAGTCCTCCATAGATAATCTGGGCAGAGAACTACCTGCCCCCCCAATGCAAGTTCCTTGAAGTAATCTAGCTGCAGGTGAGAAAGGGCATCTGCTACTCCATTGGCTACCCTGGAACATGGTCTAGCTAAAATATTTTGCTCAAAACACTGCAATACTAAATAACAAAGTAAATTGACCGGTAAGGAGATTGCTTTAACATTGTTAATAGCCAACACCACTGCCATGTTGCCACGTTGGGTGAAAATATACTTTTTTATAGGCCTTCCCAAAAACCTCCAATGCCACAACTATAAGAGCAATTTCCAAAACACTAGGTTTTTGGTGAGCCCATCAGAAAGCCACTCATCTGGCCAACTACCAACACACCACATGCACGTGAATAAGGCCCCAAAGCCAACTGCTTCAAATGCATCAAACAAATGCAACTGGGAGTTAGATTAAGCGCCTTCATATCAGAGTCCAGAATCCTCCCATAATAGCCCGCCAGAAACCTTTGACACACTGACTTTAGGTCAACTTAATTAATCCTTGCCATAAAGCCCCTGACATTAGATTACCCCGTCTCAGCAGTTGAAGCCCCTGAAAGGACCCCACTCAACTCACAACCTGTTATGTTGAAGGCACAGTTGATGAACCACCAGTTGGTGGGAGTAGAAGAATGGTAGCCAAGCCACCCTCAGATGAGGTCACACTACTCACTGCAGCATTGTTATTCCTGTTACCAGTCCTGCTCTCTCCTAAGCTGGCTGCTCCAGATCTTATCTTTTTTCCCTGCCTGCTTCTCTGCTATCCCTGTTCCCAGAGCAGCCCACTCTTTAGTTGGCTGCTCCAGATGTTCCCTCCTTGCTGCCTCCTCCTTACTCAAACTCTCTTTGGAGCCAATACATTTTGTAGCTCAAATGTAAACCGAGAAACCTAATATTTTAAGGCTGGCAGTTTGAAATTGTAAATGTTAGTTTATTTATATACTTATTTATAACTGTGAAACAATGTCTACTAAATAAATTCTTTTCATGCAATCACAATATTCAAATCCATTTGACATATGATGATAATGTCAGACTGCATAGAGATTATTAAGAGGCAAAAGTAAACATATTCTTAATTGGAACATTACAAAGTAATTAAAGTGAAAACAAATACAAATCAGGATGATACTGCCATGAAATAAACAGAACCAAAAAAATGGCACTATTAATAAAAATTTAGCTCCCCTTTTGCAGCTGAAATATATAGAAAAGTATTTTTATACTGTAAATATATATAATATATGTGTTTGGGGGCGTGTCAAGCCAGGCAAACAGCATGGAAGCACTATCCAGGCGCTCCCAGGGTCCCTCATAAAGTTCGTGGCCATCCTCCATGAGAAGCGGGTCTGCAATGCTCACCAGGGACTTCGGGGAGCCATCTGCTGCCATCCAGACCCCGAACCATCGCCCGGTGCCTCCTCAGCAAGAAAACAAAGCGTAGCCTAGTACCGCACTTAAGCTATTAGGCAGAGTGGTGCAGAGGGAATTCAATAAGGCTGTGAACTTTAATCAACAACCACAATATTTGCTGATAGCAGGACTCACAGCAAACAATACAATAAGCTGTAGCACCCTATCAATTGAGCACTGAGCTGATAACACACTACTCTTGGGCTCCTTTACCCTAAAGTCCTGCTGTGGAAAGCACAGTACCCACTACAATACAGAATAAATGGCAAATTGATGCTCTCACTGCACTTGACAAATCTCCTAATTAATAGCAAGACGCTAAGCTAAGGAATTTGGCATGCAACTACCCCATGCGCCAAATGCCAGTCTGACTGCAGTTCTGTCCAGCAACTAAACCTTTATTGATACAACTCCTTGAGTAAACCCCTACACCAAGCAAAGATTAAAAATGGGGAAAGCAGCCGCCAGGTTGAAACGTCACAGGACCCTTCACAAGACCCTGACACAGGCTCATCCCCATTTTTCCCAGCCTCTCCTGTCTCATACACAGAAATTAAGGAACCAACAACCTCAGAATTGCTCACTGCAATCATGGAGAGCCGCACAGCCACAACAACACAGCTAGAGGAAATAAAAGTGGATCTCCCACTCCTGCGCCATGATTTACAAAACATCAGAGAGCGCACTACAGATTTAGAAACTAGGGTCTCTACCCTGGAAGACACTGTATCTCCGTTACCAAACGAGATAACGGCTGTGAAACAGCAACTAAAAATGGCACTTGAGAAACCAGATGACTTGGAGAACCGCCTGCGCATGAACAACATACGCATTGTGGGCCTGCCCGAAAAATCATAAGGTCAGAACCCAGGAACCTTTATTGAAAGAAGGTTTAAAGACACACTTGGTGGGGATTAGGGATGTAGCGAACGTCGGAAAAAAAGTTCGCGAACATATTCGCGAACTTGCGCAAAAATGCGAGCGGTTCGCGAACGGTTCGCGAACCCCATAGACTTCAATGGGAAGGCGAACTTTAACATCTAAAAAAGACATTTCTGGCCAGAAAAATGATTTTAAAGTTGTTTAAAGGGTGCAACGACCTGGACAGTGGCATGCCAGAGGGGGATCAAGGGCAAAAATGTATCTGAAAAATCTGCCTGTGTGTGCTTGGAAGAGATAGTGTAGGGGGAGAGCTGTTAGTGATTTCAGGGACAGATGATAGTAAGTTTGCTGGCTAGTAATCTGCTTGATACTGCTCTGTATTGGAGGGACAGAAGTCTGCAGGGATTTGAGGGACATTTTAGCTTAGGTAGCTTTGCTGGCTAGTAATCTACTGTTCTCTTTAAACAACTGCCATACGTTGACCTTGTAGGCATTGTTTGCCCAGTTTTTTTGGACGCAGCCACTGAAGCACAGTTGCCAGAAAAAATATGCCATATAAATGCTGAAAATAGTAATTTTTCGCCATACGTTGACCTTGTAGACATTGTTTGCCCAGTTTTTTTGGTTGCAGCCACTGAAGCACAGTTGCCAGAAAAAATATGCCATATAAATGCTGAAAATATAAATTTTTTTGGTTGCAGCCACTGAAGCACAGAGGCCAGAAAAATTATGCCATATAAATGCTGAAAATATAAATTTTTTTGGTTGCAGCCACTGAAGCACAGAGGCCAGAAAAATTATGCCATATAAATGCAGAAAATATGCATTTTTTTGGTTGCAGCCACTGAAGCACAGAGGCCAGAAAAATTATGCCATATAAATGCAGAAAATATGCATTTTTTTGGACGCAGCCACTGAAGCACAGTTGCCAGAAAAAATATGCCATATAAATGCTGAAAATAGTAATTTTTCGCCATACGTTGACCTTGTAGACATTGTTTGCCCAGTTTTTTTGGTTGCAGCCACTGAAGCACAGTTGCCAGAAAAAATATGCCATATAAATGCTGAAAACATAAATTTTTTTGGTTGCAGCCACTGAAGCACAGAGGCCAGAAAAATTATGCCATATAAATGCTGAAAATATAAATTTTTTTGGTTGCAGCCACTGAAGCACAGAGGCCAGAAAAATTATGCCATATAAATGCAGAAAATATGCATTTTTTTGGACGCAGCCACTGAAGCACAGTTGCCAGAAAAAATATGCCATATAAATGCTGAAAATAGTCATTTTTTGCCATACGTTGACCTTGTAGACATTGTTTGCCCAGTTTTTTTGGTTGCAGCCACTGAAGCACAGAGGCCAGAAAAAATTAAACCAGTAGGGTTTGCACCCTAGTTTGTAACGGTGGTGGAGGGAGGAGGACGCTAAAGGACAGCTGTGTGTGGAGTCATGAGGCTTGAAGAGAAGGACAGCTGCATAGAAGTCAGAACAAGTCTTCCGGCGTGCAGTAACCCTCCGAGATCCACCCCTCATTCATTTTAATAAAGGTCAGGTAATCGACACTTTTGTGACCTAGGCGAGTTCTCTTCTCAGTTACAATCCCTCCTGCTGCACTGAAGGTCCTTTCTGAGAGCACACTTGAGGCTGGGCAAGACAAGAGGTTCATGGCAAATTGTGACAGCTCTGGCCACAGATCAAGCCTGCGCACCCAGTAGTCCAGGGGTTCATCGCTCCTCAGAGTGTCGATATCTGCAGTTAATGCCAGGTAGTCCGCTACCTGCCGGTCGAGGCGTTCTTTGAGGGTGGATCCAGAAGGGTTGTGGCGCTGCCTTGGACAGAAAAACATTTGCATGTCTGACGTTACAGACTGGCCAAAGGGCTTTGTCCTTGCAGGTGTGCTCGTGGCAGGATTACTGGCACCTCTGCCCCTGGAATGTTGATGAGTTCCTGAAGTGACATCACCCTTAAAAGCATTGTACAACATGTTTTGAAGGCTGGTTTGTAAATGCCGCATCTTTTCGGACTTGTGGTATGTTGGTAACATTTCTGACACTTTATGCTTGTACCGAGGGTCTAGTAGCGTTGCGACCCAGTACAGGTCCTTCTCCTTAAGCCTCTTGATACGGGGGTCCTTCAACAGGCATGACAGCATGAAAGACCCCATTCTCACAAGGTTGGATGCAGAGCTATCCATCTCCGCTTCCTCATTATCAAGGACTGCATCATCCACGGTCTCCTCCCCCCAGCCACGTACAAGACCAGGGGTCCCCAAAAGGTCACCACTAGCCCCCTGGGAAGCCTGCTCCTGTTGGTCCTCCTCCTCCTCCTCCACAAAGCCACCTTCCTCCTCTGACTCCACTTCTGGCACCTCTCACTGCGTTGCAGCAGGTGCCTGGGTTCGTTCTGGTGATTCCGACCATAAATCGTGCGCTTCCAGCTCCTCGTCACGCTGGTCTACAGCCTCATCTGTCACTCGTCGCACAGCACGCTCCAGGAAGAAAGCGAAGGGTATTAGGTCGCTGATGGTGCCTTCGGTGCGACTGACCATATTTGTCACCTCTTCAAAAGGTCGCATGAGCCTGCAGGCATCGCGCATAAGCACCCAGTAACGGGGGAAAAAAATCCCCAGCTCTGCAGATCCAGTCCTACCACCCAGTTCAAAAAGGTACTCGTTGACGGCCCTTTGTTGTTGCAGCAGACGTTCCAACATAAGGAGCGTTGAATTCCAGCGAGTCTGGCTGTCAGAAATCAAACGCCTGACTGGCATGTTGTAGCGCTGCTGAATGTCAGAAAGGCGTGCCATGGCTGTGTAGGAACGTCTGAAATGGGCCGACACCTTTCTGGACTGGGTGAGAACGTCCTGGAATCCTGGGTACTTGGAGACAAAACGTTGGACTATTAAATTTAACACATGTGCCATGCAGGGCACATGTGTTAAATTGCCCAGTCTCAACGCTGCCAACAGATTGCTTCCATTGTCACACACCACTTTTCCGATCTGCAGTTGGTGTGGGGTCAGCCACCCATCGGCCTGTGACTGCAGAGATGACAGGAGTACAGATCCGGTATGGTTTTTGCTTTCCAGGCACGTCATCCCCAAGACAGCGTGACAACGGCGTACCTGGCACGTCGAATAGCCTAGGGGGAGCTGGGGGTGCACAGGTGTGGAGGAGGAGAAGGAGGACCCAGCAGCAGAGTAAGAAGAAGAAGAGGAAGAAGACGAGGTAGAGAGCGATGGAGGAGTAGAGGTGGTGGCAGAACCGCGTGCAATTCGTGGCGGTGACACCAACTCCACTGTTGTTGTTGAGCTACCCATTCCCTGCTTCCCAGCCATTACCAAGTTCACCCAGTGGGCAGTGTAGGTGACATACCTGCCCTGACCATGCTTGGAGGACCATGCGTCAGTAGTCATATGGACCTTTGGCCCAACACTAAGTGACAGAGATGCGGTAACTTGGCTCTGCACATGTTGGTACAGGTGTGGTATTCCCTTTTTAGAAAAAATAATTGCGGCTGGGTACCTTCCACTGCGGTGTCCCAATTGCTACAAATTTGCGGAAGGCCTCAGAGTCCACCAGCTGGTATGGTAAAAGCTGGCGGGCTAAGAGTGCAGACAAGCCAGCTGTCAGACGCCGGGCAAGGGGGTGACAGTCAGACATTGGCTTCTTACGCTCAAACATGGCCCTCACAGAAACTTGGCTGGTGGCAGATGACTGGGAATGGGAACAGGTGGTCAAGGTGGAAGGCGGAGTGGAGGGTGGTTCAGACGGGTCAAGGAGAGCAGAGGTAGAGCAGTAAGATGCTGGACCAGAAGGAGTGTGGCTTTTAGTTTGCCTGTTGCCTTTGAGGTGTTGCTCCCAAAGTGCTTTGTGCTTGCCGCTCATGTGCCTTCGCATAGAAGTTGTACCTATGTGGCTGTTGGGCTTACCAAGGCTCAGTTTCTGACTGCACTCATTGCAAATTACAATGCTTTTGTCAGAGGCACACACATTAAAAAAATCCCACACTGCTGACTTTTTGGAAGTGTGCGATCTGGCGGTAACAGTAGAAGTTGGCGGCATTGGCGGCAATGGCGGGTGCGTTGGCCGGCTGAACACAGGTGCCGATACATGTTGTTGCCCTACTGATCCCTGTGGGCTGTCCTCCCTGCTTCTTCTAAGTCTTATTCTCCTACTGCCTCTCTGACTCTCCGTCTCTCCATCTGAACTACCCTCCTCTTGCTCTCTTCTACTAGGCACCCACAAAACATCAATCTCCTCATCATCATTCTCCTCAGATGCATCAATTTCTTCTGACACATCACAGAAGGAAGCAGCAGCGGGGACCTCCTCCTCATCACTCATTATGTCCATCTCTGTCGTGTTCTCTGCCAGAATTAAATCTGGTGTAACGTCCTCATCTCCTTCATCTTCTTCTGGCAATAATGGTTGCGCATTACTCAGTTCAAGAAACTCATGGGAAAATAACTCCTCTGACTCCAGTGAAGAAGGGGCACCGGTGGTAGAGGAAGTGTTACGTGGGGTGGCCATAGCAGTGGAGGATGAGGAGGATGTTGTGGTAAAGTTAGAAACGGTAGAGGATGGGGTGTGCTGTGTAAGCCAGTCAACTACCTCTTCAGCATTTTGGGAGTTCAGGGTCATTGGCTTTTTAAAACTGGGCAATTTGCTAGGGCCACAGGATTGCATAGCAGCACGGCCCCTAGCACGGCCTCTGCGTGGCGGCCTGCCTTTGCCTGGCATTATTTTTAAAAAAACAACAACAACAAAAACTCAGTTGGTTTTTCTGGAAACGATAATACACACAGCTAGATGGCAGTTTGAAGAAAACAGTGTGCAAATAATGCCTACAAGATCAACGTATACACTACTACAGCGGTGGATACGGATTACGTAAAATATATGAATGCTGCTTGAAAAAAAGTAACTCAAGTGGTTTTTCTAGAGACGATAATATTATCAATATTTAGACAAAATGTGAACAAGCTCACACAGCTAGATGGCGGTTTAAAGAAAACACTGTGCAAATACTGCCCACAAGATCAACGTATACACTACTACAGCGGTGGATACGGATCTCGTAAAATTTATTATGGCTGCTTGAAAAAAGTCACTCCGGTGTTTTTTCTGGAGACGGTAATATTATGGATATTTAGACAGAATGTGAACAAGGTCACACAGCTAGATGGCAGTTGGTTGAATAACACACTGGGCAAAAAATGCCTACAGGGCAAATAATGCCTAAAAGGTCAATTTATACACTAATACAGCGATGGATACGGATTACGTAAAATATATTATGGCTGCTTGAAAAAAGTCACTCCGGTGTTTTTTCTGGAGACGGTAATATTATGGATATTTAGACAGAATGTGAACAAGGTCACACAGCTAGATGGCAGTTGGTTGAATAACACACTGGGCAAAAAATGCCTACAGGGCAAATAATGCCTAAAAGGTCAACTTATACACTACTACAGCGATGGATACGGATTACGTAAAATATGTTATGGCTGCTTGAAAAAAGTCACTCCGGTGTTTTTTCTGGAGACGGTAATATTATGGATATTTAGACAGAATGTGAACAAGGTCACACAGCTAGATTGCAGTTGGTTGAATAACACACTGGGCAAAAAATGCCTACAGGGCAAATAATGCCTAAAAGGTCAACTTATACACTACTACAGCGATGGATACGGATTACGTAAAATATATTATGGCTGCTTGAAAAAAGTCACTCCGGTGTTTTTTCTGGAGACGGTAATATTATGGATATTTAGACAGAATGTGAACAAGGTCACACAGCTAGATGGCAGTTGGTTGAATAACACACTGGGCAAAAAATGCCTACAGGGCAAATAATGCCTAAAAGGTCAATTTATACACTACTACAGCGATGGATACGGATTACGTAAAATATATTATGGCTGCTTGAAAAAAGTCACTCCGGTGTTTTTTCTGGAGACGGTAATATTATGGATATTTAGACAGAATGTGAACAAGGTCACACAGCTAGATGGCAGTTGGTTGAATAACACACTGGGCAAAAAATGCCTACAGGGCAAATAATGCCTAAAAGGTCAACTTATACACTACTACAGCGGTAGTAAAATAAAAAAAAGTAAAATAAAAAAAAAATGAATATTAAAAAAAAAAAAATTAAAGTTGGTGCTGCTGAACTACTAGGAGCAGCAGATTAGCACACCAGTCCCACTCCCCAACACTGCTAGACTAATAGCACTGGGCTCTTATAGTAGTAGTAGTAGTAGTAGTAAAACAACAAATAAATAAATAAAAGCAGTCCTTACAAGGACTACTGTTATTGCAGCAGTCAGCAGATGAGATCAGAAGCAGGACAGCTGCCCACTGCAGCTACATACAGAGCACTGCAGTAGAAGGTAGATTACTAGCCAGCAAAGCTACCTAAGCTTAAATGTCCCTCAAACCCCTGCAGACTTCTGTCCCTCCAATAACAGAGCAGTATCAAAACGATTACTAGCCAGCAAACTTTCAACTGTCCCTGAAATCACTAACAGGCAGCAGCTCTCTCCCTACACTATCTCTTCAGCACACACAGGCAGAGTGAAAAAACGCTGCAGGGCTTCGGTTTTTATAGGGAAGGGGAGTGGTCCAGGGGAGAGCTTCCTGATTGGCTGCCATGTACCTGCTGGTCTGGGGTGAGAGGGCAAAAAAAAGCGCCAACAATGGCGAACCCAAAATGGCGAACGTCGCGCGACGTTCGCGAACTTCCGGCGAGCGCGAACACCCGATGTTCGCGCGAACAAGTTCGCCGGCGAACAGTTCGCGCCATCTCTAGTGGGGATACCTTCTCTACTATGTTTGTGGTCGAAAGGGCACAGAGTACCAACCAGACCACTGCCCCCAGGTGCACCTCTTTCTTATATGTATGCCCCCAGGTGCACCTCCTTCTTATATGTATGCCCCCAGTTGCACCTCTTTCTTATATGTATGCCAAACTACAGAGACAGAGATGCAGCCCTCAGAGCAGCCAGACTCAAGAGGCCACTTTCTTTCAATGGATCCACAATATCTCTATATCTAGACTTTTCTCCTGCCATACAGAAACAAAGTGCTACCTTCATGGAGATAAATAAAAGGCTGTGAGACTGCCAAATACCATAAAACATGATATACCCAGCAAGGCTACGCATTCACGATGGTGACTGAGTCCAGCTTTTCAACTCCCCTGCTGAGGCAGAAAAACCCAAGTAGAACACCTCATCGTAAATAAAGGACAGAGCTGTGCCAATGATATATTTAACTGCTCTAAACATTGTAATAGTAATCATAACACATTTCCCATTCAGAAATCTATATAGTGGTAGGGACATGACATATACCTTAGAGCCCCTTTCTAAGATTATTTTGGGTGTACACTTGACTACTTATGGAGCCATCATCCTCATTCACTTGGCTTAACAGACCACACACTTACTCCTTCCATGACAACCTGCAATCATCATCATCATTTATTTATATAGCGCTGTCGAGATATGCATGAACTTAAATGTGATAAGGCTTTAAAACTTGGTTCACCACCCCACCCATACTCCAAATTTGACTTACATAATGAACCTGATTAGCGGTGCATGGCGAATCGTGGCACATCACTATGTGCACAGTAAATAACCACTTTACAAATGTTTTACTCATGGTTCAATATGTTGAGGTTTACTTATATTCTATAGACAAGGTCCCTAAGAGCTTCTATAAGCATAATATGGTTCGGGGTTGTAGGGGTTTGTATGTTTTTTGTGTAATACCTAAAATGTTCCTATGGTCACTTTGTTTGCTTCCCATACACACAACACATAAAAATGGCTGACCTTTCAATATTATCATGGTACGTAAGGGGCCTTAACTCAGAATTTAAAAGAAGTCTGATGTTCAATTACATAAAGAGGCACCCGCCCTCAATACTCCTTCTCCAGGAGACCCAATTGGTTGGTCAAAAAATATTGGCCTTAAAAAAGCCATGGGTGGGACGGTACAACCATTCCACATACTCCTCATACTTCAGGGGAGTATCAATCCTAATATGGAAAAACCTTATATTTGAACGACTCTGACTACACTCTGACCATTTTGGTAGGTTTCAGATCCTATACTATCATATATTGAACAAACCATTATTAATTGTAAACCTCTACAGTGTTCATTGTAGGCCAGATCGGTAAAAACATGGCTGATTTCCCAGCCAGTCCCTTTTGCTTACTAGGGGATTTTAATTGTTGTATGCAACCCCCCTTGCCCAACTAGACAATGGCGACTAAGTCCACTCTGGTTGCCAAATAAAACTGTGGCAACTGGGAATGATAACTCTTACAAAGAGTATTGGGATCTTAATGACAACTCTGCCCCACTAGCTACCATATGGGAAGCCTCCAAAGCGGTTATGAGAGGAGCCCTCTCCCGAGCCATAGCTCAATCTAGAAATTAAACAAAAGACTGGGTGAAAGAGGCTGAGAATCAATTACAAAGGCGGAGTCCAAGTACATGTCACTTAAAGGAGAAGGAAAGCTACCAAGGCAGTTAATTGCCATTAGATTAGGCACAATAATGTAAGCTAGAATGCTATATCTATTCTGTAGAATGCTTTTCCATACCTGAGTAAACCGCTATAGACACTGTCTCGGTTTGTTGAGGATAGCAGCTGCTATATTTTCTCTCCTAGCTCTGAGATCAGATTACAGCAGGAAGGGGAGGAGGGAGGGAGAGAGGCGAATAACTGAGCATGGTCATGCCGAGCCCAGGAGGTTTATGCTGAAAACTGGAAGTCTGATACAGAAGCCCATGTGTACACAATAGAAGGAAAGAAATACAGTGTTTCTTTTGACAGAGGACTCAGAGTAGCATTACTTTGAGGGTTTACTGGTGAATTCATATAGACCTTTCTAATAAAGTTTACTTAATTTTAGCCTTTTCTTCTCCTTTAATACAGGCTCCTACCAAAAACTAGAGGCCGCTCGAACCTCCCTTACTAGAGTTTCAACAGAACTTACCAGGAAAGCACTGTTATACCAGTCGCAAAACATATTTGAATATGGAGACAAAAATAGCAAACTCCTGGCTGCCTACAAAAACTTATACTCCTCTAAGACCAACTACACCAGTGCTTAATTATCTTGCTTCTTGGATCCTATTCCAATCCTATCTTTCTCCCCCAATGACCGCGTCCTCCTAGATGCTCCGATCTCTGTGCAAGACATTGTCTCAGCAATTAGGGCTCTTCCACCTAATAAAACACCAGTGCCAGACGGCCTTCCGGCAGATTGGTATAAAACCCTAATAGAAACATTACCCCCCAAACTCCTCAATACATTTCAAGATGCCTTTTATAACTAATCTCTCCCTCATTTGCTGAAGCCCTAATTGTAGTTATTCCCAAACCAGGTAAAGATCCATCCTATTGCTCTTCATATCGCCTCATATCTTTACTCAACACAGATGCCAAGATATTAGCCATCTAGACTACAGCAGGTGGTCCCAGATCTCATCCATCCAGACCAATCCGCATTTATTAATCTCAGACGACTCTTCACTAACCTTCAATTAGAATACAATGAAAAGGGAACCAGAGTAGTGGCCGCACTAGATTCTGCCAAATCGTTCAACTCTATAGAATGGGACTACCTATGGGAAGTCCTGCGATGCTTTGGCCTTGGCCCGAATATATTAACATGGATCAAGTTGCTATACCAACACCCAACAGCTTGCATAAGAACGAATGGACTAACTTCCCTTCCATTCCCTCTAACGAGAAGGACCAGGTCTCCCCCATTTTTATTTGCCCTGACTATTGAGCGAATTGCCATTGTATTAGACACTCTCCTCAGATCAAAGGCCTTACATATAACACAATTCAGGAAAAGGTCTCATTATATGCAAATGACTTACTCATTTACCTTAAAGACCCAGCTGACACACTAATTGCCTTACTTCAACTAGTCAACCAATTTGGCAATTTCTTAGGACTCCAGATCAACTGGGAGAAATCAGTACTGTTTCCCATTGATACTAATCAAGCACAAATCCTGCCCCCAGGGATCCCCCTGCAGTGGTCCCAACTATTCAGATATATAGGAATAATAATACACACTGACCTCAATAAATTCATTGAACTCAATTTAGACCAAATCATCACCTCCTTCATGGCCAAACTTACTCAATGGGTCAAACTAACGCTCACACTCTGGGGAAGGATTAACCTCATTAAAATGGTCTATCTCCCCAAATGTTTCTATGTACTGCACAATGCTCTCTGTCCTATCCCTAATCACTTTTTTAAACATATAAATCAAAGTTTAATCCCCTTTGTATGGAACAACAAACCTCCGAAGGTAGCCTAGAAAGACTCACAGCCCCCTTATCAGAAGGGAGCTTAGCACTTCCTCACCTCCAACTTTACTATTTAGCATCCCAAATTCACTACTAACACTGGTGCTTTGCTCCAGATGACTATATATATAAGTGACTCGATACTCTACAAAATAAAAGGTACATACAGCGTCAGGCAAGTTGTTGTTAATGTAATTATTCTTTGTTTTAAAAATAAATAAAAATCCACCTTAAAAAATCTATGTGTTTGCTTATGAAAATATGTATATGCATTATTTGCATGAAAGTTACAACATTTCTATGATAATTTACAGGGTAAAGAACATTATTTTTTTTATGTTTTCAAAAATCCATGGGTAGCGATGAAGTACTTAGTGAAAGTGGTTCTGGGATGGCAGTGGATGTGATTTACTTAGACTTTGCTAAAGCATTTTGATATGCCTCTTTATAGCTCCCTGGTGAGGCCTCATCTGGAGTATGCAGTGCAGTTTTGGACTCCAGTCCTTAAGAGGGATATAAATGAGCTGGAGAGAGTGCAGAGACTAAGTGCAACTAAATTGGTTAGAGGGATGGAAGACTTTATGAGGGTAGACTCATAAAGTAGAGGGTAGACTGTCAAGGTTTGGGTTGTTTTCTCTGGAAAAAAGGTGCTTGCAAGGGGACATGATTACACTATACCTAAGTACATTAGAGAACATTATAGACAAATAGCAGGGGACCTTTTTACCCATGAAGAGGATCACCGTACCCGAGGCCACCCCTTTAAACTAGAAGAAAAGAACTTTCATTTGAAGCAACGTAGGGGGTTCTTCACAGTCAGGACAGTGACGTTGTGGAATGCACTGCCGGGTGATGTTGTGATGGCTGATTCAGTTAATGCCTTTAAGAATGGCTTGGATGATTTCTTGGACAGACATAATATCAAAGGCTATTGTGATACTAAGCTCTATAGTTAGTATAGGTATGGGTATATAGAATTTATGTGAAAGTAGGGAGGGGTGTGTGTATGGATGCTGGATTTCATTTGGAGGGGTTGAACTTGATGGACTGTTTTTTTCTTCCATATTAAATTTTTTTTTGCATAATAAATAAAGACACATCAGCATAATTGCAAATTACAATGTTCTTTTATCACAATATATCACTTTTTTTTATTCTTTTTCACTCCCTCTTACCCCTACATTAATCAAAAACTAAAACCACAAAAAAGAGGGGGAGGAGGGGAACAGGTTAACATGCTATATGGAGTTTAGAGCGAATAGCATTATTTCACCTCATACAAAGGATATTTCTTAAAAATGTATTGATCTAGACCAATATCAATTGGGAATCTGCCAGTATAGGGTTCCCATATTGTTTTAAACTTCTCCAGCTCATTATTCGATAAAGCTGTTATTTTTTACATTACCAGAATCTCCCCTATTTTAGCTTGTATGGGGTCCCAGATCTGATGTATAGGGCCTTTCCAATATTTTGCAATAACTAATCTAGCAGCCAAGCATACCTTATATATTAGCATTTTTACATATTCCGTATAGCCCTCCTTGTTTGTTATTAAATTAAGTAGAGCAGCTGTAGGGCAGGGGTGGACCTGTATCTTACACATCAAACTAATTTCCCGAATTACCAACTCCCATACTTTATTTACTTGTGGGCACTCCCACCACATGTGTTGATAGGTGTCCTTTTGTCCACACCCTCTATAGCATATAGGTGGTGTCATGCTAGGTATTTTATGGATTTTCTCCGGAGTCATATACCATCTCATTATGGTTTTATAACAGTTTTCTTTTAGCATAGTATTTATTGAAATTTTGGAGATATTTTCATATATTTTATTCCAATATTTCTCTTCTATTAAACACCCAATATCTCCTTCCCATTTGGACTGAAACAATCGACTTCATGGATCATATGATGATACAAACTCCAGTTCATATTTTGAATAGTTACCTGCACACCCTTTCTTTATAAGTTCTTTTAGCCAGTGTGACAATTGTAAATATCTAAAATATTCTCGTATGGGAATATTGAATAATAATTTAAGGTTATTAAAAGTAACAACTTTGTTACCTTCCACTAAATCCTCTACCCTTGACAGCCCATTTGATGACCACCAGTAGAAATCAGATACAATACTACCTGGTAAAAAATCCTCATTCTGAAACAAAGGAGTCATTAAAGATCCTTGATTGCATAGCTTATCTTTCCACTTATAAATTTCCCATCATTTTAAAGAGTAGTCTTCTTAATCTCAGATAGTCGATAAGATTTCCATATACAATCTGGCAGATTTAACTTTACATGTAAATCCTGTTCAAGTATAGCCCATCTTGGTTTATCCTCCTTTAGATGCCATGCCTGCATTTGTACAAATTGGGCTGCTTTATAGTAAGAAAACAGGTCTGGGACCCCCAAACCTCCTTTAAGCTTTGTCTTTTTTCAACCCGATTTAACTATGTAACTATTTGGAATCTACCCCTTTCCTCTCCATGACCCCCCCACCTCATGGCCACATAATGCCAGGTCAATCATGGCAAATAGGGTGGCCCTGTGGCTCAAGATATTGGGAAGCTAAATAATCCTCTGACATACTGTACAGCTCAGAAGAATGGGGTTTGCCAATTTTTGATGTACCTGAATCACCACACAGTAATAGACCAGGGTGTTTGAATGCACCTTTTACTCACCCTCCTCCTCAGCCCCTACACAACCCTTCACCTTTATACAACCAAAGTCCTCTGCATATAACTGTGCTTTAATCATCATGCGGTGCAACAAGCCCTGTCAGCCTAGAGAGGCAGGGTTCACAAAAGAGTAGGGAGGTCCTATCCTGCAGGGAGTAGGACCATCCTCTGGCAGGTGCATCATTCAGGTCATCACTTCAAAGAAAAACCTCCAGACATGGGTATCACAGTCCTGGGTACAGTGACTACAGCTCATCTGCTTCACGGACAAGAGATTCTTCCTCTTCGTCAGTGAGGGAGTCAGCTCGTCTAAAAAGAAAGTCAACAGGCAAGGCTCCTTCACAGCCTGTTGTGCTGCTGTTCTGTTGAAGGCCATGACAAATAAAGAGAACATCATTGAACTACAACTCTACTGCCTGGTGTGCTTTACTCAAGGGTTCCCCTACACAAAAGGTTGGTGGTACATCAAGGGTTAACAATGGGTAAGACACAGGAGATATATGCCCCAGTTACAGGTGTTTGGGATCAATAAAAAAACTCAATGATATTGCTGCAATCTATCATGGGTAAAATTGGAGGGGTCTTCTACAGTTGTGTTACTCCTCTTGGCTGTCATATCATCAGAGACATTAGGGAGAAAATATGGTGCGTCCAAAATTGACACAGGGGTCAATGTTCGGGCTTCACAAATTTTTTGTGAATTTTTCACCTTTTTGCAAATTTCACAGGAAATTCGCTAATTTTTTGGTGAAGCAAAACGGGAGAAATTAGCCCATCACTATTTTCAGGGCATATAAAACACATGGAGGCTCAGCATGGTGGAGATACAATGAGTAGTTTAGGAGGTGGTTAGTGTTCAAACCAGATCTTGGTTGGAACAACAAAGTGGCAAATGTATGACTTCACTTAATTATGACTACTCAGAGGTCACAACCCTTTCCATATCCCACTTTACAAAGTAACCCTGGGACAATCAGTGCATTGGCTATGAGATGCCTTAGTGTCTGCTGGCTATTTAACAAAGGTCACTGCAGATTCTACAGCCTGTGTAATCTTAAACATGTATATTCAATCGGTTGGGGGGGGGGCGGCTCATGCTGCTGTTTCAAGAGGCTTAATCCAGCTACCTGCACAACTTCCGGTAAACCAGAGGACCCCGGTGAGCCTACAAAAGATGTCCCGAGGTTAGACCAGTACCCCAGGAAACAGGAGGCTGCACTTCTTAGAGTAGGATTTACAAGTAGGATTTCCCGTTTTCGTACTCTCCTTTTCCCACATTTGCTGTGAATTTTAAAAGTGTGAAAGATAACCCAGGGGTTGTATCACAAAAGATATTGAAGGAAGTTGAGCTTGGCTGAATGGAAGGGCCCTTTGACACTTTGGTTTTCCCAGTTTGTGGATGTCTCCTTTGGGCATGGTATCAAAAAAGGAACTGGTGAGTTCTGCCTAATACACCATCTTTCATACCCAAAGGGTACTTCAGTGAATGATGGGATTAGCAAAGCAGCGGTGGCCATATCATACGTTTCTTTTGACAGAGTTGTCACATTAGCCAGGCAAGCCAGCATTAGGCCCTTCTTGCAAAATCAGATCTAGAACACTCATTTTGGCTCCTCCCAGTCCACAAAGATTACTTTCATTTAATGGGGTGTCATTTCAAAGGTTACATCTACTATGACATGTGCCTGCAAATGGGTTGTGCAATCTCCTGCAGTTACTTCAAGGTTTTTAGCTCATTCTGGTCCAAGTAAAAACAGGATACAATTCGGCCCTCCATTACGATGACAATTTGATTTTTGTTGGACCCAAGTCCTCCACTGTGTGTTTGTTTTTATTGAATACTTTTCGATTTTTCATGAAAAAATGTTGGGTGTCGGTGGCACAAGTACTCTCTTTCCTGGGTATTGAGATTAATGTGAACCTTATGGTGTTTCGGTTTCCCCAAGATAAGACAATTTAAGGGATACAGTACCATAATAGCGGCGCTAGACTGCAAAAAGGTAACGTTGCTGTCGCTGGCCACAACAGGCGTACATTTGTTATTATAATTCAAGTGTTATTGGATTTGGCAAGAATCGGGTTACCTATGATGCCAATATAAATAAAGCTGTGGCCGACTTTAACCCACACTGATGTTGCAGCACCATTTATTTACAACCATTCAGGGTTAAAGGGTATTGCAAGGGAGGTTACAAAGCTAAGGGGAGGCAGCAACATGTTTAGCCATCTCCATAGTCTGGGTAGCGCTGAATTGCTTGGTGAAAGTGCTTACTGACTGCGGAGGGGATCACTCAGCATGACAGCAGCTCAGCAAGAGGAGCTCCCTCCCACCCAGTCAGGAGAGTGTTATGCAAATATTGTAAAAAAAAAAAAAAAGTGTGTTAATCATGAGTGTTGTTACCTGCACTATTTGCAAAGTTATGCTGTCACAGGATTGCTGTGATCCTTGTCTTTTGTTCGTTATTATATCTTCTCACATGCCCACTGCACACGCATTGGCCGGCATTGTGGGAAGGATGAACAAGTTTTTACATTTGTTATTATTAGCGATGGGAGAATTTGTGCCGGTGTCTGAAAACGGATGCCGGCGTCCAAAAAATGGATGCTGGCGTCAAAAACGAGATGGCGGCGCCATTTTGTGAATTTTTCACCGTTTCGCTAAATTTTGCAGGAAATTCACGAATTTTCCTGCGAACTAAACACTCCAATTTTGCCCATCACTAGATATTATATGATATGTCAGGGGTTAAAGGGTATTGCAAGGTGGTTACAGAGCTAAAGGGAGGCAGCATAATGTTTAACCATCTCCACAGTTTTCATATACATTTTAGCAAATTAATCTTTCTTACATCTGGATAAAACATATTGCTTTTTATATCCATTTATATCTTTTAATCTTTTTTAGTTTCAGTAAAGTGAGTTTTAGCCTAACACATTTTCACATATTTGGTGACACTTATAGATGAAAATACTTTGGTTTGTGCTACTGCCACAATAAGAGTATCTATGGTACCACTTTACAAAAATAAATATTAAATCAATAAAGATACAAAAATGTATAATGAAAAAAATAATAAGGAGGAAAACACTCACAGTTCACCTCAGTCCCAGGGTGCAGAAACCAAAAACATTGTATCCAAGAAGTGTGAGGGTCTCCAAAAATAAAGAAACAGATGTAAAAAGTAGAAAATGTATTAGGACATGAAGACCTATAGATGACTTGCACTTGTTCTTTTAAAACTTTTGAAGCCAGTATGATCGTGCTGCTCCACATGTTGTGGAAACAGAAGTGCAATTGAAGTGCAACATTTTAGTGCAATAACATTCCCTATTATCAATCATGCAAACTTTTCTAGTTTCTTCTTTAGTTACTGAAAAAGCAAGAGCACCTCTCTGCGTGTCTTCAGATCCAGAATTTACTTTAACATGAAATCAGTTAAGAGCATTGTGTATGTATTGCACAAACTGCATTTCTGCATTTCAGCTTCTGTTTTGCAAAATATTATGAATTTTTCAAAAAGAAAAAAGAATAGCAGATTGTGGAAAATGTGTGTTTGTGTTGGTATCAGATACAAAAATGCTTTTATTTTATCGTTTTGAAGTCTACATTTTCATCTGTATCTGGTGATTTTTTAGACTGTATGTCTTCACTTTCTTCCACTGTACAGCTGTTGCTATGCGACACGGTCTACACAGACATTTTTATTCAAACTCTTAACTCAGTCTGTTTATCAAACCATATCATTTGCATGTCACTTGATACTTTTGAAGAGATAACATATTCATTATACCAAACATTTCTCAGACTCTTTTTATAAGATGACTCATAAAAGCAGAAATATTTGAGAAATTAATTCAGCCAATCTTAATTAGGCCATCCCTAGATATTCTGCTGTATTGTTCGCTACGAAAATTTAAAGTAAAATTTTATAAAAACTTGGTGACAAAATGGCAAAAGACCCCAATATATTTTGCACAAAAAAGTATTCGCGAATAAGTGAATAAGTAGAAAAAGTTATTATTTAAAATGTTTGGCTCATCAGTAATTTGTTAAGCATATAACATGAACATTGTGAGAACTCAACTTTGCAATATCACTTCAATGTCTGAATGACACACTGTTAAGTAACAGTTGTGGGGTGTCTACTTGACTCCATCACTTCTCATGAATAGAGCACTGGGGCTAATTTAGCAAATACTGGATACATTTGAACATGGACAGTAACCCAGAGCAAGCATTAGTAGCTGGAATGTTTCTGGCAGCTGAAGGGTGAATAATGAAAGCAAAAATGTTTTAGGTTTCTATGGGTTACTGCCCATTTGCCCAGTGCTTATAAATGAGACCCACTGTCATATATGGTATCCCAAAACCTAGAACAGACGCTAAGTTTTCAGTCAATGCTCATGCATCTGCCTATAACAACTGCCTTTCACCATGGGAGGAGCCCCCCACTACTCATATGCCTCCAGATCTTAAAGTGAGAGAATCAAGGTGAGAGTTCTGGGCAGACAAGGGAGCTGTGTGACAGAAGGAATGGGGTAAAAACCAATCAGTCAGTACAGTACAAAGTCAGTTTTTGGAAGAATAGTCAGTAATAGGCAAAGGTCAGTTCAGGCAGCAATACAGCTGTGGCAAAGGCCAAGGAACAGTGAAACCAGACTAGAACAAGGAGAAGACCTGTGTTGAACAGTGAGCAGACGCAGCACGCTAAATGAAAAGACGCATGTGTCAAACCTGAAGAACATGCACAAGTGCAAAACTATCAAGAAGATTGCAGGCATCCCTGCAAAGAAAGCAGCTGTGTCCCCACCGACCCACTAGACCACAAGGTACCATTACACCTACAGCTTGAGAAGACACATTAGTAAAACAAATCACTAGTCCACATTTAAAATGTTAATTTATTCCCTTGAGGAGTAAATGTAAAAGTTCTAAGAATCACCCTATGTGGCTTAATATAGAAGTAAAGAAGTTAAAGGGAAAGAGAAAGGCATTTAAAAACTACAAATCTGCTGGAACAGAAGCTGCATTTAATGAATATAAACACTATAGTTAATGTTGTAAATTAGCAATCCGGAAGGCAAAGAAAGGAAATGAAGAGCGCATTGCGGCGGAGGTTAAGACTAACCCCAAGAAGTTTTTTAAATATATTAATAGTAAAAAGATGCAGGTTGAGAGTGTCGCTCCATTAAATAATGGTATCAGTATGGTTGTAACAGATACAGAAAAGGCAAATGTGTTAAATCAGTTCTTTTCTTCAGTGTATACATTAGAGGAGTCTGAATTCCCAGGCTTATTTCATAGCTGCACTGATGGCTCAGCTCAATCTAGTCAGTGGCTGACTCAGGATAAGATCGATAAATCTTTAATAAAAATTAATGTAAACAAGGCTCCAGGGCCTGATGGCATACACCCTAGGGCTCTAAGAGAGCTTAGTTCAGTTTTAGACCAGCCCCTATTTCTTATTTTCTCAGATTTGCTTTCATCTGGTATGGTACCTTTGGATTGGAGAAAAGCTGATGTCATTCCGATATTTAAAAAGGGATTACGATCTCAGCCTGGCAATTATAGGCCAGTAAGTTTGACATCGGTGGTGGGTAAATTATTTTAAAGTTTTTAAGGGATCACATTCAAAATGTTGTACTAGTGAATGGCATTATGAGCAGCAATCAGCATGGCTTTATAAAGGATAGGTCATGTCAGACAGATTTGCAAATGACACAAAACTATCCAGCCCAATAAATTCCATCTTGGATGTGGCATCCTTGCAACAGGATCTTGACAAACTTGCAATCTGGGCAGCTAAGTGGCAAATGAGATTTAATGTTGATAAATGTAAAGTCATGCACCTGGGATGTAAAAATATCCAAGCCACTTATACCCTTAATGGGACTGCACTAGGCAAATCCATTATGGAAAAGGACCTTTGAGTCATTGTAGATGATAAACTTGGCTGTAACAAGCAATGCCAGTCAGCAGCATCAAGGGCAAATAAGGTCTTGAGCTGTATTAAAAGCGGGTCATTCTTCCACTTTATAGAGCTCTGGTAAGGCCCCGTCTAGAATATGCCGTACAGTTTTGGTCTCCATCGCTCAAACAGGACATTATTGTATTAGAGAGGGTGCAGAGAAGGGCAACTAAGCTGGTAAAAGGTATGGAATATCTTAGGTATGAGGAAAGACTGGCCAAATTGAGGATGTTGACGCTGGAGAAGAGGCGCTTAAGGGGTGATATGATAATTATGTATAAATATATAAGGGAATCATATAATAATCTCTCTAATGCTTTATTTACCAGTAGGTTTTTCCAGCTGACAAGAGGTCACTCATTCCAATTAGAAGAAAAGAGGTTCCACCTAAATACTCGAATGGGGTTTTTTTTACAGCGAGAGCTGTGAAGATGTGGAATTCTCTCCCTGAACCATTTGTACAGGCTGATACATTAGATAGCTTTAAGAAGGGGTTGGATGGCTTTTTAGCAAATAAAGGAATACAGGGTTATGGAAGATAGCTCATAGTACAAGTTGATCCAGGGACTAGTCCGATTGCCATTTTGGAGTCAGAAAGGATTTTTTTCCCCCTCTGAGGCAAATTGGAGAGGCTTCAGATGGGGTTTATTGCTTTCCTCTGGATCAACTGGAAGTTAGGCAGGTTAAAAAAAGTAAAAAGGTTGAACTTGATGGACGTGTGTCTTTTTTCAACCTAACTTACTATGTTACTATGTAGGTAAGCCCTCTGTATAATGGGCTGCTCCTTATCTCAAAGCCTAACAGCGGCAGCGGATAGAAGGTGGGTTTATACAGACTGCTTTAGTGCCATGATGGGCGAATCTGACCTGTTTCACTTTAACGAAAATTTTTCGAAACTGTGAAAATTTGCAGAAATGCTGTCAGGCTTACTGGCAGAGACTCCAACAAAGGAGGACTTGATTAAGCTGATATTGACCCACAAGTGGCTCACAAGCCAGTAAGGCTATAAGTAATTGCAGAAGGGAAGTATCAAGGGTGAGACAGAAGACAAGGTCAATTGATCCAGGTCAGGGGCAGGCAGCAAAGGTTCAAGGTCAGTTCACAAGCAGGAGGTCTAGAGGGGCAGCAGAGGTTCCTGGTCAAACAGGCAGAGTTGTTTAATGGTGGTGAATCACAATAAATGGAAGGCTAGGCTCAGGAACAACCCTTTATTACCAGGCACAGATCAGCATTTGACATTTCCTTAAATAGAGTAAATTTTGTCACTAGCGATGGGCGAATTTGCGATGTTTCATCGAAAGATTCGTGAATTTCCCGCAAAGTTTTTGAAACGGTAAAAAATTTGCGAAACAGTGCCAGCGTCTCATTTTTGATGCCGCGTCCGGGCATCATTTTCCATGGTGAACTTAAAATGCCTTCTTTATTTATATGTTATATAACCAATCAATTCTCAAACCTATTAATTAGAATTCACTTCATAATATGTAAATACTAAATGCTAGCACCTCAAAGCATATTTTTAAAAATAACCTTTATGTGTGAGCTGCAATGAGAAACAGTGGACTACATGCATCAAAGAAGTTAAAGGTAATAACTTCATGTTAGATTTTGCATGCAATAACTTCAATCAGAACTGACTTACAAACCTACTAAAAGGCACTTTTCACTGTTTTTATTCTGCCCTGACCAGATATTCATGTTATTATTATTTATTACTTATAATTCCATTTAATTTATATTTCCACTTAAGAGCTACCTGTACTAGATGTGTAAAGTAGTCCCCTCGGATGTTATTTAAAGAAAGCAGGGCTTCTCCACTGGCTGAAATCAACTGCAGTGATGGGCGAATTTGTCCCGTTTTGTTTTACTTCGCCGACAAATTTTCAGAGAAATTCACAAAATGTCAATTCCGACGCCGGCGAAATTTGTTTAACATTAAAGTCAATGAGCATACGTTTAATTGTCGCTGGAGTCTTAATTGTTGCCGGCGTTTGGCGCTGGCACATTTTCGCTGCAATTTCATGAATTTATTTGCCGACGGCGAAATGAGGAAATTCATGGAAATCCTTACCGAAGGCAAAATAATCCTACTGGGTTTAATTCCTGTTTAAATCTTATTTTAGTAGATTTAAGGCAAAAAGATCCAAATCACGGAAATATCAATTGTTATCCAGAAAACTCTCTCTCTCTCTCTCTCTCTCTCTCTCTCTCTCTCTCTCTCTCTCTCTCTCTCTATATATATAGATAGATAGATAGATAGATAGATAGATAGATAGATAGATACTATAATATGTAGTGTCCAAGGATTTATATACAAGTATAAAATTGAGAGTTTTACAGCGTTTTCACCATGTACATGTGCTTAATGGATTGCAACACTGCATAACAACTGATCATATCTAGTATGTCTTGAAACTAGGACCTGATTTAGAGCTTTTATACTAAACCTCACTATGTACGTTGTAGTTAGGATAGCTGGTCATAAAATCTACAAACCATTCAACTGATTATTTTATTAAAATGTTTTTATTTCCATTTTACGTGGCACAGTGTCCAAATGGTCAACATCTGGGCTCAACTTCATAAAGGGTTATCATACCTATAAATGTTGATGGTTTGAGTATCATGTGAAATGTAGAAAAGAAAATGTAAAGAACTCATTTGTGATAAATTTGCCAGGCATGGATTTGTGGCAAACGTCCATGGTTCACCACTGGCGAATGTTTCTGCGATACTGTCATGAAAAATGTGGTTGCGTGTCAAAATTGGCGTGTGTATTAAAATTGTCACGCATCAAAATTATTTAGATGGCCATTAACTTTAATGCATTTGGACAAAATAGTCATGCATAAAAAAATTGACACGTGGGTCAAAATAGTCACGCTTCAGATTTATTTTGATGGCAATTGACTTCAATG
Source organism: Xenopus petersii (assembly GCA_038501925.1). Classification (NCBI taxonomy): domain Eukaryota; kingdom Metazoa; phylum Chordata; class Amphibia; order Anura; family Pipidae; genus Xenopus; species Xenopus petersii. The sequence goes on from CM076680.1 coordinate 50,383,961, forward strand.
CGTTTTGCAAATTTTTCGTCATTTTTCGAATTCTTTCACTGTTTCTTCAATTTTCCGGCGAAATGAGACAGATTCGCCCATCACTAGTGCTCATGTATTTGCATGCACATGAAATGCATGCCTGAATGTGGCATTCAATCCCCAGTCCTACAAGTGTGGTTGATCCCCACAACATTCATATGTGTAGGACTAAAAAGAACATATGAAATGAAAGGGAAGTTTTTTAGAAATATTATGAGGTTTACATTCTATGGATTTCCTTGCTGAGAAGAGTATGGATTAGAGGGCAAAAAATTGTAAGCCAAGTTTTTTGTTCCCCAATAACCAAAGTCATTGATCAAAAAAAACTACCTGGCTCAGTGTGCTTTTCATCAGATCACGCCAGAAACAACTGTCCTGTAGTAACAAGCACCCTTGCATTTGTCTGGTGTTGATGCAGTTTCCAAGCAGTACTGTAATATAAATCTACCTAAATCAAGGCACTGCAAGGACAGTCATTGACCATACAAAGATAGTGCCACTGCACTGTAAAGAAAGCACCCAGGCTGTTCCCCTTAGTAATGACAGAGGGCTCCAGTGAATCACTTTTCTAATGAAAGTGGAAATGTGTTTTTAACTTTCCTCAAAATATATCTGTAAGTATAAACCTTAAAGTGTAAAGAATACATAAGTGATCAATTTAAACTGTAATTAGCTAAATATTTTGCTACCTCAAAATATGTGTTGGATGGATAATTCATGAATGCGGCAAATAAAAATCCAATGACATCTGGAACATCTAAAATAATTACTAACCAGATATCCAAATTGCAGTAATTTGACAGGATCACCACTTTGGAGCCATGCTTCACAAGCAACAATTGTACACCTCGAAGTACAGTATGGACAGCAGCACATACTGAAATTAAACGTTAATGTGGAGCAAATTAAGACTTTATTATTTTACTTTAACTGGAATATGTGATGTTGTCCAATCTTTGAGGCGTATGATTGAGGTTAGGAATGCCTGAGGACTGTGCAGCCTCTCCAAATAGGGATGGTGAATTGTGAGCAGCTCATTTTTGCATTGCATATTCCTTCACAAGCAACAAGTAGCACATTCTTTAGAATGCTATAAATGTTTTCATATCTATAGCATACCTCTCCCTGGATCTGATTTAGGAATAACAGGCCAAAATGTGTGGAGCCCAATGGGGTTAGGGCTTAACAGTAAGTGGGTAACGTTTTGGATGAACTGAGACATGTCTGGGTGGAAATAAGAGGGGTCAGATTGTGATGTGGTCAGCCTTTGATTTTCAAATGTTAGGAGATATGCTAATAAGCACATTCTGGGTTACAGTTTACATGGGGAAATCTATTTTAGCCTGCTACATTCCTGCATAAAAATACATCTAAAAGCACACAAGTTACTTAACCCTTTAAGTGCCAGCAGAATTTCACATTTTGGTTACGCGAAATGCCAGCCGTTTTTGAAACATTTTGTGCTCTCTCACTTTAGGGGCATTTTCTGAGGGGAAACCTATAGTTTACCTAGTAAAACTATACATTGTTTTTTTCGGTAGAAACTGAGCTTTCTAAATCTGCCTGAGTTTTCATGTATTTCCACCTGTGCAAAAAAATTTATAGTGCTAAATACCAAAAAAAAATGAAAAATTACCATTTTTCATCGTATATCAATTTATACCAGAAAAATATTTCATTTTACGTTGGAAAATCCAACTGATTTGGAAAGCCTTATGTCTCTCGAATGTGCCAATACCAGATATGTATAGTTTTAGGGAGATTTAGGACTTCTGTACCTCAAAAACTCCCGGCAGTATATTACCGAATTTTGAAAGCACTAAGGCAGAAAACGGCATGCTTTAGATTCCAAGGCAAAAAATCCTGAAACCGTAGGTTTACCCCAGAAAACCATACATTTTTGAAAAGTACACATTCTGCCGATTACAAAATGGGTAACTATGTCTCTCTACTCCCAACTACCAAACATAAAAGCTTGTCTGAACATAGCGGTTTTTCATAAAAAAATTCAAAATTCTGAAAATTCATTTCAAAGGTTTTATTTTGCTGCTCCGCATATCCCAAACTATATTAGGTACCAAGAAAAAGCACCTGAAATATGATTGCCAGGGGTCCACTGAACAGTTTGATACCCATTATGCATAGGTTTACCAAAGTATCTGGCATTTAGAGACACCAATATGAAGTTAGCACATCCAAATTGTTCAGGACTTTACTTCAGCTACTGAGAAATCAACACATTGACTGCATTTTTTGTGGGGTAAAAACACAGAAATATATGTTTACCCCCAAAACCCATATATTTTTGGAAAGTACACATTCTACTGAAGCTAAAATGGGTACCCATGCCTTTCTGCTCCAAACTACTGAGTCGCAAGGCTTTCCCAAAATTGTCGGTTTTGGTGAAATATCTGAAAATTGCCTCAAACCTTCAGCTTCCCACCACCATATCGCCCATGTATCATTACGTATTAAGAAAAAGCACCCTAAATATGATTGCCAGGGTTCCTCTGAACATTTTGGTAGTCATTGTTCATAAGTTTACCAAAGTATCTGGCATTTAGAGGCCCCAAAATGAAGTTAGCGCATACAAACAGTCCCGTGGGTAACTTTAGCAAATGAAAGATCAACACATTGACTGCATTTTTGTGGGGTAAAAACACAGAAATATATGTTTACCCCCCAAAACCCATATATTTTTGGAAAGTACACATTCTACCGAATCTAAAATGGGTACCCATGCCTTTCTGCTCCAAACTACTGAGTCGCAAGGCTTTCCCACAATTGTCGGTTTTGGTGAAATATCTGAAAATTGCCTCAAAGCTTCAACTTCTCAGCACCATATCACCCATGTATCGTTACGCACCAAGAAAAAGCACCCTAAATATGATTGCCAGGGTTCCTCCAAACAGTTTGGTGGCCATTGTTCATAGGTTTACCAAAGTATCTGGCATTTAGAGGCCCCAAAATGAAGTTAGTGCATACAAATAGTATTGTGGGTAACTTCATCTAATGAAAAATCAACACATTGACTGCATTTTTGTGGGGTAAAAACACAGAAATATATGTTTACCCCCCAAACCCATATATTTTTGGAAAGTACACATTCTACTGAATCTAAAATGGGTACCCATGCCTTTCTGCTCCAAACTACTGAGTCGCAAGGCTTTCCCAAAGTTGTCGGTTTTGGTGAAATATCTGAAAATTGCCTCAAAGCTTCAACTTCCCAGCACCATATCACCCATGTGTCATTACGTACTAAGAAAAAGCACCCTAAATATGATTGCCAGGGTTCCTCTGAACATTTTGGTTGCCATTGTTCATAAGTTTACCAAAGTATCTGGCATTTAGAGGCCCCAAAATGAAGTTAGCGCATACAAACAGTCCCGTGGGTAACTTCAGCTAAAGAAAAATCAACACATTGACTGCATTTTTGTGGGGTAAAAACACAGAAATATATGTTTAACCCCAAAACCCATATATTTTTGGAAAGTACACATTCTGCCGAATCTAAAATGGGTACCCATGCCTTTCTGCTCCAAACTACTGAGTCGCAAGGCTTTCCCACAATTGTCGGTTTTGGTGAAATATCTGAAAATTGCCTCAAAGCTTCAACTTCTCAGCACCATATAACCCATGTATCGTTATGCACCAAGAAAAAGCACCCTAAATATGATTGCCAGGGTTCCTCCGAACAGTTTGGTGGCCATTGTTCATAAGTTTACCAAAGTAACTGGCATTTAGGGGCCCCAAAATGAAGTTAGTGCATACAAATAGTCCTGTGGGTAACTTCAGCTAATGAAAGAGCAACACATTGACTGCATTTTTGTGGGGTAAAAACACAGAAATATATGTTTACCCCCCAAACCCATACATTTTTGGAAAGTACACATTCTACAGAATCTAAAATGGGTACCCATGCCTTATTGCTCCAAACTACTGAGTCGCAAGGCTTTCCCAAAGTTGTCGGTTTTGGTGAAATATCTGAAAATTGCCTCAAAGCTTCAACTTCCCAGCACCATATCACCCATGTGTCATTACGTACTAAGAAAAAGCACCCTAAATATGATTGCCAGGGTTCCTCTGAACATTTTGGTGGCCATTGTTCATAAGTTTACCAAAGTATCTGGCATTTAGAGGCCCCAAAATGAAGTTAGCGCATACAAACAGTCCCGTGGGTAACTTCAGCTAATGAAAAATAAACACATTGACTGCATTTTTGTGGGGTAAAAACACAGAAATATATGTTTACCCCCCAACCCCATATATTTTTGGAAAGTACACATTCTACCGAATCTAAAATGGGTACCCATGCCTTTCTGCTCCAAACTACTGAGTCGCAAGGCTTTCCCACAATTGTCGGTTTTGGTGAAATATCTGAAAATTGCCTCAAAGCTTCAACTTCTCAGCACCATATCACCCATGTATCGTTACGCACCAAGAAAAAGCACCCTAAATATGATTGCCAGGGTTCCTCCAAACAGTTTGGTGGCCATTGTTCATAGGTTTACCAAAGTATCTGGCATTTAGAGGCCCCAAAATGAAGTTAGTGCATACAAATAGTATTGTGGGTAACTTCATCTAATGAAAAATCAACACATTGACTGCATTTTTGTGGGGTAAAAACACAGAAATATATGTTTACCCCCCAAACCCATATATTTTTGGAAAGTACACATTCTACTGAATCTAAAATGGGTACCCATGCCTTTCTGCTCCAAACTACTGAGTCGCAAGGCTTTCCCAAAGTTGTCGGTTTTGGTGAAATATCGGAAAATTGCCTCAAAGCTTCAACTTCCCAGCACCATATCACCCATGTGTCATTACGTACTAAGAAAAAGCACCCTAAATATGATTGCCAGGGTTCCTCTGAACATTTTGGTTGCCATTGTTCATAAGTTTACCAAAGTATCTGGCATTTAGAGGCCCCAAAATGAAGTTAGCGCATACAAACAGTCCCGTGGGTAACTTCCGCTAATGAAAAATCAACACATTGACTGCATTTTTGTGGGGTAAAAACACAGAAATATATGTTTACCCCCCAAAACCCATATATTTTTGGAAAGTACACATTCTACAGAATCTAAAATGGGTACCCATGCCTTTCTGCTCCAAACTACTGAGTCGCAAGGCTTTGCCAAATTTGGCGGTTTGGGTGAAATATCTGGAAATTGCCTCAAAGCTTCAACTTTCCAGCATCGTATTGTCCATGTATCATTACCAGCATAAAGCATCCTAAAAATAAACATAGGGGTCTAATAAACAGTTTGATGCCCAATGTGCATAGATATACCAAACTACCGGTATGTGGCGCACAGAGACCCCCAAATGACAATATGTATAGACATTTTCACCGCTGACGCACTGGCTGCTGCAATATAACCACCCGGTGTGTGTATTATGGGACATTAGACCACCTAACAGTACAGAGACCCCAGAAAACCATATATTTTCAGAAAGTACACATTCTGACGAATCCAATATGGGTAAATAAGTGTTTCTACTGCAAACTGCCAAACTGCAAAGCAATGCTGAACATAACGGTTTTTATCAAATTTCTGAAAATTGTCACAAAGCTTGAATTTTACCCCATTATATGCCCCACATTTCGTAACTTATCAGCATAAAACATCCTAAATATGAACGCCAGGGGTCTACTGAACACTTTGATGCCCAATATGCATAGATATACCAAACTATGTGGCGCACAGAGACACCCAAATGACAATAGTGTATATACATTTTCACGGCTGACGCGCGCTGGCTGCTGCAATATAAGCACCTGGTGTGTGTAATATGCGACATTAGACCCCCCTAACAGTACAGAGACCCCAGAAAACCATATATTTTCAGAAAGTACACATTCTGACGAATCCAATATGGGTAAATATGTGTTCCTACTGCAAACTGCCAAACTGCAAAGCAATGCTGAACGTAACGGTTTTTATCAAATTTCTGAAAATCGTCAAAAAGCTTGAATTTTACCCCATTATATGCCCCACATTTCGTAAATTATCAGCATAAAACATCCTAAATATGAACGCCAGGGGTCTACTGAACACTTTGATGCCCAATATGCATAGATATACCAAACTATGTGGCGCACCGAGACCCCCAAATGACAATAGTGTATATAAATTTTCACAGCTGACGCTCTGGCTGCTGCAATATAAGCACCTGGTGTGTGTATTATGCGACATTAGACCCCCCTAATAGTACAGAGACCCCAGAAAACCCTATATTTTCAGAAAGTACACATTCTGACGAATCCAATATGGGTAAATAAGTGTTTCTACTGCAAACTGCCAAACTGCAAAGCAATGCTGAACATAACGGTTTTAATCAAATTTCTGAAAATCGTCACAAAGCTTGAATTCTACCCCATTATATGCCACACATTTTGTAACTTATCAGCATAAAACATCCTAAATTTGAACGCCAGGGGTCTACTGAACACTTTGATGCCTAGTATGCATAGATATACCAAACTATGTGGCGCACAGAGACCCCCAAATGACAATAGTGTATATACATTTTCACGGCTGACGCGCTGGCTGCTGCAATATAAGCACCCGGTGTGTTTATTATGCAACATTAGACCCCCCTAACAGTACAGAGACCCCAGAAAACCATATATTTTCAGAAAGTACACATTCTGACGAATCCAATATGGGTAAATAAGTGTTTATACTGCAAATTGCCAAACTGCAAAGCAATGCTGAACATAACGGTTTTTATCAAATTTCTGAAAATCGTCACAAAGCTTGAATTTTACCATATTATATACCATACATTTTGTAACGTATCAGCATAAAACATCCTAAATATGAATGCCAGGGGTCTACTGAACACTTTGATGCCCAATATGCATAGATATACCAAACTATGTGGCGCACAGAGACCCCCAAATCACAATAGTGTATATACATTTTCAAGGCTGACGCGCTGGCTGCTGCAATATGAGCACCTGGTGTGTGTATTATGCGACATTAGACCCCCTAACAGTACAGAGACCCCAGAAAACCATATATTTTCAGAAAATACACATTCTGACGAATCCAATATGGGTAAATAAGTGTTTCTACTGCAAACTGCCAAACTGCAAATCAATGCTGAACGTACCGGTTTTTATCAAATTTCTGAAAATCGTCACAAAGCTTGAATTTTACCCCATTATATGCCACACATTTTGTAACGTATCAGCATAAAACATCCTAAATATGAACGCCAGGGGTCTACTGAACACTTTGATGCCCAATATGCATAGATATACCAAACTATGTGGCGCACAGAGACCCCCAAATGACAATAGTGTATATACATTTTCAAGGCTGACGCGCTGGCTGCTGCAATATGAGCACCTGGTGTGTGTATTATGCGACATTCGACCCCCCTAACAGTACAGAGACCCCAGAAAACCATATATTTTCAGAAAATACACATTCTGACGAATCCAATATGGGTAAATAAGCGTTTCTACTGCAAACTGCCAAACTGCAAATCAATGCTGAACGTAACGGTTTTTATCAAATTTCTGAAAATCGGCACAAAGCTTGAATTTTACCCCATTATATGCCCCACATTTCGTAACTTACCAGCATAAAACATCCTAAATATGAACGCCAGGGGTCTACTGAATAGGGATGTAGCGAACGTCGGAAAAAAAGTTCGCGAACATATTCGCGAACTTGCGCAAAAATGCGAGCGGTTCGCGAACGGTTCGCGAACCCCATAGACTTCAATGGGAAGGCGAACTTTAACATCTAAAAAAGACATTTCTGTCCAGAAAAATGATTTTAAAGTTGTTTAAAGGGTGCAACGACCTGGACAGTGGCATGCCAGAGGGGGATCAAGGGCAAAAATGTATCTGAAAAATCTGCCTGTGTGTGCTTGGAAGAGATAGTGTAGGGGGAGAGCTGTTAGTGATTTCAGGGACAGATGATAGTAAGTTTGCTGGCTAGTAATCTGCTTGATACTGCTCTGTATTGGAGGGACAGAAGTCTGCAGGGATTTGAGGGACATTTTAGCTTAGGTAGCTTTGCTGGCTAGTAATCTACTGTTCTCTTTAAACAACTGCCATACGTTGACCTTGTAGGCATTGTTTGCCCAGTTTTTTTGGACGCAGCCACTGAAGCACAGTTGCCAGAAAAAATATGCCATATAAATGCTGAAAATAGTAATTTTTCGCCATACGTTGACCTTGTAGACATTGTTTGCCCAGTTTTTTTTGGACGCAGCCACTGAAGCACAGTTGCCAGAAAAAATATGCCATATAAATGCTGAAAATAGTAATTTTTCGCCATCGTTGACCTTGTAGACATTGTTTGCCCAATTTTTTTGGACGCAGCCACTGAAGCACAGTTGCCAGAAAAAATATGCCATATAAATGCTGAAAATAGTCATTTTTTGCCATACGTTGACCTTGTAGGCATTGTTTGCCCAGTTTTTTTGGTCGCAGCCACTGAAGCACAGTTGCCAGAAAAAATATGCCATATAAATGCTGAAAATAGTCATTTTTTGCCATATACGTTGAGTCAACGTATGGCAAAAAATGACTATTTTCAGCATTTATATGGCATATTTTTTCTGGCCTCTGTGCTTCAGTGGCTGCGGCCAAAAAAACTGGGCAAACAATGCCTACAAGGTCAACGACGTTGACCTTGTAGGCATTGTTTGCCCAGTTTTTTTGGCCGCAGCCACTGAAGCACAGAGGCCAGAAAAAATATGCCATATAAATGCTGAAAATAGTCATTTTTTTGGTCGCAGCCACTGAAGCACAGTTGCCAGAAAAATTATGCCATATAAATGCTGAAAATATAAATTTTTTTGGTTGCAGCCACTGAAGCACAGAGGCCAGAAAAATTATGCCATATAAATGCAGAAAATATGCATTTTTTTGGTCGCAGCCACTGAAGCACAGTTGACAGAAAAATTATGCCATATAAATGCTGAAAATATAAATTTTTTTGGTTGCAGCCACTGAAGCACAGAGGCCAGAAAAATTATGCCATATAAATGCAGAAAATATGCATTTTTTTGGTCGCAGCCACTGAAGCACAGTTGACAGAAAAATTATGCCATATAAATGCTGAAAATATAAATTTTTTTGGTTGCAGCCACTGAAGCACAGAGGCCAGAAAAATTATGCCATATAAATGCAGAAAATATGCATTTTTTTGGTCGCAGCCACTGAAGCACAGTTGACAGAAAAATTATGCCATATAAATGCTGAAAATATAAATTTTTTTGGTTGCAGCCACTGAAGCACAGAGGCCAGAAAAATTATGCCATATAAATGCAGAAAATATGCATTTTTTTGGTCGCAGCCACTGAAGCACAGTTGACAGAAAAATTATGCCATATAAATGCTGAAAATATAAATTTTTTTGGTTGCAGCCACTGAAGCACAGAGGCCAGAAAAATTATGCCATATAAATGCAGAAAATATGCATTTTTTTGGTCGCAGCCACTGAAGCACAGTTGACAGAAAAATTATGCCATATAAATGCTGAAAATATAAATTTTTTTGGTTGCAGCCACTGAAGCACAGAGGCCAGAAAAATTATGCCATATAAATGCAGAAAATATGCATTTTTTTGGTCGCAGCCACTGAAGCACAGTTGACAGAAAAATTATGCCATATAAATGCTGAAAATATAAATTTTTTTGGTTGCAGCCACTGAAGCACAGAGGCCAGAAAAATTATGCCATATAAATGCAGAAAATATGCATTTTTTTGGACGCAGCCACTGAAGCACAGTTGCCAGAAAAAATATGCCATATAAATGCTGAAAATATAAATTTTTTTGGTTGCAGCCACTGAAGCACAGAGGCCAGAAAAATTATGCCATATAAATGCAGAAAATATGCATTTTTTTGGTCGCAGCCACTGAAGCACAGTTGACAGAAAAATTATGCCATATAAATGCTGAAAATATAAATTTTTTTGGTTGCAGTCACTGAAGCACAGAGGCCAGAAAAATTATGCCATATAAATGCAGAAAATATGCATTTTTTTGGTCGCAGCCACTGAAGCACAGTTGACAGAAAAATTATGCCATATAAATGCTGAAAATATAAATTTTTTTGGTTGCAACCACTGAAGCACAGAGGCCAGAAAAATTATGCCATATAAATGCAGAAAATATGCATTTTTTTGGACGCAGCCACTGAAGCACAGTTGCCAGAAAAAATATGCCATATAAATGCTGAAAATAGTCATTTTTCGCCATACGTTGACCTTGTACACATTGTTTGCCCAGTTTTTTTGGTTGCAGCCACTGAAGCACAGAGGCCAGAAAAAATTAAACCAGTAGGGTTTGCACCCTAGTTTGTAACGGTGGCGGAGGGAGGAGGACGCTAAAGGACAGCTGTGTGTGGAGTCATGAGGCTTGAAGAGAAGGACAGCTGCATAGAAGTCAGAACAAGTCTTCCGGCGTGCAGTAACCCTCCGAGATCCACCCCTCATTCATTTTAATAAAGGTCAGGTAATCGACACTTTTGTGACCTAGGCGAGTTCTCTTCTCAGTTACAATCCCTCCTGCTGCACTGAAGGTCCTTTCTGAGAGCACACTTGAGGCTGGGCAAGACAAGAGGTTCATGGCAAATTGTGACAGCTCTGGCCACAGATCAAGCCTGCGCACCCAGTAGTCCAGGGGTTCATCGCTCCTCAGAGTGTCGATATCTGCAGTTAATGCCAGGTAGTCCACTACCTGCCGGTCGAGGCGTTCTTTGAGGGTGGATCCAGAAGGGTTGTGGCGCTGCCTTGGACAGAAAAACATTTGCATGTCTGACGTTACAGACCGGCCAAAGGGCTTTGTCCTTGCAGGTGTGCTCGTGGCAGGATTACTGGCACCTCTGCCCCTGGAATGTTGATGAGTTCCTGAAGTGACATCACCCTTAAAAGCATTGTACAACATGTTTTGCAGGCTGGTTTGTAAATGCCGCATCTTTTCGGACTTGTGGTATGTTGGTAACATTTCTGACACTTTATGCTTGTACCGAGGGTCTAGTAGCGTTGCGACCCAGTACAGGTCCTTCTCCTTAAGCCTCTTGATACGGGGGTCCTTCAACAGGCATGACAGCATGAAAGACCCCATTCTCACAAGGTTGGATGCAGAGCTATCCATCTCCGCTTCCTCATTATCAAGGACTGCATCATCCACGGTCTTCTCCCCCCAGCCACGTACAAGACCAGGGGTCCCCAAAAGGTCACCACTAGCCCCCTGGGAAGCCTGCTCCTGTTGGTCCTCCTCCTCCTCCTCCACAAAGCCACCTTCCTCCTCTGACTCCACTTCTGGCACCTCTCCCTGCGTTGCAGCAGGTGCCTGGGTTCGTTCTGGTGATTCCGACCATAAATCGTGCGCTTCCAGCTCCTCGTCACGCTGGTCTACAGCCTCATCTGTCACTCGTCGCACGGCACGCTCCAGGAAGAAAGCGAAGGGTCGCTGATGGTGCCTTCGGTGCGACTGACCATATTTGTCACCTCTTCAAAAGGTCGCATGAGCCTGCAGGCATCGCGCATAAGCACCCAGTAACGGGGGAAAAAAATCCCCAGCTCTGCAGATCCAGTCCTACCACCCAGTTCAAAAAGGTACTCGTTGACGGCCCTTTGTTGTTGCAGCAGACGTTCCAACATAAGGAGCGTTGAATTCCAGCGAGTCTGGCTGTCAGAAATCAAACGCCTGACTGGCATGTTGTAGCGCTGCTGAATGTCAGCAAGGCGTGCCATGGCTGTGTAGGAACGTCTGAAATGGGCCGACACCTTTCTGGACTGGGTGAGAACGTCCTGGAATCCTGGGTACTTGGAGACAAAACGTTGGACTATTAAATTTAACACATGTGCCATGCAGGGCACATGTGTTAAATTTCCCAGTCTCAACGCTGCCAACAGATTGCTTCCATTGTCACACACCACTTTTCCGATCTGCAGTTGGTGTGGGGTCAGCCACCGATCGGCCTGTGACTGCAGAGATGACAGGAGTACAGATCCGGTATGGTTTTTGCTTTCCAGGCACGTCATCCCCAAGACAGCGTGACAACGGCGTACCTGGCACGTCGAATAGCCTAGGGGGAGCTGGGGGTGCACAGGTGTGGAGGAGGAGAAGGAGGACCCAGCAGCAGAGTAAGAAGAAGAAGAGGAAGAAGACGAGGTAGAGAGCGATGGAGGAGTAGAGGTGGTGGCAGAACCGCGTGCAATCCGTGGCGGTGACACCAACTCCACTGTTGTTGTTGTTGAGCTACCCATTCCCTGCTTCCCATTCCCAGCCATTACCAAGTTCACCCAGTGGGCAGTGTAGGTGACATACCTGCCCTGACCATGCTTGGAGGACCATGCGTCAGTAGTCATATGGACCTTTGGCCCAACACTAAGTGACAGAGATGCGGTAACTTGGCTCTGCACATGTTGGTACAGGTGTGGTATTCCCTTTTTAGAGAAAAAATTGCGGCTGGGTACCTTCCACTGCGGTGTCCCAATTGCTACAAATTTGCGGAAGGCCTCAGAGTCCACCAGCTGGTATGGTAAAAGCTGGCGGGCTAAGAGTGCAGACAAGCCAGCTGTCAGACGCCGGGCAAGGGGGTGACAGTCAGACATTGGCTTCTTACGCTCAAACATGGCCTTCACAGAAACTTGGCTGGTGGCAGATGACTGGGAATGGGAACAGGTGGTCAAGGTGGAAGGCGGAGTGGAGGGTGGTTCAGATGGGTCAAGGAGAGCAGAGGTAGAGCAGTAAGATGCTGGACCAGAAGGAGTGTGGCTTTTAGTTTGCCTGTTGCCTTTGAGGTGTTGCTCCCAAAGTGCTTTGTGCTTGCCGCTCATGTGCCTTCGCATAGAAGTTGTACCTATGTGGCTGTTGGGCTTACCAAGGCTCAGTTTCTGACTGCACTCATTGCAAATTACAATGCTTTTGTCAGAGGCACACACATTAAAAAAATCCCACACTGCTGACTTTTTGGAAGTGTGCGATCTGGCGGTAACAGTAGAAGTTGGCGGCATTGGCGGCAATGGCGGGTGCGTTGGCCGGCTGAACACAGGTGCCGATACATGTTGTTGCCCTACTGATCCCTGCGGGCTGTCCTCCCTGCTTCTTCTAAGTCTTATTCTCCTACTGCCTCTCTGACTCTCCGTCTCTCCATCTGAACTACCCTCCTCTTGCTCTCTTCTACTAGGCACCCACAAAACATCAATCTCCTCATCATCATTCTCCTCAGATGCATCAATTTCTTCTGACACATCACAGAAGGAAGCAGCAGCGGGGACCTCCTCCTCATCACTCATCATTATGTCCATCTCTGTCGTGTTCTCTGCCAGAATTAAATCTGGTGTAACGTCCTCATCTCCTTCATCTTCTTCTGCCAATAATGGTTGCGCATTACTCAGTTCAAGAAACTCATGGGAAAATAACTCCTCTGACTCCAGTGAAGAAGGGGCACCGGTGGTGGAGGAAGTGTTACGTGGGGTGGCCATAGCAGTGGAGGATGAGGAGGATGTTGTGGTAAAGTTAGAAACGTTAGAGGATGGGGTGTGCTGTGTAAGCCAGTCAACTACCTCTTCAGCATTTTGGGAGTTCAGGGTCATTGGCTTTTTAAAACTGGGCAATTTGCTAGGGCCACAGGATTGCATAGCAGCACGGCCCCTAGCACGGCCTCTGCGTGGCGGCCTGCCTTTGCCTGGCATTATTTTTAAAAAAACAACAACAACAAAAACTCAGTTGGTTTTTCTGGAAACGATAATACACACAGCTAGATGGCAGTTTGAAGAAAACAGTGTGCAAATAATGCCTACAAGGTCAACGTATACACAGCGGTGGATACGGATTACGTAAAATATATGAATGCTGCTTGAAAAAAAGTAACTCAAGTGGTTTTTCTAGAGACGATAATATTATCAATATTTAGACAAAATGTGAACAAGCTCACACAGCTAGATGGCGGTTTGAAGAAAACACTGTGCAAATAATGCCTACAAGGTCAACGTATACACAGCGGTGGATACGGATTACGTAAAATATAAGAATGCTGCTTGAAAAAAAGTAACTCAAGTGGTTTTTCTAGAGACGATAATATTATCAATATTTAGACAAAATGTGAACAAGCTCACACAGCTAGATGGCGGTTTGAAGAAAACACTGTGCAAATAATGCCTACAAGGTCAACGTATACACAGCGGTGGATACGGATTACGTAAAATATAAGAATGCTGCTTGAAAAAAAGTAACTCAAGTGGTTTTTCTAGAGACGATAATATTATCAATATTTAGACAAAATGTGAACAAGCTCACACAGCTAGATGGCGGTTTGAAGAAAACACTGTGCAAATAATGCCCACAAGATCAACGTATACACTACTACAGCGGTGGATACGGATTACGTAAAATATATTATGGCTGCTTGAAAAAAGTCACTCCGGTGTTTTTTCTGGAGACGGTAATATTATGGATATTTAGACAGAATGTGAACAAGGTCACACAGCTAGATGGCAGTTGGTTGAATAACACACTGGGCAAAAAATGCCTACAGGGCAAATAATGCCTAAAAGGTCAACTTATACACTACTACAGCGATGGATACGGATTACGTAAAATATATTATGGCTGCTTGAAAAAAGTCACTCCGGTGTTTTTTCTGGAGACGGTAATATTATGGATATTTAGACAGAATGTGAACAAGGTCACACAGCTAGATGGCAGTTGGTTGAATAACACACTGGGCAAAAAATGCCTACAGGGCAAATAATGCCTAAAAGGTCAACTTATACACTACTACAGCGATGGATACGGATTACGTAAAATATATTATGGCTGCTTGAAAAAAGTCACTCCGGTGTTTTTTCTGGAGACGGTAATATTATGGATATTTAGACAGAATGTGAACAAGGTCACACAGCTAGATGGCAGTTGGTTGAATAACACACTGGGCAAAAAATGCCTACAGGGCAAATAATGCCTAAAAGGTCAACTTATACACTACTACAGCGGTAGTAAAATAAAAAAAAGTAAAATAAAAAAAAAATGAATATTAAAAAAAAAAAATTACAGTTGGTGCTGCTGAACTACTAGGAGCAGCAGATTAGCACACCAGTCCCACTCCCCAACACTGCTAGACTAATAGCACTGGGCTCTTATAGTAGTAGTAGTAGTAGTAGTAGTAGTAGTAGTAAAACAACAAAAAAATAAATAAAAGCAGTCCTTACAAGGACTACTGTTATTGCAGCAGTCAGCAGATGAGATCAGAAGCAGGACAGCTGCCCACTGCAGCTACATACAGAGCACTGCAGTAGAAGGTAGATTACTAGCCAGCAAAGCTACCTAAGCTTAAATGTCCCTCAAACCCCTGCAGACTTCTGTCCCTCCAATAACAGAGCAGTATCAACACGATTACTAGCCAGCAAACTTTCAACTGTCCCTGAAATCACTAACAGGCAGCAGCTCTCTCCCTACACTATCTCTTCAGCACACACAGGCAGAGTGAAAAAACGCTGCAGGGCTTCGGTTTTTATAGGGAAGGGGAGTGGTCCAGGGGAGAGCTTCCTGATTGGCTGCCATGTACCTGCTGGTCTGGGGTGAGAGGGCAAAAAAAAGCGCCAACAATGGCGAACCCAAAATGGCGAACGTCGCGCGACGTTCGCGAACTTCCGGCGAGCGCGAACACCCGATGTTCGCGCGAACAAGTTCGCCGGCGAACAGTTCGCGCCATCTCTACTACTGAACACTTTGATGCCCAATATGCATAGATATACCAAACTATGTGGCGTACAGAGACCCCAAATGACAATAGTGTATATACATTTTCACGGCTGACGCGCTGGCTGCTGCAATATAAGCACCTGGTGTGTGTATTATGCGACATTAGACCCCCCTAACAGTACAGAGACCCCAGAAAACCACATATTTTCAGAAATTACACATTTTGACGAATCCAATATGGGTAAATAAGTGTTTCTACTGCAAACTGCCAAACTGCAAAGAAATGCTGAACATAACGGTTTTCTGAAAATCGTCACAAAGATTGAATTTTACCCCAGTATATGCCCCACATTTCGTAGCTTATCAGCATAAAACATCCTAAATATGAGCGCCAGGGGTCTACTGAACACTTTGATGCCCAATATGCATAGATATACCAAACTATGTGGCGCACAGAGACCCACAAATGGATATATAGTAGATAAAATTTACATAGGCAAAACAAAATAACACAAAACAGTGTGAAATGCAAATAAATCACCAAAAACTAATAAAACCACAAAAATCAATGCTTTTTGTTTCACACTAGTGTAATCGGCCACCAGAATTACCGTTTGAATATTTTAGCTAGGCCAAATCGATTATACGGACAGAAACAAGTGACCAACACAAATGCAGAGCTGAAAATGCAATAAAATGGCTAAAAATTCAATAAAATGGCTAAAAATGCACCAAAATACCCACAATTGCAATATAACCACCAAAATAACATACAAAAGCTATTGCACAGTACGGTTAGCGAATACGCTATTCGTAACGGCAATAAAACATTTTTTTTTAGCCAAAAAAGAGACGATGCTATAAGAAAAAAAAAAAAAAAAGCCACAAAGCCATATATGTACATATGCGTGTGCACAACGGGTAAATTGCATGTTATTTGCGCGTGTGTGCGTGTGCAAGTGTACATGGGTGCTGTGAGTGTGTGTGACCCCCCCAATCCCCAAAAATCTATGTGTGAGTGTGTGTAAGAGTGAATGTAAGTGTATATTACTGTAATAAGTGTGTGTTGGTGTGTTTGTGTGTTTTTGTGTGTGTAAATGTTACACTTACCTGGGGTAGATGCATCAGATCGATGAGAAAGGGTCCCACGCAGCAGATCTCCAGCTCCAACCGCCATCAAGCATGGGGGGGCGGAGCTGGGCGGAAGTGTAGTGCAGGCAGCAGCAGGACGCATAGGAAACGCGTCCCTGCTGCTGCTTTGGGGCCCCTGGGCGATCGCGCCCCAGGGGCCACTCAATCCCCTGCTCTGCTCGTTGTCTAGGGGCAGGGGATCGTGAACGAACGGAGCGAGCGGCTCTAACAGCCGCTCCTCCGCTCGCAAACCCGGAAGTGCTGCAGAACGTAGAATCTACGATCTGTGGCACTTTGGTCCTTTGATCCACACGTAGATTCTACGTTCTGTGGCACTTAAAGGGTTAAAGAATGCTTGCAGAACTTACACCTGGTCTACCTCTTATATATACCAAAAACCTATAACATAAATTGAATTTTTGAAAATACATTTTGCCGGACAGGAACACATTTTCAATGCCCTGTGGAAATTTTCAATGACTTGTTTAAATGAACGATTTTACATATTTTATTTCACTTTAAATAATGACGTGAAACCCTAAATTGCATGGTTATTAAATGTTTTCATTGTAATCCTTTTGGGGTTGCCACATTATGCATACAAAATATCTAAAGCATTGGTAGAGATAGATGAATGCTTCTTTACAGGATTCTTATTACTTAAGCTGTTGAATTAAACACACAAGATTCAGGGCTTATTAATCATAACGACCTGTTTAGGAACATTCAATTAGTGTTTACTTACCTTATGTGTGCACTTGGTGTCCTGATTTGTCCCTCTAGAAACCTACAGCTGGAAAGCTTACAGACTTCCCGCTACTAGTGATGGGCGAATAAACTTGCAGCAAATTTCTGCATTTCGTTGTCGGCGAATAAATTTGCCAGCGTCAAAAATTTTTGGATGCACATCAGAAAAGTTGCTCGCATCGAAACCGTCACGTGTCAACATTATTCAGACAGCCATTGACTTTAATACAGGCATCAAAAATTGAAGCGAAACGGGACACATTCACCCATCGCTACCTGGTACTGATTCATGGATGTCACAATAGCACAAAAAATTCTCTCTCTCACTATCATTTCACTATCATTTTCACTTAATTTTCTCTGGTAATACAAAAGCTCTGCCTTTCTTTCAGACACCCTGAATCATTGTTTAAGTATCTGCTGGAAAGCTTTTTCTCTAAAACCCACTGACTTATCTATTGGATTCCCTCTTCTTTTTCAAGATGATCCTACTATACAAAGATGACTGTTTGGCCTGCCCTAGGTTATCTAATTCCAGAAGGCTATAAGAGCATTTCCATCCAACAACCTTACATTCGTTTTTTCCGAAACCTCTAAACTGTAAGCACTTTTAGATGTTCCTGTTTTAGTCTGTGACCCTTGTTTTCATTTAAACTTCTAATATACTGTATTATATAAGAACATGAAGATGTTAGTTTCCATTTGCCACATGTAATTATTATATTGTAAATAATTTATTTTATAGCCCAACTAATAGAAACAAATTGTTGACTTTCATAAATGAATTCAAGAATAGCTATGCTAGTGACATTGATGCCTTAATCAAATCTCTAAACATCACAATAAACAGGACTTTGGTAGAGGTATGGGAGCTCTTATACAGAAACATAATATCCATTTATACAAGTGCTGTATATAATTCAGTAATAATCTGATGATTATTATAATGGTGATGTTTATGAGGATGGAACTGTTTTAATCCAAACTTATTTCAGATATCAATTTATAATTTTGATATTTTAATTTGTTTTTACCATCAGATGAAACAATTATGAACAAACTGTATTGGCCTATTCTGTGGAAAATAAAGTTTATAAAATAATTTGTCTTTCCAGACAATAATAGTTTTATCACTGCAAGGCATGGTCAGCATGACCCATATTACATTCATTCTTTTAAAGTATTCCCTTGCCAACAGCTACAGTACATTTTAATAACGATTCCATGCTTTTACCATCAAGATAACAAGGCTTGGCTGACCTCTGATTTGTTTCCCTTAACCATTCTCACTCCTGTCGTGTAGACCCATGATATTACCCTTCAAACACCGCAGCTGGCAGGATTACTTGATAATTGAAACTGCTGAAAAGATAAATTATTGAGAAGTGGACTCAGATAAAATCTTTCCTTGTAAATTGCAAGAAATTACCCATAATATGTTTATCTATTTTATATAGATGCAGGCAGACTACTGATTTTGCAAAATGTGCTTAGCATTACAGTATTTGTGGAGCTACTGTCCCTTGTTCTATTCCACACAGACAGAAAACTAATAGAGCATGATTTACTGAGGTTACGGATTATCCCTTTCCTGCATAGTTACAGGAAAACAAGTCTATTGACTGAGAGCTGCCAATTTCCTTCTTCACTGAGTCAATAGTAAAACAGTGATGTGTTGTTACTGTAATTCATGATCCCACAAGGGTCTTGTATTGATGTCAGTAAATGTCTGTGGTAAACGATATGGCAACTCCCACGGATGTTTATAAATGGAAGATTTACAGGGGTGGTACTGTGTATCCCCTTGTTATGAGTGCAATGAATATGGCTTGTGCTGAATCAAACTTTTGCCTATTGCTTTAGTGAAATTTCCACACAATGGGCCAGATTCAGTTTGTTGAGAAAAAGGTTTATCACGTGAAAACTCATGGATGAGATTCTATGTAAAGTCCAGTTCAATTCAGAAAAACCTCTCCATATTTTTAAAAGGTTCAAATATAAAAAATATGAACAAATAATAAAAAAAAAAAAAAACGCTGAGAGATCCAAATAAAAATAAGAAATCTTCTTAAAACTCCACAATATAAGTTTCTTAGAAAATTGCTAGCATAACCAAAAATCAGAAAACCTATAATAGTCTGAATATCAAAAAAAAAAAATCTAATTGATCTGACACGAATCTGACCCATTTTGATGAAAATTCGCAAAACAAATAAAATCTGCAACTGACACAGTCGTGCCCATTTATATACTTGAAAATCAATTGGGAGGTTATTAACCAACCAGAAAAATGAAATCAAATTCAACTCAACTCAAATTAAGTTCTTTCTCAGAGAAAAAAAATTGAATGTCAGGAAGGCTATTAACATCTTCAAATGGGTCACTGGACCGCTCCCATTGACTTATACATGAACTCGGAAGGTTTTAGGTGGTGCGAATAGTCTAATTCAAATTATTCCCAGGGTATAGATTTGATAAATCTCAAAATTAAAATTTTAATTAAAATTCGAATTGTTTGGATAATTCACAATTCAAATTTTTGAGTTTTGACCAGAAAGATAATTTGAATATTCAAATTTACTATTCGACCCTTAATAAATCTGCCCCTTGACTTACTATTGGAAAAATGCTGATTTTCCACTCTAGGGCCTGTTTTACCTGCATATAATGTATTTTTTTCTAAAGCCACCTTTAAGCAAAATCATTGTTAGATTATCTATTTTTTTCAGTAAGGTTGCCTTTCCCTTAAATAGCCCCCTGATCAAAGTGTATTTGAATTTTTTTTACTTTATTCTTAGTTACTATAGCTACTCATTTCTGACCAGAAATTAAAAATGTATAGAATACAGTATTCTAGATGGGCCTTAACAGAGCTTTGTATATAGGGAAAGCTCCTCCATTGAATGCCTTGCTGGCATTGTCCAAAAGTACCTCCAGGTCTTTCTTCATAAAGGATTTGCTTAACTTACTACTATTAAAGGTATATATGGTTTAAATATCGATGACTTTACATATTTTTCAATATTAAGGGGCAGATTTATCAAGGTTCGAAGTGAATTTGAGGGAATTTTCGAAGTAATTTTTTTGGATACTTCGACCATTGAATAGGATACTACGACTTCGAATTTACTTTGAATTCGATTTGAAATAAAATAGTTTGAATATTCCAATATTCGATAATGGAAGTAATATCTCTTTAAAAAAAAAAACATTGACTTCAATACTTCACCAAATTAAACCTGCCGAAGTGCTATGTTAGCCTATCGGGACATTCTACAGCATTTTTCTAAGTTTTTGGAAGTCGAAGTAAAATCGTTTCGATTGTACGTTAAAATCCTTAGAATCATTCGATTCAAAGGATTTAATCGTTCAATCAAACGATTTTACTTCGACCGCAGGATACCCAAATTCGATGAAAAAAGTTCGAATTCGATATTCGAAGTCGAAGTATAGCCATTTGATGGTCGAATTTCGGAGTATTTTTTTCTTTGAAATTCGACCATTGATAAATCTGCCCCTAAATCTCCTTTGTCATTAAGCTACTCAGACCTGCATAGAACGTTGTCACCAATACATTAATGAACAAAATGAATAAATGTGGACCAAATCATATAAAGATATTTTGTATACCGTTAAGTGCAATGGTCCCTTAGTTCAGTAGGTAAAAGCAACCTCCAAAAGACATGTAAAGGTTCATTTGACCTGGCAAACCATCTGGAATGGTTAAATACAGGCTGCCCATTAAGCAGTAGGTTAGTCCAAATTTAAGCTAACCTTATCTTATCTAGCAAAGGCAACTCTCAACCAACCCAAAGAGTACAGACATATTCCCAGAAAATATGCTGTAGATAAAGTAACAGCTGTTAACAGAGTTTAGTCTGTATGTACATGTGGGTGGCTATGGTGGGTACTCATGCCAGGAATGCTATATCAGTGCCAGATTACTGATAACTGTAAATGCCTGAACGGTGTAATTATAAGCAGATGTTCCAATAACACCTGAGCCACTTACAATAATAATTTAATAAATGCTACACTGTTAGAGTGTACAAATAGACTGAACATGTATGTAAAATAATTATTAACAATTTATATTTTCCAATGCATGTTTTTGCTTGGAAAATACAAAGTAGATGAGTAGAGAAGAATTTATGACTTTGTTTGACAAATGCCATAGTTGGAGCGTAAATTTATTGCAAGGGTAAACAACCAATGTTTCACAAATGAGCTTCTGTAATTGACTGTACTACCGGTGGTCTCAGGAGACTGAGATAATGGCTAAACATATTATGGTAGGATAAAGTCAGTAAATTCATTTAGACAATGTAAACAAAAGTCTTGCAGCAACTAGTAGATAATTGGATAGAAGTCCATTCAGCAAAGAAAAAGCTCTATTGTGGTAAGCTGTATGTTGTTTCTTTTTAATGACACAGGATCATAAACATATGTCCCAATATTTTGAATTTATGCACATATTGTTGCTTTTTTTGAGAATTAAATTAGTATTTTTAAACTGGCACCTCAAATTATACTCCTTGATTTTTAAGGATCTTTTTTTTAATTAAACGCATGTGATTTGGGCTTAGAGTTTTATGATGTTATCTTTCTCTTTTAGGGGCATATTTATCAAGGGTCGAATTTAGAGTTTATGGGAGTTTATAAAAACTCTCATAAACTCTAAATTTTAAAAGAAAATGACCAATCAAAATAAATGGGTGAATAGGATCGACCGTTGAATAGAATTCAAATCGGATTTTATCAAATTCGGTTGAGGTTTTCTCCAAAAAAATTCATTGTAGGAGGTCCCCCATAGTCTAAAACATCAATTTGGCCAGTTTTAGTCAAATTCAAATTCTTAAAGAGACGGAACATGATAAATTTCAAATTTTGCACTTCTTTAAAACTCGCATTGAATTTGGACTATTCCCTAGTCGAATTACACTAAAATAAATTTGAAAATTAATTTTTTTTAATTCAAATTCGAAATTCAAATTTTCAAATCTGCTACAGTCTACAATTTCATGTAAATACTATATAAAACATCTAACCGATAGCTGTTACCAGAAACCTACTTATATTTATGTTTTAAATATTTAGGGCCTTCTATGATCTTTTTTTCAGATAGAAATAACTGCAGGTTTGGACAAGTCATAATAATGGGGGATCTCTATTACCACATAATTAATTGGCTTGGTGGAACTGCCAAAATGGTAAAAAATGGTAAAAACTGCCAAAATGGTAAAAAATGGTAAAAAAGCAAGCTTTCTGTTTTATAATAATTTTTACCTTCTGCGTCAGAACAATTTGTTAATTGGGATCCCTGTAATTGTAGTTTGGCTTTTTCACTTCATCTTCTCCTTGTTCCAGTCAGGGCAGGTGCATCCACAGCAGAATGAAGCCGAACTTAAAAGCAAAAAGTTGGCTTTTCCACTCTATTGCACATGTGCCTGCCTGAGCCCAGACTACAGCAGAAAAAGACTGCAGTGAATGAGCTCTAACAAAAATACAGTATTAACTGACCTGAAGCACCAGGGTATCAGGTACCGGTAAGTGTTTATAATCACTGGAGGTGCTTAAGTGATTATACCTTTAGTTTTACTAAAAGGTCTGAATACCTAGGTACAGGAACTCCCCCAATGGCATAATCTGTAATTACTACAATGCTACTGTACTTTCAACCGAAAGCTTCTTTCAAAGCCAGTGTAAAATGTTAAATAAGATGTAGTAGGTGTAGGTGATCCGTAGCGCACAGCAAGCTACAGTGTGTTTATGGCAGGTGTTGAACAGAGAGTTATCCAAGCTGTTATAAATGTGCCTAAATGGTTACGAATATGAATCTAAAACAGACCATTTTCTCCTATGTCACTTGTTTAACATGCAGGGTAATGCTTAAGCAATGAGTGTACCAGTGTATTAATTTAGTAAGTATTTTATAAGTTCTTGTTGTCTGGAAGCTGATAACAAAGCCAATGTTAGGACCAGCATGAGTAGGCACTGGTCACAAGGGCTTTCTTTCAGATCAACAGGACAGTAAAAGATAGGTGTCTTGATGGGGATGGAAATTAATTTTATTTTGGGTAAAGTTTCAAATTTCTGGTCTCAGTTCAGTTTTGGAAGTTTCATTTAGGTGAAGGGAATTTCCAACTGTCACCCTGTCCATAATCTCATTTGAATTTTATTCTCCTGTACCTATTCTTGAATAAATGTTTCAAAGCAAGACATGTTCTTTGTGTCTAAAATAGCACTGCTAACTCTTTCTCATTAAAAGTTCAAGGGATTCTGATGGAAGACTTTGACAGCATTCTGTCAGAGGCTAATGGTGTTCGTTGTGACTAGCTATTAAACATTGTTCTGGCATCTCCAACCCTATCTACTTCTGCGTGCTTAGAGAGACTGGATATTAGTATTAGAATCAGGTACTATAGAACATCACAGTAGCACAGCATTTTGTATGGGGAAGTGAGGGAAGCATGAGAGATTGCTTGAGATCTGGTTTCTGCATGTAATAGACTGTTTAGATCGCATCAGTTCAGTTAAAAACTGAAGTATATTTCAAAGGGTACTCTGGTTGTGAGAGAGCATATCTAGTCAATAAAATCACTAGAGATCAGTGCTGCTGAGTCAAACCTACAACACCTAGGGGTTATTTATCAAAATTAGATTTTTTTAATTATAATTATAATTATTATAAAAGTCAGAACAAACTAGAATCCAGGATTTGACCTTATTATCAATAAAAAAAATGAAAAAATCAGATAGAGAAAAAACGTGTCTTTTTCGGGTTGCCCGAATTTTTTATGTTTGATCCCAGAAAACCATGAAAATGTAAAATTTTCACGGAAAAACCAGCGTCAAACCCCAAAACTCTGAACATATTGTGAGGGTTAAAAATCTTCAAATGGTTAAGGAGACATCTGCCATTGACTTTTACATGAATTAAGCAGGTTTTAGATTTAAGTTTTTGGATTCGGACTTGGAACTGCTTAGAGGCATATCGAAAAAAATGTGGTCTTTTTTTTACTGCAACTTTTTCAGGGTTTCGACGTCAAAGTGAAAAAAAAACCTTAAAAAAAACACGTTAATAAATAACCCTCCCTAGCATTTGCCAGGGGTTGTTGCAAGTTGTAGTTTAAAAAACAACTAGAGGGAATTTGGCAGGCATCTGCTATAAATTACTGTAATTCTTCATAGACACCACAGCAAAGCTATCCAGCATATTATCTGACTTAATATCAGGTAGGGTGGATTATCTAACTGGGAGCCAAAGACAGACAAGAAGGGGCACATTTACTAAGTGTCGAATATTGAGGGTTAAATAACTCTCGATATTCGACCATCAAAGTAAAATCCTTCGGCTTCGAATATCGAAGTCGAAGGATTTACCGCATTTTGTTCAATCAAACGATTCGAAGGTTTTTAATCCATCGACCGAACGATTTTCCTTCGATCAGAAATTGTTAGGAAAGCTTATGGGGAAGGTCCCCATAGGTTAACATTGATGCTCGGTAGGTTTTTAGTTGGTGAAGTAGGTAGTCAAATTTTTTTTTAAAGAGACAGTACTTTGACTATCGAATAGTTGAACGATTTTTAGTTCAAATTGTTCATTCGAATCCTTCACTCGAGCTTAGTAAATGTGCCCCGAAATGTATGCCTACCTCCAAACTAAATTTTTACCTTACTTAATGTATTAAGTATTGTTTACCTTTAAATTAATCTTTAGTATGATGTAGAGAGTGACAATTTGCAATGGTTTTAATTTTTTAATTCATTTGTGTTTTTTTTTTTAGTTATTTAACTTTTTATTCAGCAGCTCTCCAGTTTGCAGTTTCAGCAATCTGGTTGCTAGGGTCCAAATTACCCTACCAACCATGCATTGATTTAAATAAGAGACTGGAATATGAATAGGAGAGGACCTGAATAGAAAGGTGAGTAATACAAAGTGGCAATAACAATATATTTGTAGCCTTACAGAGCATTTGTTTTTAGATGGGGTCAATGACCCCCTTTGAAAGCTGGAAAGAATCAGAAGAATGCAAATAATTTAAAAACTATACAAAATAAATAAGGAAGACCAATTGAAAAGTTGCTTAGAATTGGCAATTCTATAACATTCTACAACATACTAAAAGTTAACTTAAAGGTGAATCACCCTTTAATAAATTATACAAATTATTCTAGCAGTGATGTACAGTATGTTTGCATATAGTAATAATGAAAACAGCTAACTTAACAACATAAGTAAAAAAATGTTACCTTTTTCCCACTTGTATGCACAGTCTTTATGCTAATCATTTCATCTTAAAATTGTAAATTCTACTGTATTGATCTAACAGAGTATCATCAGCGTTCACAGAGCAGATTGCATTTGGATTCCACTGCGAGTGAATGTTGATTGGGAAAAACATGTTTGCTCTACTAATAGCAGCAAATGATTGCAGTAAGAGTCTGGCAAGAAATGCTAAACAGACTGCATCTAAATGATATTCTTAATTTAGTTTCAAAGTATATAGATGGGAAAATGTCAGACAAAAATATGATGATTATTATTATTATCATTTATTTATAAAGCAGATACATCATCTGCATCACTATAAAATAAGTTGGTGAAATAAACAGTGCAGCAAACAGACACAAACCAACAGAAGTAGTAATGTAACCTTAAGGATTAGGTACATATATCATGACACTGGTATATATGGTGTATGGAGAGAAACTATTGTCAGTTCTGAAGATATTGTGGCTTGCACGAGAATCCAGTGAAGAGTCGTTGGATCTATTAGAGATGTGTCATGTACGGCTCCTTAAATTCAGAACAAGAGCTAGGCTCCCTGGTCTCGGCTCAATCTTCTGCTGTAGCAGCCGCCTTTGGCCTCAGGAGGAGCCCTCAGCTACTTAGATGCCGCCAGGTCTTAAACTCGAGAGGAGTCAAGTAAGTGTTCTAAACTGGCAAAGGGACTCGCATGTTAACAAGGTTGGACAGAAGGCAACAGTTCAAGGAGTAGACAAAAGACATGGTCAGGCAGGCCAGGGTCAGTACAGATGGAGTTCAAGCAGGGTCAGACAGGCAGTGGTCGGTACAGGCAGAGTTCAAGCAAGGTCAGACATGCCGGGTCGGTACAGGCAGCATTCAAAGAGTAGTCAGGCAGGCAAGGGTCCATATCAGCAAAGTTCAGAATATTCAGGCAGGAAAGGGTCAGAATTGGCAGAGTTCAGAATAGTCAGGCAGGCAGGAATCAAAACCTGATTCGAGAAAGGACAAAATCACACCCAGATACTAATGAATTAGACCTAACAATGGGCAACAGCCCTTTAAATATTTGAATTTCGCGCCAAACTAACGTGACGATGCACGGCACATAAAACCCAGAAGCGCCCTTCGTGCGTACCCTAGGCACTGGCACCAAAATAACATCATTCCATTCATTTTGATAAATTAGAACTGTTTAAAAACACTCAAAAAATTTTGTTGGCAATTTTTTTAATTTGTTTTTTTTAATATTTTTATTTTTAAAATCCAAGATTGGAAAACTTGAACTAGAATTTGCAATGTTTGCACGGATTTCTCAAATCATGCTAAAATGACAAACGAACTTTAAGAAATATGCCTATATGAATTACTATACTTTACACAATGTAACCTTGCCAATTATAAGAAAAAGTTATAAAATATATAAATCTGAGAATCTGAAAACAAGAGATTTGTTTTGAAGCTGTGTATGGCTTCTGTTTGGACATGTGACTTCAAAAGATACATCTATATGAAACAAAATTCATTCTGATTACTGCATATTACAATACGTTCACGTTTTTACACATTTTTTTAAATCTTCAACAAATATCTGAGATGTGGAATGTTCTATACACGGGATAACCTTTTGCAAACACATGGCTGAATAATCTGAAAGACAACTAAGATTCTTTAGTCAGTTGCTTCTTTCTACCTTTTACTACTAAATTCTTTCTTTTTCTTTCAGGCTGCCGAGAGCTCCCAGCTCTTCAATAAAGCACATGCAGATTCACTTCCAGCTAACATAAAGTTCTAAAAAAAATCAGTTATGTATTAGGTTTGGGATCTATTAATTGGAAACCTATTATCCACAAGAATCAACAAAGAAATAAATATATCTTATTAGTTTAAAGAGTTCATCTTCTCTGTAATAATAATATAAAGTACCCTGTACATGATATTAATTAAGCTAAAGCAAAGATCTTTTTGTGCCAGCGTATTAATTACCAGATTTCTTCCAGCTGTAGATTCTTTTTCTATTTTTCTATTTTGTATTTTTCTACCAAGCCATTGATTATCAGGTTCCTGGAAGGAAGGAGGAGGGTATATAATCCCATAATCCTTTGCACTTTGTACACTTGAAAAAGGGCTCTGACCCGAAACATGTAGGGGCACATTTACTAAGGGTCGAATATCGAGGGTTAATGAACCCTTCCTTCGACTTCGAATATCGAATTAGAAAGATTTACCGCAAATATAGTTACATAGTTACATAGTTAAATGTGGTTGAAAAAAGACAAAGTCCATCAAGTTGAACCCCTCCAAATGAAAACCCAGCATCCACACACATACCCCTCCATACTTTCACATACATTCTATATACCCATATCTATACTAACTATAGAGCTTAGTATCACAATAGCCTTTGATATTATGTCTGTCCAAAAAAATCATCCAAGCCATTCTTAAAGGCATTAACAGAATCAGCCATCACAACATCACCTGGCAGTGCATTCCACAACCTCACTGTCCTGACTGTGTAGAACCACCTACGTTGCTTCAAATGAAAGTTCTTTTCTTCTAGTCTAATGGGGTGGTCTCTGGTACGGTGATCCACTTTATGGGTAAAAAGGTCCCCTGCTATGTGTCTATAATCGAACGATCAAAGTAAAAATCATTTGATCGAACAATTAAATCCTTCGAATCAAACGATTCAAAGGATTTTAATCCATCTATCAAAGGATTTTCCTACGATCTGAAAAAGCTTAGCAAATTTATGGGGAAGGTCCCTATAGGCTAACATTGTAGCTCGGTAGGTTTAAAGTGGCACAGTAGGTAGTCAAAGTTTTTTTTAAAGAGACAGTAATTCGACTATCTAATGGTCGAATAGTCGAACGATTTTTAGTGCGAATCGTTCGAATCGAAGTCGTAGTCGAAGTACCCAAAAAAAAACCTTTGCAATTCGAAGTTTTTTTACTTCAAATCCTTCACTCGAGCTTAGTAAATATGCCCCGTAGTGTTCTACACTGCTAAATAAAGAAAGCACTTGCAGTTTGAAACCACTGCCTTTGAAGCTGTTTATTCCATCTACAATTAGGGGCCGATTCCCTAACTTCGAGTGAAGGATTCGAAGGTAAAAAACTTCGAATTTCGAAGGTTTTTTTTGGGCTGCTTCGACCATGGACTACGACTACGACTTCGAATCGAAGGATTCGTAGTAAAAATCGTTTGACTATTCGACCATTCGATAGTCGAAGTACTGTCTCTTTAAAAAAAACTTCGACCCCTTAGTTCGCCATCTAAAAGCTACCGAAGTCAATGTTAGCCTATGGGGAAGGTCCCCATAGGCTTGGCTAACTCTTTTTGATCGAAGGATATTCCTTCGATCGTTGGATTAATATCCTTCGAATCGTTAGATTCAAAGGATTTTATCATTCGATCGAAGGAATTATCCTTCGATCGTTCGATCTAACTATCTGCGCTAAATCCTTCGACTTCGATAATCGAAATCGAAGGATTTTAATTCCTAGTCGAATATCGAGGGTTAATTAACCCTCGATATTCGACCCTTAGTGAATCGGCCCCTTACTCTTTATTAATTAAGCTAATGTAACATAAATACATCTTGTGTCAAAGCGATTGTTTTTTTTTAACTTTTTTTGTTCATCATCAAATTGTGACCATCAAATTTTCATGTATGTAAGTAAATATTAGCTTCTATATATTTGCACTGTGTGGCTGTTTGCCAGTTGCACATTCTTTTATCCATATGGTGCATGGTACAGCACAATCTTGGGCAAGGAACACGTGTAACACCTGCCTTGATCAGCTTCTAAGTAAAGGGTTCTCTTTATGTATTGTGCCAATATGCACAATACAGTGCAATACAGTAAATACAGTTGTGACACTTAAATAACATGCAAATGACATAACACTGCACCCACCACCAACTGTCTACCCAACTTCAATGCAACTTGCATCTAAAACAGCCACAACTTTTGGTCCAAAAGTAACACATTGGAGCCAGTAGCAGTGGCTAACACCTGCCAAATTGTGTTTATTTTTTTCAGTTGCACAAGGTAATAAATGATCTGTAATGTATTTGTACTGGTCGTGTTTATGGTTATGGATAAAAATATTTGAATCTACAGTGTTTCCTAAATATATCCCATAGATTACATATTTCAGTATGATTAATGAGCTAAAATATAGAAAAATCAAAAGGAACAGATTTGCTCTGGAGCGGAGCCTGTGCTCTCCCCAGATGGAATATATCCTTGTCAAGCTCTTCTTTTGTGGAGGTGTCTATAGAATGAGTTTGCTTTTTAGCACAGCAGGGCTCGAAAGCAAGATTTGTAAGATTTTGAAATGACACAGGAAGCCTCCACAGGGCTACCTGCAGATTTTATTCTGCAATACAAGCCAATAATACACACTTTGTGTAGCGTGGCAATGTCCTGGGGCTTCTTTTTATTTCTACTCACTCCTCCCGTTAGGGATATGTCAGATAACGCAACTGAAGTGATAACTATAGGTATTTTAAGAAGACCTTAACAATAAAAAGGCTCAATTGTCATGTACAGAAACTGTACCACAATGGATAAAGGAAGATGTGCACTCATTGTAATTTCCCTGTCTGGGAAATGTATTGTGTAGAAAGCAGTATTTTTTTTTTTGGATACTGCTAGACAAATTCAAAGACATTTTCAAGCTTCAGTTCTCCTTTTAATCCCAAAAGGAGATAAGATATTTTTATAGAAACTGAAGCTATTTTTTTTATTTGTATATTTGAATTTTTAGTTTCTTTAGTTTATATTGGAAAAAAATAGAAATAGTTTTAGTGACACATTTCAGACTGTTCTTAGCAAGTGGGAACTCATATTTAATGATTTTCACTAAGGCAAACATTAAAACAGTTAGCTATGTTTATGTAGCATAACTGCAGTTTTCATTAGGGAAACCACAGCAACAAAATAATTATTTTGCTTAGAGTTTAAATATCTGACCAGAGGATGGTACAACGATGGTACAAAGTGCCTCTTTAGATTATTTTGCTAAAGTCATAAAACACATACAACACGCATGCCATCAGGTTGGACCACAGGTGAGCAGGTAGAAGCCTATGTGCTGTATAACCCCGGCAGTGCACTAGTGATGTGCTGGTCAGGAAAAACTTAACCCACACCCAATCCTAACCTGCCAAATCTTAACCTGGCAAAAAGTTGCCACTGTAGGACCTGCACCCACCTGTACTTGAAGTTTCTTGCTTTGTATACAACTTCTTTATGTGCCGCTGGTTCCAAGACTGAAAATCTTCATAAGTAGTGAAGGAGTGTATTTCCCCAGTCTGACCTGCACCAAACCCTAATCCACAGTGCATGCAATTGGCATGATGAAAGGCAGCAGTCATGTTTTAATGGAGAAAAGAAGATTTAATGAAGAACAAGATACACAAGTCCTATACCAGGTATTGGTTGGAGGCAGGCAGCTAGCAGTGACAGGTCCATGATACAGGCTGGGGTCTGGACAGATGGCAAACAAGGAATGTTAGAAAATTAGGCTGAGGTCTGTTCAGGCTGAAGACAGAAGCAAAGTCCAATATCAGAATATCACACAATAAACAGGCAGGGAACTGTGACAAGGGCACTAGAACAAGGCAAGGACTTGGGAACTCAGGAACAAGGCAGGAATCAGGTAGGAATTCAACAGAGTAACAGGCTGGACCAGTCTTACAGGTTTCATTACCAATGGGTAAGAAACCCTAAGTCAAATACAGTGAAAAAAGAACCATCTAAATAACCTTTAATGAACAGTTCATTGTAAAAATAAAACTAGGTAAACAGAAAGGCTGGGCTATATAAAAAAACGTTTCTAATATTGTTAGCAAAAAACGTAATCTAGCGCACTTGAGAAAGGGTCCATGTGATCCAAAACATGCTGTGCAATAAAAAATAGCAGCACAGCTCTGCAGTTTGTGTTCCTCCCTTCATCCTTTCAAATTGGACTGGGGGGCCTAGGGCCAACCGGGGCTGCTTTCTCATGGCCTCCCTCCACCCCCCTCCGATGAGCCGCGCCCGCTTTGCCGTGCATGTGCACCCACGCTGTGTATTTGCCACGACCACCCGAAAGAAGGGAGGTCGCGGCAGGAAGTGCAGGGAGTGGGTCTGGCCCGACAAGGTTTTTTCCCAGTGGCCCATTAGACCCTGCATCCTCTTTATGTTGATGTTTGCCTGGTCTTTATGGTGTGACCAGGTGGAGGTTGAGCCATTCTTGAACATTAGGAGTGAGTTGGAGGGCATTTACATTTTGAACTTCTTGGTTGCCGCTCTATACCCTTTAATGATTTTACCTATTGGCTCATTCACAGAAAATTGCTCCATAGATGAAGAATGACAGAATAACATAGAGAATGACAGAAAGGTAGTTAAAAATTAAATAAACAAATGTCATGCATGAATGTTCATTGAGATATGTATAGTGTGTATGGTTAACCATCCCTACTGTGAGGAAGTTAAACCTTTACCGGAATCTGAGAAAGTTTCCCATTGGGCCAAGGGTAATGAGAATACTTCATTTTCCCTAGACTAAATAAGGGGAAGAAGCACATGGTTCTACCCTTTTTGAAGAGAGAGGATACTGCTGGAGAGCCTAAGTCAGAAGGCCCCAGTATGGGCCTAAAGTCGAAAAGAGTTATGCCTTAAGTAACCTTAGCAATGTTGGGGATAAGGAACTTGGTTAATGAGGTGAAGATAGTGGCAGGTAGCTCTTTTATTGCACACGATAGAAGTGTTGAAATACAGTAGATAGTGTGATCTATCTAGTAGGGGCAGATTTGCGCTTTACCAAGGAGATGTAGTATGGGGTATTACCCAGATGACACTCCCCAGGCTGTATGGACACAAGTGGGCAATATTCAGGGACATCTTAGTGGAATTCCTTGAAGTAAATGTTGAGATTTGAATATAATAGTGGGGAGACACCTGATTTGTGAGTATTGCCTCTGAAAAGTGTAAGATAACTGTAAGATGTGATATTACGTGATATTATGGATATTATTTTATGAATCTTGTATGTACAAAGGAAGTACCTTATGTTTCTTCAATTAACCTACTGTCACTTTTTTAAGAACCATTTTGAGAATAATAGTTCAGCAGACCCTTCCTCCAAAAATTCAAGGGGTCAGCGGAGGTGGTTGCGTCTCAGTGTTTTATCTTTGTAAGCAGCTAAAAAAGGTACACCCAAGTTAGCAGACCCTGCAACTGCAGTTCACCATTCCCCTTAATTAAGGCTGAATGGGGGGCTGTGTGCAACCGGCTGAGGGTATGCTGCATTTGACAACTGCATTGTCAAATCAATGCTAAGACATAAATGCACTGAGATCAACAATGACATTTAACACCATCTGCACCATATTCAAAAGCACAAATATACACACTGAGACTTATTAGCATACTGACAAGCATACTGACTTCCACAAAAATATATCCCTGCAACATCAGATCAATGTTAACATACACCTGCGTGTTGAGATTAGCTCTGACAAATTTTTTTCAATATATGATTATGCAAATATTGTGCAAATATTTTAATATTTTAATAGATACATACAAAACTTTATACAAAAGAAAATCTGTAATATAGGAAACAATATTTCCGCATTCTAACATTTTTCACTGTATTTCAGAGACATTATTCTGAGACATCTCAATTTTTTGTAGCAATACATTATCAGAACAGCTTTCAGAGATGATATATTACTATAAGCATGGCACTATCCAAAAGTAGATTCAAGAGACTGGAATGCAGACAGTCAACATTTTCTCAGCACCAAATTTAAGCAGCAGCATTAAATCACCTTCTCTGAAGCCATTACAGTAACTGATCAACCCTGTCATTTGCTGGAAAAACACAAGCATTCAATCTTAAGATTCTCTTAATACTACATGGTTTATCATAAAATGTGTCCCACGATCCAAAGCTATAAAGTGAAGCACACATATTTATAAATGAATGGGAAATTGCATATTTTTTATGATGAAAGTCTTTACTCTTGATTTTTTTTATGATCAAACCCTTTACTCTTGATTTTTCACGATTAAACTCTTTACTCTTGATACTGCACAAAGAGATTCAATAATTGAAAAGCAGAAAATAAAAAACAGGGAAAAGGAACCACTGCATTTTTGCTGCTTGTGCTAAAAAAATAATATTTTAAATGGTTTTCTTATAGGAGCTTTAAGAGAACTATTCTGATCACTTTTTTCTTGCTTTTCTGTAGTTTGTGTAAACCTCAGAATTTTTCATGAATGGTTGGAGTTGGCCAATTTCACATGTATCCAACAGCTTCTTTTTCGGGGGCACTGTTTTAATGAAGCACTGATCCCAAATAAAAAAGTTTAGTTCTTTAGTAATATGAACAGTATAAAACTGTACTGCAAAAGAGACCCCCAAGGGAGAGTAGGCTGATGATTAACCATGTCAAAAGCAGCAGAGTGATCAAAGAGTATTAGTATGGAGTATTGTCCATTAGATTTAGCTTTAGACAGAAGATTAGATTTAGACAGAAGGTTATTTGTTGGAAGCCAGAATTAAAAGATTCAAGTAGATATAAAGTGTGTTAAGTACTGTAGTCATAGACAGCACATTTTTACCTCTTTTATTACTTACAATACACCTTTAGGTAATGAACTTGCAAACAGGAGGTTGTGATATGCATCAAAAAAAAGACAAAAATAAGTCAAGTGTATGCCTATATATTGTGCAAAACCAAGCTTGTTTAATGTTCTTATTGTCTCCTCTCTTATTCATGTAATATGCATGTTATTACATTATTTCATTACTGTAGTTTACTGTCATAAAAGCCCAAATGTGAGCCTGGCAAAGAAGGTTATCAATGAGAAGTTAAATCATCATTTAATCCATTCAGCTAGTAATTCAAAAAAAGATCAATTTCTGACACATGATTGTGATTATCAATGACAATCCCCTTGGCACTGCTATTTACTATAAACCACCAACTGAAATGTACTGTTTATCTTATAGACAAGACTGTCACCTTTTTAACAGCTAAAGAATAGATGAGCTAACAAATAAATCCAAAATTAAGCATTAAATTAACCTTACAATTATTCACAATTCCCCTGATTCTTAGTTGTCATTAAATGCTTTTGGGAAAGGTTACTAGACCATAACGGATACTGTTGTGATTTCTATGGTGTAGTTTTTGATACAGGTACTCTGGACCTAGGGTTTTCCAAATCAGGAATTTTCCATAATTTGGATAACCATACCTTCAATCTGCTAGAAGAAATATAAACATTAAGGGCCCAGAAGACTCACGCAATCTTAAATAGGGCCCCTAATGGAATCATGCAGGTTAGTTACCATAAAGTACAAGGAGTTATTTTATTATTACTTAGAAAAAGGAAATATTAGGGATGCACCGAATTCACTATTTTGGATTTGGCCGAACCCCTGAATCCTTTGGGAAAGATTCAGCCAAATACTAAACTGAATCCTAACCCAAATTAGGGATGGGAAGGGGAAAAAATGTTTTACTTTCTTGCTTTCTGATAAAAAGTCACACGATGCAAATTAGGATTCAATTTGGCTGGGCAGAAGGATTCGGCCGAATCCAAATCCTGCTCAAAAAGTACGAATCCTGGCCGAATCCCAAACCGAATCCTGTATTCGGTGCATCCCTACAGGAAATACACATAATAAGTAAAATGAATGATAATTAAAATTAGTTCTGACAAACTATTTTAACCTAACATCATCTTCTGTTTTTTGGGAATATATTATGCTGTTAGTTCATTATCACATTATCACATTTTCTTGTTCTGTATCGACCAAATGTTTTCTGTCTTGCATCTGGAATAAGATCTTGTTGCACTTCTTTCTCAAACATTGTACTCAAGTTCCTCTCATCCTTATTGTGTGCTTGAGTCGAAGCAAATGACCATTTCTTCATTATTGGAAAAATTGATCTTGCTGCAATAGTTTGTAAAGACACAACAACTTTCTAGACATATCTGGGGTTCAAGGAATATTATTAACAAAGCTATTTCTGGTCTGAGATAGGTTAAAAAAAGGACTCATTTCATTACAATGCCATAAACTACTTATGGTAAATTACACCACACCATCATAACTTTGAATGCTCTTTATGTTGGGATGTCTTGCTATTATCTTGGTGGTTAATACTTTATTTATCCATTTCTAATAGTAATGTTTTAACTCTTCCTTTTTAGAAGCTGAACAGTGTTTTTTTTTCATTTGTTATGTATATGTTATTTCAACAGACGATAAATCTTTTGGTCTATCAGCTTTGTTAGAAACATTTTTTAAATGTAGTTATTAGCCTTGATTCTTTACTTCATAAAGAGGAGAGAAACCTTATGAGATGAAGATAATTATGGCATTTAGAATGATCTTTATTAAAATTCAATATGACATCTTTAACAGATCAGAGAATATTATTGTAATACAAATCACAGATCTTTTACAATTTGTTTGACCAAGACCTTAAGTTGATTATAATCAAAGTTTCTAACAGTTCAGTGTATGCTAGACAAGACAAAAATTTAATTTTTTAAAATTTTCGCTGTACATACCATAAAAACAATAGGATCCCTTATCCTGAAACCTGATATCCAGAAAGCTCCAAATTACGGAGTGGCTGTCTCCCATAGACTCCATTTTCTCGAAATAATCCAAATGTTTAAAAATGATTTCCTTTTTCTCTGTAATAATAAAACAGTAGCTTGTACTTGATCCCAACTAAGAAATAGTTAATCCTTATTGGAAGCAAAGCCAGCCTATTGGGTTTATTTAATGTTTAAATGAATTTCTAGTAGACTTAAGGCATGAAGACCCAAATTACGGAAAGTAACCCCAGGTCCCGAGCATTCTGGATAACAGGTCCCATACCTGTATTTATAATAGTACTGAGGGAATTTGCTAGGAATTTTACATTCTGCATAGTTGTAATGTACAAGCAATTATACCAAACTGAGTTATTTGACTTTTTTTTAATTGCTTCAGCTTCATTTACAATTTTCTTGTTTTAATCATGTGTTATTCTTTCTGTTTTTGGTTTGAGTTGAGGCTTACCATTGATGGTCTGGACTGGTGTATCAATGTGACAGTTTAGGTTGTGGACATTATCAATGTTATTATTTTGCAGTTTCAAAGAAACACTTAGGGGCAAATTTACTTATGGTCGAATATCGAGGGTTAATTAACCCTCGATATTCAACTGCCGAATTGAAATCCTTCGACTTCGAATATCGAATTACCGCAATTTGTTCGATCGAACTATTAAATCCTTCCAATCATTCGAACGATTTTTCTTTGACCAAAAAAAGAAAGCAAAGCCTATGGGGACTTTCCCCATAGGCTAACATTGACTTCGGTAGGTTTTAGGTGGCAAACTAGGGGGTCAAAGTTTTTTTTAAAGAGACAGTACTTCGACTATCGAATGGTTGAATAGTCTAACGATTTTTACTTTGAATCGTTAGATTCGAAGTCGAAGATCGAAGTAGCCCATTCGATGGTTGAAGTAGCCCATTCGATGGTCGCAGTAGCCAAAAAAACATTCGAAATTCAACGTTTTTTTCCTCTATTCCTTCACTCGAGCTAAGTAAATGAGCCCCCACGGGGGTTATTTACTAAAATTCAAATGAATCTATTTTTTTTATTAAAACAAAGTTGACCAAACTCCCTTCCGTGAATTGAACTCATTTATCAATTTTATTCTTGATAAAAGTCGGAGCGGAAAAACGTTGTGACTAAATCGAGCTTCAATTCACATTGTATGATTAAATTAGCAGATGAAAACCCAGACTTTATCAGATTATCCAGCGCAGATCACAATCTGCCATTGACTTCTTCCTGACCTCGACAAGTTTGAGATGGAGTATTTTCAGATTTAGATTATTTGCAGCTTTTGGGTATAATAAATCTCAAAAAAAAATTTTTTTTTCCATGAAAAATTCAAATTCTCCCCTTTAAAACCTTGACAAGATAAATTTGAGTTTTAATAAATGGGTCCCTTAAAGTGTTGATATTGTTGTCGTACAAAGGCCATATTAGCATTGTACTTTGAGCCATTGTTCATGCAAAGCCCCATAAGCGGATTTTCATTAGGCGTTTACTGGGTGTTGCCATTCTGCTAAAGAGAAGGAATATCTGGTAGCTCAATCTCACATGAGCCTACAGCTTTCTTTTTAGATAGAGGAGAAACTGCACACAGACACCATGCTTATTAAACTTTATTAACACTTCTGCATTAGCAGACAAAGATCATGTTACATGACACTGTATCAATATCAGATTACTATGGGATCTGTATGAGAGCACATCCATTAATACATATCTTAACTCTAGGGGAGACTAAGCCTCCCCATACCTATCTCACACCTAAAATAAAAAGAAATAAAACAAAATAAAACCTGCTTATTGCTGACCATGTTGGTCCTTTTAAGGAGAACTAAACACTAACGGGGGAATGTAATAAAAATCGCGGAAAAACTATGCCTTTGCGCGAACAAATTTTGCTTTGTGCGAATTTAATATAGCTTTTGCGAGCCCGGAAACTGTTTAGCGACCACTTCCGACAGTGAAAGACCGTTTGCAAATTTTATAGTTTGCGCTAATGCGCAGTCAATGTAATAAAACTTCTTACTGAAAAAGTCGTTATGTTTGCTCCAAAAGATTACGACACCTTCAAGCACTTCTTATGAGTGCGCAATTAAAATTCGCAATGCGCAATTAAAATTTGCAATGCAATAACAGTTTAAGGAACAATATTACATTGCGAGATATGGATTTTTAGTCTTATTGGTGCGAATTGTTTTGCTCTTTGCGACTTTTATTACATTCCCCTGTTAAAACGAAAACTTATCGCACAAACCTAAAGTTTCAGCTTCTCAAAAGCAGCGATGATCCAGGACTTCAAGCTTGTCACAGGGGGTCACCATCTTGTAAAGTGTCTGTGACACTCACATGCTCAGTGGGCTCTGAGCAGCTGTTAAGAAGCTAAGTTTAGGGGTCGTCTCTAATTATCCAGCAGAAAATGAGGTTGGCCTTTAATATAAACTGATGTTATAGGGCTGATTATTAAATTCTGACACTAGTTGCAATAATTTTTGTGCTGCCATGTAATAATTATCTGTATTAATTAGTAATCAGCCTTATATTGTGACATTTCCATTCTGTGTACATTATGTGTACTGTATATTGTGAGTTGGTCCCTAAGCTCAGTAAGTGACAGCAGCACAGAGCATGTGCAGTAAATCAGCAGAAAAAAAGATGGGGAGCTACTGGGGCATCTTTGGAGACACAGTACTTCACTGCTAAAGGGCTGTGGTTACTAGATCAAGGTTCATACAAAGCATACATGAACAGCAAACAGAAAGGATACGAACTGGGGGATAAATGTAACAAATACTTTGCTCAAAGATTGAAAAAAATGAATAGTGCTACTCATATTACAGCAATAAAAGGCAAGGATCAAAAGATTTATTATGATACACAAAACATTGTCAAAATATTTCAGCAGTACTATCAAACATTATATAGATTACAGGGAGGGGCTGACCATAAAGACAAATTGGAGGAAATGGATAAATTTATAGAGGAAGCACAATTACCATTTTTAGAAGCGAAAGACAGAAATATACTGGACCTACCTTTCACACCTCAAGAAATAAGCGATACCATAGATTCGTTGGCCATGGAAAAGAGTCCCGGACCAGATGGTTTTAGTGCATTGTATTATAAAAAGTATAAAACAGAATTAATACCCTTGATGTGTTCTTACTATAATACAATAGATGGATTATGTGGGTTCCATAAACAGGCAAAAGAAGCTAACATCACTATTATCCCAAAAGAGGGGAAAGATCCCCAGCTTTGTGAAAGTTACAGGCCAATCTCACTAATAAACATAGATTTAAAAATATACACTAAAATAATAGCAAACCGAATGAAAAAATACTTACCGGATTTAATACACTATGACCAGGCTGGGTTTATACCTAAAAGGGAGGGAAAAGATAATATTTATAAAATTTTATCATTATTGAAAATTGGGCAAATGAACGGACACAAAGAACAAGCTCCAACAATACTTGTTACAACTGATGCTGAAAAAGCATTTGATAGAGTGGGGTGGCCATTCTTGGAAAAAGTTCTGAGGGGATTTGAAATAGGGGAGACCACAATAAATCGCATTTTAGCTCTTTATAAAGATCCATATGCAAGCGTCAAAGTGAATGGTAAACTATCTGACCCAATATATATCTGTAATGCAACCAGGCAGGGCTGCCCGCTATCACCACTGCTATTTGTCTTGGTAATCGAGACACTATTGTCACACATCAGATTGGAGGCGAAGATAGAGGGAATGAAGTTCGAAGGGAAAGAATATAAGACAATAGCTTTCGCCGACGACATGCTAATTTTTGTCTCAAATCCGATGTCCTCCCTACCCAGCCTCTTATCACTTATAGAATATTTTGGAACCCTATCAAACTTTAAGGTTAACCTCACAAAATCTAAAATTTTGAACATTAATACCCCAGAAAGTATAATGGATAGTCTAACAGACAACTTTCCTTTTAAAAAGGCAAACCACAGTATCAAATACTTGGGTGTTAACATAACTCCAAATATGTCCGATTTATATAACAGCAATTTTGTCCCCTTATTGACAATACTACAGGAGAAGGTCAATAAATGGAATAAAATAAACTTATCATGGATGGGGAGAGCACAAGCATTGAAAATGTTTTTGATGCCTAAACTGAATTATTACTTACAAGTTCTGTCAATTAGTCTACCTGCTGTTTTTTTGTAAGAAAATTAAATCCCTATTTATAAAATTTATTTGGAATGGCAAACAGGCTAGGATTCAATATAAACAACTAATATTACCATTACATAGAGGAGGGTTAGCTATCCCAGATGCCTGTTTATATTACATTTCAATTCATTTAACACGTATTAAACAATGGGCAGGTGAAGAAAGGAAGAAAGAGTGGGCAGTGTTAGAACATCAGTGGGCAGGGATACCTTTGTTAAATTATTTATGGTGTGAGTCCAAAGGTATACCAGACAAGGTGAAGGCCCACCCTTTAATATCTCCCACACTTAGGATGTGGTACGGCAATAGAACAAAGTTGAATTTGACTAAAAGGCCCTATATACTACAACCCTTAATACACAACATTTCTTTTATACCTAGCCTGGAGAGTGGCGCATTTGGGAATTGGCGGGTATTTGAGGGGAGACCAACTAGAATCAGCGATTTCCTGGAAAACAATAAATTGATCCCATTAAATGAAATTCAGAAGAAATGGGGAAAACATGTAAGAGATGCATGGAACTACTACCAATTGCAAAATTATACTTATAAATTTAAAGAGGAAGAATGGGATAGAGATTTGACCAAATGGGAAAAATTACTGGAAAGTAAAGAGGTCCCTAATAAAGTAAATATCAATTACATATAAACTCTTATTATCAAATATCTCTCTGGGCAAAGACACAGCTCTTAGGGAATGGGAAAAAGATTTGGATATTAAGATCCCCTCTGAGATGTGGAATAAGATCTTGTTACAAGCCCACAAATCATCTAGAGCTGTAAGAGTGAGGGAAATGAATTTCAAAATAATTACTAGATGGCACCTTACTCCAACTAGGTTGAATAAGATGTTTCCTGTACTCACAGATTTATGTTGGAGATGCGGCAAGGAGAGGGGGACACATACGCACATATGGTGTAAATGTCCTTAAAGTAATAAAAGAAATACCAATCTGTCGTTGGATGATGCCCCCTTGATTTTGCTAAGCTTTGATACAGATAAAAAGGGTTTATTAAGGGACCCACTTACCTTACACTTGTTGGATGCGGCTAGGTCAATAATCCCAAGACACTGGAAGCAGAAGGGCCCATTAAGTAGCATGGAATGGCAGCAGGTGGTAGAGCACACTAGAAAAATGGAAGAAATAACATATATTATCCATAACAAGAGCACTACATATTGGGATATCTGGGGACCATGGGTTAGGTATATAAATAAATCGAGTTAAAAGGGATGTCAATCAGAATAGGAATAAAGGGAGGTTCCTTAGTAGTATAGCTAGGAACGCATCAGGGAGGGGGAAAGGGAGGCAGCCAAATCAATAAAGGTAGTAACCGGTCCAAGCAACCCCGAAGGTTTGAGAGAGGGCCTGCGGGTGATGCAGCGGACGCCAGTTGTACCCAGTTGCGAGATAGCCAGGGTGCTATATTTTCTTATTCTACTCTATCCTACTTTTTCTTTTTCTTGTTTATCTGTTTTTTTTTTTTTTGGTATTGTATTATTTTTGTAAAAATTGTTAAAATAAACAAAAAATAAAAAAAAAGGGCTGTGGTTGCCTTGGGCTGGTACAGAAGCCCAAAACATAATGTACAAGATTTCTAGCCTTCTTCTTTAGTTAAGCTTTAGTTCTCATTTAATCAGTGATTGAAACCTAAGGTTCTGCCTCCAAACCCAATGCTGAAGAGATCAGCTGCACTCTGATTGGATATATGTGGGTTTGCAGATTGTCCAATCAAAGCACAGCTGACTTTACAGGCAGTTAAATGTACCAACCAGGTACAGAGGGGCTGGGCTGGAAAAACTTTATCGACTTAAGGCATGGCAGAAGGGAGACTGATCTGAAGAAGCTGAAATATCGACAGGTACTATATACATTCTGAGGCATATACAGCAGCTTCTCCACCAGCTTGAATAAATTATATTAAAATAGTTTTTTAGGTTTCCTTATTTTGCCCATTTTCTTGTTGCTTTCTACTAGTTTTCCTGAGTTTTTTCTTTGTTGTTTTCATGGAATTGGCACGGTTATACCATTTCCCCTGATGCTATTATATGTAAATTAGCACTTAATTTCCAACTGTATAATGGGCTAGTGCCCACTGTCTTCCATTGTGCCAGTACCCACTGTATATGATGTGCCAGTACCCACTGTGCAGAATGCACAGTGTGTCAGTACCCACTTCCATACACTGTTTATAATGTGAATCTGCTACATCTGATATTACCTTTAAAAAGCATGAGTCAACCTTAATTTTGTATTACCCCACCAGAATAGTTTTTTGAGAGAGACAATGTTTTTTTTTTCCAAAACAAATAGCCCCCAAAAGCAGTAGGTAACCCACACCAGGAGGGAACTTCTGCTGCAGGCTGTGATGTATAGTGCACATACACATAATGAGGGAGTCACACAATCTGATGCCACATGAATGTGCATAATGAACAAGTTCTGGCCCTTGCTCATTATGTGCATGTGTGTGACTCAACATGGCACCAAATCTCCCCAGGCCCAGATTTGTTTGCGAGGCCATGCCTAGGGCAGTATGATTTTTGGGGCGGCATATTGCCCAGCTGCAATCCAAGGGAGCACTGGGGACACATACTCCTGTACACATCATCCACAGGGCTCAGATGCACGCAGGGGCTGGGGTGGTGGGAGCGCAGGTGCCGGCACTAGGACCGAGCGGCCTAGGAAGGCCACAGCACGAAATCTGGGCCTGAATCTCCCTCTTGGTGCAGATGGCTTAGCGCTGGTGGGGGCAATTTTTTTTAAGAAAAAAAAACCTACTGTTTTACCCAACCAGAGTGCAGTCTCTATTAGTTTGTTTAAGAATGGCTGTGCACTGAATTGCTTTTAAGAGAGTCTACTTAGCCAGCAATAGCCAACGGGGTATGAGATTAACAGAAATATATATTTAAACCAACAAAAGGTATCTC
Source organism: Xenopus petersii (assembly GCA_038501925.1). Classification (NCBI taxonomy): domain Eukaryota; kingdom Metazoa; phylum Chordata; class Amphibia; order Anura; family Pipidae; genus Xenopus; species Xenopus petersii. Next base: position 50,427,574 of record CM076680.1, read on the forward strand.
AAAACTCGCACTCAGTAGATCAAATCTCTATTCATTAAATTGTATTAACTACAGGTCTCCTTAATTAATTATCAAACCACCAAAATTCATAAATACACCAATTCATAAACCAAAATTAATGATAACAATTCATAGATAAATCAATTTCACATGATTATTATGATTATTGAATACATGTTAATTTTACATAGATCTAAAATAGATGGATTAATTCATTGATTAACCGGATAAAAAAAAACAGCTGGCAATAAATACTGATACCAGCTAACTCTTAAAAAATCCAGGGGGTTGAAAATGAGCTTTAATGTCACTTGACTTCTAGCAACAGAATATTCCCCATTTGTATCAAGTAAAAAAAAAAACCTCACTTAGCTCGCAAGATAAACATTCAAACTTTGATTCATGTATATGTATATATATATATATATATAATACACAAAAGCCATGAATATCCTGTAAATTATATCCTTATAAACGGTGAGTAGTGATGTCATCAGTTATAAACGGTGAGTAGTGATGTAATTTCTATCACATGACTCACTAAAATTTGTGTATTATAATAAATAAAGTACCCCCAGTTGTAAAATATGAGGATATTATAAGTTACCTCGGAGTTCCATGACCTGTATAAAAACACTCGGCCTTCGGCCTCGTGTTTTTATATGGTCATGAAACTCCTCAGTAACTTATAATATCCCTATATTTTACAAAAGGGGGTACTTTATTCACTATATATATATATATATATATATATATATATATATATATATATATATATATATATATATAAAGCAAAAAAAACTTTTTTTGCTTTATAGATATGAATTTTTGTTCCAGCACCTAGGCATCACCATGCCTATCTGAGTGCACCTATCTATCTATATGTATGTACAATCATCATTCGACCAGCAGACAAAGGCGGAGGGGTAGTCATTCTTAACTATTCCGACTACAGATCAGAAATCCTTGGACAGCTCAGTGATTCCAGCATACAGTATATACTAAACTTGACTCTGACTCGACACCCAGGTTCAAGAAAAAGGCAGATTTAATATTACATGCTGCCCTCTCCAAAGGAATCATCTCTAAGTCCACACACACATTTCTTGTCACTGACAACCCTGTTACACCTATACTGTACACCATACCCAAATTCACAAAACCCTTTCCAACCCTCCAGGACGACCAATCGTCAGTGCTCGAGATTCGATTCTGCGACCCCTGGCGATATATGTTGATTACTACCTACAACCTTTGGTGCAAGCTATCCCCACCTATTTGAAAGACACCGGTGATCTTCTTGTGAAATTAAAGGACTGTCAACCTATACCGGCACAGACTCTTCTAGCCACCATGGATGTAACCTCCTTATATACGGTGATACCCACACAGATGACGGCATCAAGACAATTCGGGAGGTCCTGCAACAACATCCAGACCCTACCCGTCCCACGACAGAGTTCCTGATTGACCTATTGGAAATATGCCTCAAACATAACTACTTCAAGTTTGAATTGAGCTACTACCTACAACTGAGTGGCACCAGTATGGGTTACAACCTGGCGCCTGCCTTTGCCAATCTCTTTATGGCACACTTTGAACAGCACTATATCCAACCTAGATATGGGACCTCAATCTACAGGATTTGGCGCTTCATTGATGACCTATTGGTCCTGTGGACGGGACCTATGGATCAGTTCACCAAGATGATTGAAGAACTTAACACATTGCCTACTCCAATTAAATTTACAGCACACATTGACCCTGTTGAGATCCCGTTTTTGAATATTCTACTACTTTAACAAGGCACCGAACTCACAACCACTATCTATCGCAAAACCACAGATAGAAACACCCTGCTACATCACACATCATGCCACCTGCCACATCTACTCAGGAGTATTCCGTACTCACAAATGATTTGCACCGTACGTAACAACACAAATCCAACAAGGCTTGCTACCCAACTTGACGACCTCACCAATCGATTTTTGCACCGTGGTTATACTTTACATGAACTGCTTGATAGCCGCCAGAGAGCTATGTGTCACACACAGGCTGAACTGCTTGCTCCAGCCCCTAGTACCGTCACAAGAGCCATGGATGACAGACTCACGTTCTTAACAACTTATTCTCCAACCACCAAATCCTTCACGAAGGCTACCCACGATCATTGGTCCATTGTACAAAAGGACAGAACTCTTCCACCACCTTTTAAACATCCTCCACGGTTAGCCTACAAGAGAGGCAGAAATCTGAGGGACCAGTTAGTGAACACAGATCCAATACACTGCTATCAGCTTCCTACGCACACAACTTGGCTTGCCAACTCCAAGCAGGGGTGCTACAGATGCACTGATTGTACCACTTGCAGACAACTGCTGACTGGATCCGCATTCTCCCACCCAAACTCAGGGAAGCAGATCGCAATCAGACATAGATTAACCTGCACTTCCAAATACATTATCTACATTCTGAAATGTTCCTGTGTATGTGGGTAAAACAATCACTAACTTTAGTGATAGAATGGCAAACCACAGATCTTCTATAAGGGCAGCGATCAGCAAAGGAAATGGAGACACCCCGGTTGCACAGCACTTTGTGAAATGCAAACACACACTGGCGTCGCTGAGAAGTATGATTATTGACTGTGTCCCCACTCCCCCTAGAGGTGGTGATCGGGACTG
>CM076680.1:50435260-50605260 GCA_038501925.1 Xenopus petersii
TTTCCATCCTTATTTTCAATTGTTCATTGTGTTGTAAATAGTAGCTGAACTTGTGGCTTCTTGGGAACATTTGCTACTGCAACATAGGTTAAAACAGTATAAACACAAAAGCAATCATCATAGGGTTAGAATTGATGACCTCTTGCGTATAGAAAAGGTATAAGCTGTGGAATTTTTCATATCTGCTTCAAATGAATCAAGTGAGGAGTTAATTTGTCTTTTTTCCATTTAAGTTTGCACCATCTAAGATTGCAACAATTAACTTCAAATAATCTGTGTAAATGTAGCTAGGCACAGCCTAAGAATAAGAGAGTGGAGGACAAAATGTTTAAGGCTTTGATTTGATATATATATACATTGCCTTAAAAAAAAAGAATAGAGTATCAGTAAAGTTTGTTTATGGTCAGCACTAGTGATGGGTGAATCTGACCCAATCACTTCTCCAAAAATTCACAAAACTGTAGTGCATTAAAGTCTATGTCACGTGTCAATTTTTTTTTTACCACTTGGAGTCCACCATTGGGTCTATGGGCATCATTTTTGCAGCAAAACTTGGCTAAACATTTTGTTAATCACTAGTCTGCACTATTTAGGATTATTTTCATACTTTTAACTATTTGGTAGGCATAAACTCAAAATTAAACAAGAAAGGGAGCACTCACTGATCCGGATTAAAACCATCCTTTTATTGAAAAATATTAAAAACATGAAGCACATCATAATCTACACGCTTGACGTGTTTTGTGGTCACAGCTACTTTTTGTAAAGCAGTGTATCAGTACATCTACATCACTATTTAAAAGAAAGAAGCTACATATCCCTAAAAACATTAACCCTTGAGCAAATTTATAGAGGTATCACCTCACATGACCGTGTGTGAAACATATGTATACACAGGCTATGTCACTTCATACATTGTATCAATAATCAATTAATAAGGATGCTTCAAAATTCCTACAGTGTTACATTTCATTTCACGTGGATCGAAGAACAAACAGGAGGAGTTCCAGGGCACATTGATGTAAGAAATAATTAAATATTCATATTTAATATAAAAATTCATAGAAAAAGGTTCATAAGAGAAAATTCGCTGAGAACAATCCATTAGAATATATAAAAGAAGAAGTTCATTGGGGAAATTAGAAAAAGCATGTGAGTTCCTATTCTTGGCTTAAACCCCTGTAGAATTCTATTGTTTTGAGATGGTATATCCGAAATGCTTCCATTTTAGATCTCTGGTGCTCTATCCTTATCCCCTCATCGTATATGGCATTTAGGATTGTCTATTATCTGAATAGGTAATATTAGATATGCTATCATGTCTCTCAATTATACGTTTAGAGACAGCTGATCTAGTGTCTCCTCTTTTGACCACTGACATATTCTAGAAATCTAATCCTGCACATCTTGTGGGTTTGCCCACGTATTGGGCCCCACAGGTGCAGGTGGACAGATAGATAACCCCAATTGAAATATTGTTTATTAGTATACTGTCTGCCAGTGTATAAGTTGGTAAAACTGGAGATGACTTGAAACAATGCACAGTACATGCTTTACATCTATTGTGACCACATCTATATGTACCTTTAGATCGCAGCCACACTGGATTTGTGCTTATTTTTTGGAATCATATAGACTTGGGGACAGCCATAATGCAAAAGATTTCCCTTTTTCGAAAAACAAAGGAGGAGATGATTCCAGCCCATTTTTAAGTATCGAATAGAATGCTCCAATGTTTGCGAATATTATGTTGTATATAATGGATATCTTTGGTTTATACTCAAAGCGCCTCAGGGTGGACCTTGTTTTGTTATCATATTTCAAGTCTGATCTATTCCTTGAGACGGTTTGATCATAAACTGACTTAATATCTTTGGGTGAGATTTCCTCCCTTCCGTTGTCTTTGTGTAACAGATAGTGATTTCAAATCATTCTGTACTAGTTTGTGAAATAATTCTATATAATAGCTCTTTGACTGTACTGGGTAATAAGTAGATTTATTCTTGAAACCTGTGCATGAAACTCCCATTTCAGGGCTATAAGAAATATCAACAAAATGGTCCACTGGAGATCAAAGTAGTGAACAAATAGTTATTTTTTTGTTTTTATTTGAGATACTGTACATAGCATGTTTCAGTTTTTTTTGTTTTTATTTGAGATGCATAGCACTACATGTTTCTCTTTGTAAATCTTGTAATGCATGAAGAGTACATAATTCATTAAAATCAGAGGTATGAGAAATCAATGCATCATCAGGAACAGTCTCATTATTGTCTCAAAATCTTCCCCCCAAAATACTTCACAATCTAATGCAGTTGGAGTAGACGGTGACGCCAGAAAATGGAAGATTATTTCATACTTACCATGATCTTCCTTTCCTGGACGAACTCCATGTCAATACTCATCAGGATAGCCCCTCCTCCTATTAGAAGGACCCTCCCCAAGCCTTTAAAAGGCCAACCACACCCACAAGCTCTCAAATTACTGGAAAAAAGGGCAGGCCGTACTGTCATGGAGTTCGTCCAGGAAAGGAAGATCATGGTAAGTATGAAATAATCTTCCTTTTTCCCTAGACAAACTCCATGTCAGTACTCATCGGAATGTAGCGAGTTACGATTTTCCCAATGGGAGGGAATACATTTTAAGAAGAATCTGTAATCAGGAATGGAATAACACTGACTAGATAGTTCACAATCATGCAACCTCTATAAGTTAATATAGAGACACCAGGTGAAAACCTCAGAATAAGTTCACGAGAGAGAGAGAGAGAGAGAGAGAGAGAGAGAGAGAGAGAGAGAGAGAGAGAGAGGGAGGAAGACACCCCTGCATATGGCGAATTCAGCAAGCTGAAATACTTACTCTCCTACTCACCAGGAAGCATCCATCACATGTATGCCTAGTCTCAGTGCAAATTGCAAGGTACTTGTAAGAAACACTTGGTAGGAATAAGAACCCAGATTTAAAAAAATTCCCTGTGTGCACCGGCATCTACTTACCTATATATTTGAAATTCTGGGAGCACCAGAGTATATAACTTGTTGGCAAGCGTGTGCAGTGGCCTTGGAATGTGTATATATATATATATATATACATATATATAGAAATGGGCACAGGTTGCACCCCTAAAAATTAGTTAGATGACCTGGGTACTCTAGTAGAGATTATGGATAACTGGCTCTCACAGGATTTACAGCAGTGAGAGAGAGAACATGGCAAGAGAGAAAGGTCTGGCACACGGAGCTAGTTAAACCGGGGTCCTACCCCTGGTGTGTTTATTGCATCAAACAACGTTTCGGAGGGCGTTCCCCCTTCGTCAGGTGACGAAACGTTGTTTGATGCAATAAACACACCAGGGGTAGGACCTCGGTTTAACTAACTCCGTGTGCCAGACCTTTCTCTCTTTCCTTGATCCATTGGGAGTGCCGTCTCCCTCAGGTCCTGGGCACCAGCATTATCTCACGAAGGGCCTGAGTGTGCACGTGGTTTTCTCAGTACAGAGAGAACATGGCCCCATAGGAACACCGGCACGGCAGATCCGCCTCAAGTTCCTGCTGGAAGCACCGCTGCACTACAGAAAGCACAGAATGTGGCAGTCATCCCATATGTAGCTGGAGTGTCTGAGAAACTCAGGAGGATTTTTAACAAACAGCACGTCCCTGTGTTTTTCAAACCTAGCAACACACTGAGACAAAAACTGGTACACCCAAAGGATCCAACCCCTAAAGAAAAACAAAGCAATGTGGTATACGGAGTCCAGTGTAGCGAGGAGTGCACCGATCTATACATTGGGGAGACAAAACAACTGCTCACCAAGCGAATGGCTCAACATAGGAGGGCGAACTCTACAGGGCAAAACTCATCTGTCTTTCTACACTTAAAAGACAAGGGACACTCCTTTGAAGATAGCAAGGTCCAAATATTGGATAAAGAAGACCGCTGGTTTGAACAAGGCGTGAAAGAGGCGATTCATGTCAAGGTGGAGAAACCATCCTTGAACAGAGCTGTCTGCTACATACAATGCTGTTCTAACATCTGTACCCCAGCGGTTTCAGAACACTTCACACATCCATTCATGCAACTCTCACAAGTAACACCTCTTTCTAGGAGTTGCATGACACATTGGATAATCCTATCACAGTAACTACACAGAATCAACACCTCTGTGAATATCTTCAGATGTCACCTCTTTGAAGAGTTACAATGCCATTGTGATTGGATTAGTGCAAGAGTTTATATGCCGAGAATTTCCCACACCAGTCAGTTGAACTGAAGAAGCTGCTCAGATGAGTAGTGAAACGTCTTCATTGATTACTCAGCAAGTCCAGTTGTTTTAAGATTTACCTATACTAGATATACCTACCTACTTGAGGGATTCAACAATGTGCATTAATATACAGATGCAGCCACTTTGGTTTGTCTGTTTGACACAGAATATCTAAACACAGATATCCCATTTATCTCATTTAACACAGAAAACTGCGTCACAACATCCCATCTAATTACAGCATTCACCATTGTGAACAATGGAGCTTTGGTATGCTAATGAAAAGGTTAAATGCATTAAATGAGTTAAGATGACTTAAGATAACACAGTTTCTTCAATTACCCCTGAGTCATGACGCATTTAACTCACAAATCCAAGTGGCTTCATCTGTATTTGAAGGCATACCATGGAGGCACATGTTGTTGAACATGACCTTGGGTTACAAGAAATTGATTATTGGTTAACAAATGAGAAATGCTTTCCTAGTGTTCAAAATGAATTTATAATACAATCTATTAGGTTTTTGTTACATTCCAATTATTTTTATTGTGATGGTGGGTTCTATCTCTAGAAGCGTGACGCCGCCATGGGAGCCTCCTTTGCCCCCACTTATGCCAACCTGTTCATGGGTTGGTGGGAGAGGCCCCATGTTTTTGGTGATACAAACCTGTATTGCAAGCACCTTATTTGTTTTTACCGCTATATCGATGACTGTATCGGAATTTGGGATGGAGACAAAGAGACTTTGAGATTATTTATTAGATATTGTAATGAGGCAGTACAAGGTATACACTTTACATTTGACACACACAAGGATTTTTTGTCCTTTTTGGACATTATGTTTTCAGTGGGACAGGATAGATTGAGATCTCTTTATATTTTAAGCCAATCACATGGAACACATTGCTACATGCCCCGGAGCAGACATCCTGGCTCTTGCTTGAGAGGCATCCATGTGGGACAATTTTTGTGGCTAAACATATATGCTCCACTTAGGATGCCTTTCAGGAGAGTGCCATGGAACTCTGGGATCGATTCATAGATCGTTGTTACAATACCAAAGATCAAGCTGTCTCAAAGAATAGATCAAAGCTATTTAAATATAACAACAAAAAGAGGTCCACCCTGAGGCTCCTTGAATGTGAACAAGAATCCCAACCTCATTTTAGTACTGTATATACTGTACCAAAGATGCCCATTATGTACAATGTAGTATTTGCAAACATTGGAACATTCTATTAAAAGATCCGATACTTAAAAATGGGCTGGAATCATCTCCATCCTTCGTTTTTCGAAGAGGGAAGTCTTTGGCATTGTCAGGAGCTACCTGGGATCAAACTCTGAACGTTACACTCACAAGCTCCTGCATTATTTCATTGAGCCACTGGAAACCTTTGGAATCTGCTTCTACTGGTATGATTAAAGACTTTCTACCTTTTATGTTTGCTCACCTCCTCCTCCTTCTTGCTCTACCAGGTGTTGGTAATTTGTAAATTAAGGGCCTTTATGAGCCTGTTGCTAAAGATACTCCGGTGCTTGATCATTGAAGCTCCCAAGCTAGATCCTGCATACTCCTTGTTCCTGTGACTCCTTATTCCTGTGACTCCTTGATCCTTTGTTTCCTGAGATTCCTGCCTTGTTCCCTGTGCCTGTGTTCTCTGCTACAGTTCCCATTACCTGCTCTCTGTTGGATCTCCTGGTAATTGACCTCGGTTTGTTTACTGGACTACCCTCTGCCATCAGCCTGCCTCCGACCTCGGCCTGCCATATGGACTTGTTATTGCCATCAGCCTGCCTCCGACCTCAGCCTGTTTCTCGAACTTACTTTATTGTTGCCTGCCCTTGACCACCGACCTGGTGTAAGAACTTATATTATTTTTTTATCTTTTGTTCATCAGTTATATTGCCATACTTTTCATTATTAAAATATTCTTCTGCATAACATGTTTCTGTACTGGTGTTATACAGCACCAAGGCTCCTAACTACCAGCCACTCACCTGTGGCCATCACCTGTGGCCAAGCCTGACAGGCATCATGGCTGTCCCCAAGTCTATATGATTCCAAATCAAGAAGCACAAATCCAGTGTAGGTGAGGTTTAAACACAGATGTGGTTGCAATAGATTTAATGCATTTACTATAAATTGTTGCAAGTCTCCTCCAGTTTTACCAGCACATACACTGGCAGACATAATACTAAGAAAACAATATTTCAATTGTCTATCTGTCCACCTGCACCTGTGGGGCCCCATATGTGGGCAAAACCACAAGATGTGCAGGAGTTAGATTTCTAGAACATGTCAGCAGTCAAAAGAGGAGACTCTAGATCAGCTATCGCTAAACATATAATTGAGAGACATGGTAGCATATCTAATATTACCTTTCAGATAATATACGCCCCTAAACGCCACATACGACGAGGGGATAAGGATAGAGCATTATCTAAAATGGAAGCATTTTGGATATACCATCTCAAAACAATAGAACGGGGTTTAAATCGAGAATGGTAACTCACATGCTTTTTCTAATTTCCCCAATAAACATACTCTAATGGATTGTTCTCAATGAATTTTCTCTAATGAACCTTTTTCTATGAATTTTCTTAATTATTTATAAGTACATCAATGTGCCCTGGAACCCCTCCTGTTTGTTTTTCAATCCACATGAAATGAAATGTAACACTGTAGGAATTTTGAAGCATCCTTATTAATTGATTATTGATACAATGTATGAAGTGTCATAGCCTGTATATACTTAATGTATATACTGTACATTAATGGTAATGTTTCTCACACGGTCATGTGAGGTGATACCTCTATAAATTTGCTCAAGGGTTAATGTTTTTAGGGGGATGTGGCTTAGTTTATTTCAAATAGTTATGTACTGATACAGTGCTTTTGAAAAAGTGGCTGTGACCACGAAATGCGTCAAGCGTGTAGATTACGGTGTGCGTCATGTTTAATATTTTTCAATAAAAAGATGGTTTAAATCCGGCTGGTGCTTCGTGAATGAAAAAATATTTATTTGGAACATTTTAATTACTACCCCTTATATTTTGCTATTTGTTTTTCTAATTAATTTTCAATATATAAAATGGTGTATTTTAAAAACCTCAATTTGGTGAGGCTTTGGTTGATAAAATGCAATTGTAGCACATGTGCACAATGGATGTAACTTAAAGAAGTTCCGATAAAAATATCGACACACTGGGTGCAAGAGGAGATGTTAAGAGTCATTGAGCACATGCTAGAAGTGAGCAAAATACATAGGAGCAGATTCACTAACCGGCGAAAATTCGCCAGGGCTGGCTTCGTCCACATTGCAACACTTCGCCAGGCGTAAATTCGCCTGGACAACGCTAATTCACGAAGATCCGAAGTAGCGCACAGGGTAACAAATGCTGGCGAAGTTGTGCAAGCAAAAATACGTCAGCAGTTCGAAGTTACGCTAGCGCTGGCTGATTTGCATATGGCATGCAGTTAAAGTACAATGGCCGTATATGCTGCAGCAAATACATTACACTACACAAGGCCAGAGAACCTTAATAAAATAAAATAGAGTTGTTATATTGCCCTACACATGTGCCCACAGTTTGGTTTAGGTGCCATATGTTATCAAATGTAGGGGGGGAAGGAGGGTACCCTAAAAAAATTAGATCTTTTTCAGCCTATCACCCTGTAAAAAGGAAAAGACGCCAGCATTTTTTGGACTTAGAAAAATGTTCAACTTTTTTTGAGGAACGACCATTAGTAAATCAGCGACATTCACCAGCGTTAGCCACTTCGCCCTTTAGTAAATTTTCCCCATAATTCTCCATTCCGACGGAAAACTCCAAATCAAAATGGTAGAGAGAGCTCAGATCTGGAATCACCATTAAATTCCTTAGCTCCCATTAGGAGTGAACTGCAGCTCACAAAATGTTATAATAATTCTTACAAAATAACTCTGTAACAACACAGATATTTAACAGCTAACTGCATGAAAAACTTAAAAACACAATATCTGACACTATACACTCAGCCCTAAAAATATAAAGGCTAATGTTACTAAGTTAGTGGCACAAACAGACCAAATTGAAGCTACAGTATATGAACTAATACAGAGACATAATATGCTAGAAGATAAAGAAAATAAAAATACATTTCTAAAAGATGAACTGTACTTACTAAAATAACACATCAAAGACCAAAAGAATAGATCTACGTGCCAAAACCTTAGGGCACGTGAAGTCCCAGTAGAGATGCTCACAGGATTCTTTTCTTCCTTTTTTCTACCATTAACCCTGACCTACCCACAGATGTCACAGAGCCAACTCCTCAACAGAAGAGACAAAATAGCATGTTATTCTATTTTGAAAGCAAAGAGAGTATTATTGTTAAAAAGCCACAATGCTACACATAGATAAAATCATCACTATAAAGTAAATATATGCAATGACCTCTCCCCTTTAACATTCAATAATTGGTGAGAACTGTACCTACTGACCCAAAAATTGAAAGACCAAAATATTCCCTATCGGTGTTGCTTCCAAGTTTATAGTTAAAAAAAGGAAATTTCCAGTATATACTCCAGGAACCACTGCAAACCCACTAGTTTCTCAGAGATATTGGTCTTCAACCCATGGGCCCACAACAGATTTTACCTAACTGCAAAAACATTTCCATAGTTTAATTGGGTGCTTCTCTAAACAGGCTGAGTTTGCCTTAGACTGGACCACAGCTATACAGAAGCCACTTACTGCTTAAGCTGTGCCCTGCAATAACCTAAAAATGTATTTCCCTTTTTTCTATTCTTATTGTCAGAGGGTGATTTTTCTGTTTGGGGAGGCTAGTTAAAGAAATGTCCTCTACTGTTTGTTTCATAACAAAATTTCACAGAAATTCACCAAAGTTGAATAAACACATTGTTGCTCTAATGCATAACGCCTTCATAAATTCAGTGCCAATGTCATGTATAATGCCGCCTGGTCACACTGCAAGATAAAATGAATTTTTGTTGTGGATAAAACACACAAATAAATGTTTTTAGCAAGAAGCTGTGCAAGTTTCTAATTTATATGTAATACATTGCTAGTTTGATGGATAATTGCCTGAGAACATTTGGCAGAATAACTAGAATGCCAGTTCTTTGTATAATACCCAGTGGCATAGGTAGAAAACATAGGGCCTCAAATAAAAATCATATTAAAGACCCTTAAACTTTGGAAATAAGACCATCATAACCATATACTGAATGTTATACCTAGGGCACATAGCAGAAAAAATACATTACCAATTCCATGCATACTGGCACTAGAGCATATGAAAAATTAAGTGCCAATTCAATGTATTATACCACAGAATATGAATAAATACAGAGCCAACTTAATGTATAATGCCGCTTGGAGCTCATGCTGGAGAAAACAGTGTGTGAATCATGAATAGAATACATCTACTACAACAATAAAATACATTAATACAAATGCTGTTTTTAGAGACCTTTTGCAAATCCCTCTACTTTCTCTGATCTGCCTTTCATTTTTTTTATTCAGTTCACATTGCCTTATGCCAGTAATCAGTCAAAAACTTTCAATATGTTGGTGGCAATATGTTTTCATATGGACACTTAGGGGGTTATTTATCAAAGTCCGAATTTATCTCAATATTTTCTGCTACAAACTCTGATCAAATCCGCTCGAGTTTTTTATCCTTATTTATTATTAAATTTTTCCGAAAATATGCTTTCCGGGGGAAAATCCGATTTTCACGAACTATTCAGACTTTTTCATCCGATTTTCCCGAAAACTTCAGCACACATCAAAAAATCATTGGGACTTCTCCCATTAACTTATATGCAACCTCGACAGGTCTGAGATGCCAGATTTTCAGATTAAGACTTTTCCATCCTTGGCGTTTAAGAAATTCTGAAAAATTCTTGACTATTTTTGCATTCGGAGTTTAGTAAATAACCCCCTAGGTTTTTTCAAGATATACCTGGGGAAGTATGGGCAGGCTCATAGTTCTCTGGAGATGAACTTAAACTGCTAACTTCTATTGTGTAAATCATTTCAAAAGAATTACCCATTTGAGGCATAAAATATCTTCTCCTGCTCTAAAGGTTGTTATTCATATTCAATAATTATTGGCTGATAAATCTACAAATTGGGTGCTTCTCTAAACAGGCTGAGTTTGCCTTAGACTGGACCACAGCTATACAGAAGCCACTTACTGCTTAAGCTGTGCCCTGCAATAACCTAAAAATGTATTTCCCTTTTTTCTATTCTTATTGTCAGAGGGTGATTTTTCTGTTTGGAGAGGCTAGTTAAAGACATGTCTCTACTGTTTGTTTCATAACAAAATTTCACAGAAATTCACCAAAGTTGAATAAATTGAATTAATTTAGACTTAATTTAATAGAATTGAATTTGTTTTATTAGCCAACAATTAATTTAAAATTTGATTTGAAAGTTGTCAAGCCATGAAATAGATTCCGCAAGCCTAAGTATAATTATAGGGTTTTATATTTATTGAGTTTGGGTTTATACAGGGTACTTTTTCTCTTTTTCCTCTAATTAACTATATATACTGACCAGGTCAGACCCCTGTATAGATCTATCAAACAATTTAGAAACATATCACAGGTTTTCAAATTTTTCTTTTGAATATAGTGTAAATAGTGTAAATTAGTAAATTTTGTAAAATTAGTAAGTTTTATTTTGCTCAACTAACATGCCAGTAAAGGATTTGGAATTATTTCTTAGGGCGACAGGTCCCCTTTAATACAAATTGTTTATATACAAAAGATGTGTAAAAAGTGACCAATAAAATCCATTTAAAGTGACTTGTGCAATCTCTCCTTTACCACACACCCATTGAGTCAGCCTACTCACCATATATAGACTATTATTAAGCCAATGGAATGGAATAAAGATGCATATGTTCCAGTGAAGATAAAGATGCATATGTTCCAGTGCTCCACAGGGTGGACATAAAACATTGAAGCCAGTATATAGTGTAGAAAATTTTAATAAATGAATAAAACACAAAAAATGGTTACTTACAAAATATCCAATACAGGTACAATACGTAGAAAAACATATGAATCCAATTCAGTCCAATGCTTTAATGTGGTTAGCTGCCACGCTTCCTTAGGGACAGGATTCATAAACATATCATTTTCTTCTACACCCCTTTAGTCTTAAGTATCGCCTATGGAGGCGTCCCCCCAAGCCTTGCGCATGTGCGCGTGAGATCACGCATATACTGAATGCTTCTGACATTTACACCATCCAAATCGCTATATTGGTGCATGTTTACAAAAAGGGGGCTCTTCCAAAAAAACTTGTTGATGCCGACATCTCCATCATTTCTGCGAATACCCAGGAAGCCCTGCATTACCTAAAGATATGCAAAGATATTCTAATATTCAAATGTTGACCCATTCGAATCACACATTTAAAATACATAAAACAGTTCTGAAAATATCTAGAGTAGTGATGGGCGAATAAATTTGTCAGGCATGGATTTGCGGCAGGCATGGATTTTGCCGCCCGCAAATAAAAATCAAAACTGTGGCGAAAATTTGCTGCCAAAAAATCCACTGCAACCAAAAACATTTGTCGCAAAATTGTCTTGCACATAAAATTGTTATACATCAAAATTATTCAGACGCCCTTTGACTTTAAAGTCAAATGTGTTTCATACATTTTTCGGTAAATTTGTGAATTTTTTGGTAAGTACGTGAATTTTTCGGCAAATCGAAATGCCACAGATTCGCCCATCACTAATCTAAAATCATATCAATGTCTGATATACCCAAACCTATATATATATATATATATATATATATATATATATATATATATATATATATATATATATATATATAACCTTTAAAAGAAGATATACCTTTACCATTTGCCATATTTTAGATATTGAAAGCACAAATGATTTCCCAGGCAATTAAGGGTACAGACCCATCTATCTATCTGAAAAATCACATTGCAGCTTTCAATTGTATTGGAGACCTATTAAGCAGCGTCTTGCAGGAATATTCTTTGTAGAGAAAAACAACTGAAAAAATGTTGCCTAGATAGACAATTTTTCTGGAGGCCCTCCATTGTTAAAGATGTATTCTCTTTTGTATTCTGTGCAACCATCTAACCCTACATCCTGTAGTTCTATTTCATTTGTCTTTATTATCTAACTCCCCCGCCAATGGGAAATTGACCATTCTGTGACAAAGATGTTACATTTCATACCCTTTCAGCAACTCCATCTGACTTAACTACTGCAGATATTCAGGGAAATAGGTTGCATCGTCATCCTGTCGAAATAGTTTCTGAGACTGGGATTTCATTTCACCAAAATTAGGCTGTTCTTTGTAAATCCCTAAATATTTTCTTCTCTGAATGATGTACATTTCATCCCATGGACATAGAGAATGGACCTAACAGAACTTGGACCAGGTATGTAATTCATCTTGGGAGAAGGGCACTCTTTCTATTCCAGTGTGTTGTGATGCTCTAATATCACTTTTGAAGCCCCTTTTTTTTTTAAATAAAAGCATTTTCCCTATCTTTGCTCAACATGGCTATGTGTACATAAGTCCTACCAAAGACTTATTCCTGATTGCTTTCCTGTTATTGACTCTGTGCCTGTTTCTTACGCTAAGGGGGTCATTTACTAAAACTCAAATTTATGTTTTTTTTTTTTTTTTACTAAAACAAAGTCAACCTAACTCCCATTCATGAATTTAACTAATTTATCAATAATTCTTCTTGAAGAAGTCGGTGCAAAAAAACATCACAACAAATTCATGTTTCAATCCAAACCGATCGATTGATGCTCCAAAAACTTGACTTTATCAAATTGTCACCGTGGCAACTCAGATGTATCAGACAAAAAACAGTTCAGTTCACAATGTCACGAAGCATTTTCAGGGACATCTGTCATTCACATCTACGTGACCCCTTAAAGCTTTGACATGACAATGTATTTTCTTATTTTTAGCAGCTTTGGGGTATAACAAATCTCTAAATATTTGAGTTTTTTTTTTCTTTAAACATTAAACATTAGAGTTTTCCCCCTTTAAAAACTCGACCAGAAAAATTTGAGGTTTAATAAATAGGTCACTAATTGTTCACTACCTGCCCTAACTCCTGATGCCCATTTGGACCACAATTCTGTCTGACCTTCTTCTGTACTATGATTCGGATCAAATGATATGTTTGGGTTCCCTGTCAGTGAGCATCAAAAAGTTCTGGAGCATTAAAAAGATGAAGGTAAACAGCTGTTGTGGCAGGGCTTTCCTGTTTACTGAAAAGTGCAAGCTCGGAAGCAGTGCCAGGGTAGATCGGTCTACTTCTTTAAGGGCTACCTATGGCATAATTTTCTATCTCGAGAAATTAAAATATTTTTATTTCTGTCTGACCTAAACTGACAGAAACTGCGAAACGTAAGGGTTTACTTCACTGTACACATACTTATTTAGTGGAATAGTATATCTAATATATAGCAATTCTTTGTCTGCAAGTAACAAAGGTTCCTGGGTACTTACATAACAGAGTGGACACACATATAATTACTAGTGATGAGGAAAACGCCCATAGACTACAATGGGAGAAAAAAAAATTGTTGCGTGTCAAAAAAAGTAAAATCACAAGCAAAATCACTAATTACTATAACCCTGGTAATTAACATTGATTGAAATGTTCTTTCAGTTTGATCAACTAAAATGAAAATCAGTTAACAAGTCTAAAAGATTTATGTGCAGTTAAATCAAATCTTACATGAGCTCTCTTTTTATGGCCAATGACTAGAAACCAGACTAAATGTCCTAATAAAAAAGAGTCAGCATTTACACTCTTTAACTGCCTTTTAGATTATACCAAATAATGCTCTTGAGATTCCATTCATTAGTTGGTCTTCTGATCTAATATTGCCTTCCCTGTGAGATTTATGTTGTGTCATTATAAAGACGAGTTTAATGTTCACATGATTGCACCATTCACTTCAGTAATTCAATAGGAGTTCTCTGGGATTGATCAAAACTGGACAACATTAAAATTCTGTCACAAATTTTATTGTGGTGTCCAGGTTATTACACATTTACTGTTACAAGTGGGAAGTTAATTTGCTAGTAAATTGTCGGTATAAATAATTACTGCTACAAAGATAAAATACTCAAATACTGTATTTGTCAAGTAGATTATTACATTATATGAACACTGCCCATTAATAAAGGGACAAAGAAGCGTATTTTATAACTATATAGATACGCCAATAAATTTGTTATTTTTCTTGATAATCATAAATCCTATTATTCTTGTAGAAGCAGAAATAGCCATTCTGATTCCTAAAAGAATTTAGGGTCATTATATTAATGTAAATCATTAGGGTGGTTGGTGATTATTTTCAGCTTATTGCAGTTCCACTCCACTAGAGTAGAACGGTATACACCAAACCTCTGCTTGGATTTTTAGGAACTCATATCTGTATCCAAAGCATTAAGCTTCTTTTACCTTGGCTGATCACCTACTTAAATTGAATCTATTAAGCTACAGTATTCTCTGTACTTTCCCAAATTTGAAGCCTGTTTTGCGAGTACAACAGAGAATGAAAAAGGCATGGCTCCAGTTTTCGCTTGGCCACTATTCCTAACAAGCAAGAATAGCTAAATTTTTAGGTTAGTATTGTTGCTGCCATTTTGTATGAATACATCTGCATGTCTGAGTAGTTGTTTGCCTTCAGCGGTATGTTAAACTATATACAACCCTACATTAGTAACATTTTAGACTGTGTGGAGGCATGCATGATTTCTGTACTTAATGAATTGTGAATTTCTAAAACAAAAACTGACTGATAAAGGAAAACACTGAGCCAATCATTCCTTTTAATGGGTGGAGATCAGCCACAGATTTAATGAACATATTTATTATCCAAGTAAACAGACCTTGCCATTGCATAACCAACCATACATTTTCCCAAATCCCAGCCAGTGCCACCACAGTGGTCATGTTAAACCAATAAAGCATATACCATATTGCAAGGACACTCTTTATACCCACCCAAATGCTGTGACTTAAGCTGGCCATAAATGTTGAGATTTTTAAAAGATCAGATCCTCATCATGAGACCACGATTTTCTCTGAATGATCGTACGATCATATTAATTAACCATCAACTAAAAAGACCAATTTGCCAGGAAAACAAAGGGGAGCTGCCTGCTTGGCCCTGAAAACATAGATGGATTGCACTGGGACCGACAAAGATTTTTTTGGCCGATCAATTGCCTGACAGATGTCGGCCGAAAAATCGTAAGATGTACGATCGTTCGAATCCCACTAACTGCACAATAATAAGGATTGGTCGGACTTCCCTAAATTCGGTCATTCGGCAAGAAGAATCATCGCGTCTATGGGGAGCTTAACAAAAACCATACCAAATGCACATGAAAATAGATCCAATTTTAAGAAGAGTAATGGCAAATACACAGGTGTATAATATTAGCAAATTACCATAACCAGTGAGGTGGGGAGCTCCACCAACACTCCAGGTTCTTGAGGGAAAAGGAAGTCGGTAAGGTGCTGCCTTTCCTTAAATAACCAGCCCTCCCTGTGCTGCCTCACAATCTCGCTAAAGACTACAGACCCCAGAAATCCCTTCCCCACCATCCCTGGCACCTTGGTAGGGAAGAGGTGAATGCTCTTAAACATGAATTATAATTAAAAGGTGTCAGGACAACAGAAACTATTTCACCATCTATATTATACATTCTGTCCAACGCTCATCTAGATGGGATCACTTAGGTAATCTGGCAGCAACAGTCTAAATGAAAGAAGGAAGAAGGGGTTCCTTGTACATGGATGTTTAACGTACTACCCAGCATTTTAGAAAAAGCTTGTTTTTATTGGTTCTTGTTTTTTTAACGCAATCCATATGTTAAATATGATTCCATTTATTTTACAGAGCTGTAGAATATATTGAAGCTTTATAAATATGTGTTAATAATAATATGTTTAGGCAACTTTCAAAGAGACACATGAAGGCATTACATGTTTAGAAGCAGACTAAACCTTTATATTTTTACTTGGAAATAACTGGAAAACAGGTTAAAACTTAGGTAGAGACTGGAAGACAAGGAAAGTAAGGTCGACAAACAAGGCTATTGTCAGTTCAAAAGCAAGGTACCAAGGAGTTACACAATTTGTCCAGGCAAAAGCCAAGTTAAAAAGTTCAAGGAGAGTTAGAGTAACAGGCTAAAGTTAATATGCAAATGTTTAGTAACAGAAGCATGCACACATAGGAACAGTGAACCTATGTGAACAGGAAATAAGTATTACAGACATTATGGCTTTAATACCTTATTAAGCATAGTGCACTTCTAATTGCACCCGGACAAGTAAGTGGTTCCTCCAGGGGCATAATGTGGTTGCAGATTCTGTGCTGGTGCAGAGATAGCATAGCATGTGACCGTTGTTGCTCTCTGGGGAGATACTGTGAATTATTATCTTGTCTTTGAAAGCTTTGCTAGCAAAGTTTTAAAGAGGGGAAAGTGTTGAACAGACAGATATCAGTTTAAAGAATAGGGCTTTTTGGGTATCTTGTCTCTCAAAGTACTTGTAGTGAAAGTATTTATGGCAGCTGTCAAAATGAATTAGAAATCTCCCCATAAACTTTGTTACTATGTTTTTACTCTGGTAAGTCTAATTGGAAGTCATGTCTGAGTCTATTTTGTCTTTTTGTGTTGACATTTTCAGTTAAATGTACTAGCACAGGTGTTGGCTATCATCAAATCTGTAGCATGATTAGCTGCTATGCAGTATTTTCAGGCAACCCACATTGTGAAGTTGACCAGATGCTACTGTATTTAAACTCATCATTGGCACAGGCAAATAGAAAGAATAAGTACCAGCCCAAAACTTCAACCTGTGTACATTTATATAAGTAAGTATTAACAAAAAGAGGTGTCAGTAATATGCAATCTTGTGGCCATGTTAAAACTCCTGTTTATATGAGTCCTACACTGTTAACTGGTGTACATGTATTAAATGTTGAGATGATGTTAAAATAATTTAAAACATGAATCTCCCAGCAACAATGTGTACCAATGTTATATTGATCCCTGAGTTGCCACCATCTCCCTCTCTGCTTCATTCCACGTGTGTGCATTTACACCCAGAAGTGACATTTTTTTATTTTAATTGGGAATAATAAAGATAATGGTTCCATTTTACATCTTCCAGAGGTAATACGAATGGGTTGTGGAATTATTAATACATAGTAACATAGTGAGTTAGGTTGAAAAAAGACTAACGTTCAAACTTTTTACTCAATTTTAACCTGCCTAACTGCTAGTTGATACAGAGGAAGGCAAAAACCCCATTTGAACCCTCTCCTATTTGCCTCAGAGGGGGAACTCCAAAATGGCAATCATACCAGTCCCTGGATCAACTTGTACTATGAGCTATCTCCCATAACCCTGTATTCCCTCAATTAATAAAAAGCCATCCAACCCCTTCTTAAAGCTAACTAATATATCAGCTAGTATGACTGATTCAGGGAGAGAATTCCAAATCTTCACAGCTCTCACTGTTACAAAAACTCTGCTGAATATTTAGGCAGAACCTCCTTTCTTTTAATTGGAATTGGTGACCTTGCGTCAGCTGGAAAATAAAGCATTAGAGAGATTATATGTATGATCCACATATATTTATGCATACTGTCGTTATCATATCACCCCTTAAAGGAGAAGGAAAGCTATGGAGGCATTTTAGTGCCAATAGATTAGCTGCAATAATGAAAGCTAGAATGCTATATTTATTCTGTAGAATAGTTTACCATGCCTGAGTAAAAAGCTCTAGAAGCTCTCTGTTTGTTTAGGATAGCAGCTGCAGTATTTGCTTGGTGTGACATCACTACCTGCCTGAGTCTCTCCCTGCTCTGGGCTCAGATTACAGCAGAGAAGGGAGAGGAGCAAACTGAGCATGCTCATGCCCGGGGCAAGGAGGTTTAAGCTGACGGCATGAAGTCTGATACAGAAGCCCATGTGTACACAATAGAAAGAAAGAAATGCAGTGTTTCTTTTGACAGAGACTCAGAGCAGCACTACTTTGAGGGTTTACTAGTATATTTAGGTGGACCTTTCTGATAAGGCTTACTTAGTTTTAACCTTTCCTTCTCCTTTAAGCACCTCTTCTCCAGTGTGAACAACCCCAATATGGCCAGTTTTTTCTCATAGCTAAGATTTTCCATACCTTTTACCAGATTAGTTGCCCTTCTCTGTACCCTCTCTAATACAATAATGTCCTGTTTAAGCACTGGAGACCAAAACTGTATGGGATATTCCAGATGGGGCCTTACCAGTGCTCTATACAGTGGAAAAATGACCCCTTCCTCCTGTGAATCAATTCCCCTTTTATTACAGCTTAAGACCTTATTTGCCCTTGATGTTGCTGACTGGCATTGCTTGCTATAGCCAAGTTTATTTTCTACAAGGACTCCAAGGTCCTTTCCCATTATGGATTTGCCTAGTGCAGTCCCTAGTGCATGTCAAAATTGTTGCGCACATTAAAATTGTTGCACGTCAAAATTATTCGGACGCCCATTGACTTTCATGCATTTGGACAAAATAGTCACGCCTATAAAAATTGTTGCTCTCGTCAAAATTAATAAATTTTTATTGACTTCAATGCATTTCGCACATTTTTCGCCGTTACTAGCCCCAATCTATGCTCTGTAGGGCAGCCCTCAAGGCACTAAAATTAACTTTCTGATATTCATGGTTTTAAAGTATTAAAATTTGCTTTTGTTTCATTTATAATAGTATCTGTTTCCCACCTACATTATTTCATAGTTTAAGACTCCTGTTTTGTGTATGTGCAATGGATTCTACTACTTCTAGTTATCTGTCTACAACATGTAAGAAATGATGTGCCCATTTTTGTCTAACCACGAATATTGATTTAAGGACAAGGTACATTTTTTATGGTCTCAAGACCTAAAAGGAATTCCTCCATTTGAATGTGTTCTATACAATATATGCTGTAAGGCTACTTAGTGGTTAGATAGAGGAATGTAGTCATTTTTTCAGATAAAAAGTCACTGCAGAGAAATCATGCTGGGGACATCTAACAAGGTTTGTTTTGTAAGATTTTCTTACAAAACCATGGAGAACTGGGATTTGTTGTTCTCCTACAGTATATACTGTATTTCCATCATGGGCTTTTTTTGTAAAGCAAATGCTATGTTTTGCCTGCACAGCCTCTGGCTACACTACTCCAAACCTATTAATGTTTAATGTACAGTGTATTTTCCAGAATAACACAAAAGACATGTTTTACTAAAACAAGGTGGCTGGGATCAAAAGAAAAAAAAAAGGAAGAGCAAAAAAAAAAAAGTATAATATTTGTTATGAATGATTAATGTTCTTCCCCAACACTTGCAACGTCAGTTCATCAAAAATAGTGACTGCAAACTGTTGAACAGTAGATCACTTTTATCATTCCTTAGTAGCACCTTCATAAATCTTCAAGGCATACATTTGATAACTGTCTTGCCATATGTTGTACTTATGGCCTCATCATCAATCAAACAATAACTGGAAAATTGAAAACACTGATGTGGACATAGTGCTGGATACAACGAGGGACTTTATTGTAAACAAGAACACAGACATGTTCAATTTACTGAAATCAATGTATTCTTTATTTCATTTGATTGTAACATAATGCAAAAACATATTCCTCAATATTATACAAAAGTGATGTATTAAGTCCTTTTAATAACATTGTTATAAAGTTGTCCTCACTATTTTCAGGTATTCTAATTAGAATAAAAGAATTGTAAGTAGTGATGGGCGAATTTATTCGCCAGGCGCGAATTTGCAGCGAATTTGCGCGATTCACCGCCAGCGAATAAATTCGCAAAACGCCCACAAAAATTCGTGGAAAAAATTTGCCGGCGTCAAAAACGGGCGCCGGCATCAAAAAACGGGCGCCGCCACAGTTCCGCCATTTTGCGCAAAATTCGCAAATTTTTCGGCAAAGCAAAACGGCGCAAATTCACCCATCACTAATTGTAAGCATACATTGCATGTTACTTAAAACTTACAATCATACTGCTTAATTATGTTAGGACTTATGGATCAGTGGTTATATTTCTAATGTATTATTGCCCATAACTATATCTATTTATTGATTCAATTACTTTTCTATTTTATTATTAGTGAAATATGTGCAGTTCAAGAGTGCTTTCAGGAAAATCAGTGCTTTAGACATAGTAGAAAGATCAAATTATATCTGCTATATCTGTTTTATAATTGGCTGCAAAATCAAATAATGTCCTCCTTTAATATCAGCTAATGTATCTTTGAAAACAAAGTTCCATATGGTTTGGCAACATCGTGTTTTCCAAGCAGATTTAGAATAAACTGCCTTTCAGTCTATTAAGAAGAAAGCATACATAATGTATTTTTATATGTTCCAATTGACTGTTCTACTGTTACCATTCAATGTATCATTTTATTTTACCTGTAAAACCTTTCACCATAATGATCAGATGAGAAATGGAAGGCGGGCACAGGATAAAATCATTACTTTTTTATAGCAAACAGTGGAACAATTTCGACTGTAGATTCTTATTTGAGCTATTACATTAAAGAGCCTCGTTATTGAAAGAAAAGAATGTTTCAGCAAGCTGTTTCTGTCATTATTATTATCATACTGCCAGTTCCACAATAAAAGGGGTCATTGGCCATCTGGACTTGTCTGGACATTTAACAGAAATATGGTAACTGGGTAATCAATGCTATTCTGAAAGAAGAATCACTTACAGGTAATTTTCTATGGGCTCTGAGAAATGCTAAGTTGCAATATAGTGAACCACACTTACAAGTTGAAAATTTCCTCTGATTTTGTACAGACAGGTGATCATAAATTACAATAGTGGGATACAGAAGCATGCAGTGTATTTTCAAGTATGCTCGCTATAAACACTCTACAACAAACAGAAAACACTATGTACACACATAACAAGATGTGCTGAAAGGCTAAGGCTAAGTTAGCTATGTTAAAGGGCATGTAAAGTCTAAAATTGAATAAGGCTAGAAATGCTGTATTTTGTATACTAAATATAAACATGAACCTACTGCACCACAAAGCCTAAACAAACAAATAATTTATGCTTTCAAAGTTGGCTAAAGGGGGTCACCATCTTGTAACTTTGTTAAATATCTTTGCAAGACTAAGACTGTGCACATGCTCAGTGTGGTCTGGGCTGCTTAGGGATCGTCATAAACAAAGCTCCTTGAGTTCTGCATGGCTGGTAAGTAAGGCGGGGGCTCCCCCTGCTCTTCATCAGTATGATTGTTTCCCTGCAGAGCAGTTAGGGACCATCTGACAATTCATATCCACAGCAGTAAATGAAGGGAGATTTTCACTGCATACAGTCAGGTTTTTTTATAAAAACAGTACACATTTTTTAATAAAAGTATATTATTATGGAGATAGGTTTATTTTTCATTAAAGAAAGTAAAAATTGGATTTTATTTTTTGTCTTTACATGCCCTTTAAAATAATTCTTTATCTAAATATGTTAAACACTGACATTAATAAACATTAATAGATTGTTGAGAAAACTAAAAGCTTAATGTAAACATCAAATTACATAAATATCTTATCACCAGAATGCCTCTAAGGATGCCACACCATAGCCAACTGTAGCTCTGCTGGCCATGATATCCACCCCTCCAGTCGCATGAGCAGATAGCTTGTACCAGACTCTTAGGAAAAGTAAAAACTGAATGGTAGAATATAATGAATAATGTACTCCCTACTTAAAATGTATAAAAATATTAGGGATACACCGAATCAAGGATTCGGTTCGGGATTCGGCCAGGATTCAGCCTTTTTCAGCAGGATTCGGATTCGGCCTAATCCTTCTGCCCGGCCAAACCAAATCCTAATTTGCATATGCAAATTAGGGGTGGGGAAGGAAATTGCGTAACTTTTTGTAACAAAACAAGGAAGTAAAAATTGTTTCCCCTTCCCACCCCTAATTTAAATATGCAAATTAGGTTTAGGATTCGGTTCGATATTCGTCCGAATCTTTCACAAAAGATTCGGGGGTTCGGCCGAATCCACAATAGAGGATTTGGTGCATCCCTAAAAAATATTATAGTCACCTCGGAGTTATGTGACCTGTATAAAAGCACGAGGCCTGCGGCTATGTTATTTTTAGACAAGATTTACATTATACATGCAAACTCCTTTTAAAAATAAAATCTTGATTTCATATGCTTATTGTACAAAAGATTAACTTTCTTACAATGAATACGTTGTACTAAATAAAACACAGTGTCAATGACTCAGATCAAGCAACACTTGGCTTGACATACAGCAATTACATTATTATGTAGTTGACATGTACTGTGTCATTACAATTTCAAAACAGTTTACAGTGATCTTCAAACAATATAAAGTAGGATCTGAAGCACTGTCTTAAAAAAAGAACAATAAATAAGAATGATTTCTAATTTTCTCAACCTTGCACTGGCTACTGGGCTTTTGCAGAAAAAATAAGGTGTTTTGACATATACCACTCAAGTGTGAAAGTAACCATTAGTAATAATGGTTTATTCAGGATCTTTCCTGGTGTTTTTAATTAGCCAATGCTTCACTAAGAACCACAGTCCCCTAAAGAACATAATAGTTCTGTGAAATGGTTATTTTAATTTCTTTAATTTTAACATAGCACACAGATTTTAATTTTACATCCCTTCTGTAATTAGCAAGGTTAATGAGTGTAATTCATTAACACAGCCATTTCTATAACCATATTTGGTAAAAATGCATCCAACACCATCCATGAGTTGTTTACGTTCCCATCTATTCTTGCCCAGCATACTAAGAACAACATTCCAATATAGATCTCCTTTACTAATGTAAATGCAATTAACAAAAGTGCAAAAGTGCATGCTTGTATTGGGGGCGAATATATCTTGTGCCTGACCCGTTATTAACTCTTGATGTACCCACAACCTTTTGTGCGGGGGAAAACCTTCAGAGTTGTAGTCAAAAATGTTCTCATTATTGTCATGGCCTTCAGTCAAGCAGCAGCACATTCACAGGGTTCAAACCCCCACTTTTCACATATGACTTTTCCACTAACTGCATTCTTGCAGGGAGGACTCATGCTCGCAGGCACCCCTCTTGGGTCCTGGCCGGACTCTATCCAGATCACCCTCTTCTCTTAAACCCTGGCTGGCGGGATTCCTGCTGGGTACATTATGTCCACTCACTCCTAGTTGGGATCATAGCTGTCCATGCTAGTTACTGTACCTCTGTAACTTACACTCCCTAGAGTGTAATATTACACCACTAGGCCTTACATTACCTAGGCTCAGTACCTCTTCCAGGAGATGACTCTACTGATGCAGTTCCCTCTCCTCATCTTGTTTCCCATGACACATCTCAAAAAATCACTTCCTGAAACCTTCCTTTTTATAACTTCCTATTCTCCACCCACTGGGTACTTTCCCCCCACCCGAGTGGCCAACCTAAACATATGTACTAACCATTACTTAAACATCTATATCAAACCATTAACATTTTACCCTATTACAGTACATGCGAATCACCACTAATTCACATCCATGTTAATAATTTGCATTCTGTGTGTGGCGTGGAGATGCCTATGGTGTCCTAAATGCCATTAGAGTGCAATGCAAGCAAGCTGTGCATTTAGGCGCACCATACAAAGGGTACATGAGAAGTATCACCTCTATAAAGGCATTAAAATAACATTTAGTATGAAATAGAGTGAAATATTGAGACAATTTGCAATTTGCACGGAATTATTTGTGTTTTTTGAGTTATTTAGCTTTTTATACAGAAGGTCTACAGTTTACAATTTCAGCAATTTGGTTGCTAGGGTCTAAATTAACCTAGCAATTATGCATTGATTTTAATAACAGACTGGAATATAAAGAGGAGAGGACCTGAAAGATGAGTAACAAAAAGTAGCAATGACAATGAATCTGTAGACTTGC
This sequence comes from Xenopus petersii, assembly GCA_038501925.1. NCBI lineage: Eukaryota > Metazoa > Chordata > Amphibia > Anura > Pipidae > Xenopus > Xenopus petersii. The sequence continues at coordinate 50,459,552 of CM076680.1, forward strand.
AGAACATTAGTTGTTCAGTGACCCCCATTTGAGAGTTGGAAAGATTCAGAAGAAAAAGGCAAATTATTAAAAAAATATAAAAAATGAAGGCCAATTGAAAAGTTGCTTAGAATTAGCCAATCTAAATTAAGACTACAAATCCAGCAACCTTTAAGAATGTAGTTAAGAAGAAGAAAGAGAGTAATGAATTCCAATGCCCCTCACCAAAAAAAAAATTTAAGAGAAGACCCCTAGGGTACTTCCCCCAATCGACAGTTGCCCCAATTCCTCTAGGGAACAAGCAGAGGAAAACCTTAAGTGCTTTCTTTATGAGTGAAAGTAAGTGCACTGAGGTAAAAAATAAGTTTTTTTAAAAAAAGAGCTTTTAAAACTTTGTATCAATCTTGCCAACGCGCGTTTCACTAAAAGAGCTTTCTCAAGGCAGTCAATAAGTGTTTTTTAATATTACCAGCAGTTCTGATAGAGCTGCAGTGTTGTTGGATTCTGATTTTGAACATTTGAGTTGTCATTCCTATATATTTTTTATTACAGGGGCACTCCAAACAGTATATAACCCCTTGGCTACATATATGGGGTACTTTTTCTCTTTTTCCTCTATTTACACTATATATAAATTATTTAAATTGTTTTTCCTTCAGTCTTGAAATTACACAATCACAGCAAGCAGGCAGGTGCCATTTTGAGAACACTGTTATTAAGGCAAGTTGTATATTCACCAGAATGGGGTACTTATGCCCATGTGCAGTGCCCTATACAATTACAGAGTGTGAAGAGGGAAGGGGGAATGTGGGGAGAGCAGTGACATCAATAAAGTGCTGAATGGAAAGTGAAAGTAATTGACTGCCCCCACCTCTATGCCTCAGGCATAGAGGCAGGACAGGCAATGTATGATTGACAACTCAGATATTTAACAACTTTATAACTTCTTTGAATGTTTTAATGAAAAAAAGAATTTGGATTCCATGTTGAATTTGAAAAGGACTTTTATTATTCAGCTTTTATGTCTGGGTGACAGGTCTGCTTTAACTTACTACCCCAAATAGATTTTATCTAATGTGTGCTTCCTTGTAGTTTTACTACTTCTATTTTAATTATTAATTAATTTCATTTAAATGTACATTTAATCTAACCAAATGTATAGAAACCATATTAGTTCACGTCCCATTAAAATCATGCTTGCTAATATACAAGGATAGAGAACATAGGTTATGGATTGCAGTACTGACATGTCTGACCTTATCAAAACAGTCCCACAGAGAACTGCACAAAATACTGATACCTTGTTTTGATATCTAAGATTTTAGACCTCTTCCTTCAGACATAGTATGCATGAAAGCGTGTTCTTGTGTACAATGAGTGGGAATCATTACAGTAAAATGACCTCAAACCTTTACTTATTTGTCAGCATACTGCCTGGTTTACCCAATAGGCTTCTAGGAAGTGCATGCAGAATTAGATGTTAATACAACACAGAACACTATTGATGCTTTGTGAATAAGCTGATGGATAGCAGAGAGAGAGTATACAATAGTTCCTTAATGATCCTCATTTCCCCTGTGTGTTTAAAGTTTACATTATGCTTTTTAATATAAGGAGTAATTGTACTGGGGGATTTTTTAGCTTACAGTTTTATAGAACATAATTATTAGGAGGAAACAGGTCACATCCTATTGCAAGCAATTAGGAACCACCAATAGAACACATTTTACTAAGAACCGCTACTGAATAAGTCACCGGAACTCTCATGTTTATCATTACAGAGGATGAGAAGAAAGCATTGAGATATAAATGGAATGCGGATAGTAATTTGCTGCCTTTGCTGAACTCATTTGCCTTTCAGCACACATTACCTGGCAGTCTGCAATTTGAACACAAAGATGTTTTTGAGACTAAAAAGAATTGAAATTATAAGGTTATATCATTTTACTCTGGCATAACATTTGACACTTTAACCTATCTGAATGTTAATTTAACCTCGTTAACTGTCTTACCTTAATAAATCTGATAAAAAAATAGACTTTCATGCACCTAGCACTGACATTAATATGCCTTTATTAGGAACCTAAAAATGTCCATCCATGAAAATGATTGCAGGATTACTAGTAATAGATCTATGCAAAATGTTCATATCTAAAAATATATGCAATGAATACCAAAAGAACATATTTTATGGCATGTTCCTGTACAGGGAAGATTTAGCAAGCTCATAGCTATATCCATGTAATTCCATTTTCAGCAGATTATGAGACCACCGAAGGGTCATTTGTAGTGAAAAAGAAGGCTATGAGTATATAGCCAATTAAGAACTGAAGCTTCTACTGCAGTGCAGACATATTTAGCAATATGTATTCAGAATCCAGAGACAAATAGAGTTAACTAATTATATATTTATTGTCTTAATACAATTACAAAAGAGGAATCAGGGCTCATTTACTAAGGGCAAGCATAATCAATGACGCTGAACATTTGCCTCAATACATCTGCAACATTCATTAAAGGGGGTTGTTCATCGTTAAATTAACTTTTAGTATGTTATAGAATGGGCAATTATAAGCAACTTTTCAATTGGCCTTCATTTTTTCTTTGTTATAGTATTGTTTTAATTACTGGTCTTACTCTTCTTACTCAGTTTTCAAATGAACTCAGCTAAAAAAATGCACCATAAGGCTATAAATTTATTGTTATTGCTAATTTTATTACTCATCCTTTCATTCAGGACCAGTAGCAGCCAATCAATAAGCTAATAAGACAATTTAAGTGCTTTAAGGGGAAGCACATATCTGAATCTGCTTTAACATTATAGTATTCCTTGCAAGCCCTACAGCTGTTGTATGTAATCTTCCCAGTAACTCAGTGTTCAGCCTCTAGTCTGGTATAATCAACAACTGCTAGATATATACAGTTAGGTCCATAAATATTTGGACAGAGACAACTTTTTTCTAATTTTGGTTCTGTACATTACCACAATGAATTTTAAATGAAACAACTCAGATGGTGGAACTGCAGACTTTCAGCTTTAATTCAGTGGGTTGAACAAAAAGATTACATAATAATATGAGGAACTAAAGCCTTTTTTTAACACAATCAGTTAATTTCAGGGGCTCAAAAGCAATTGCACAATTGACTCAAAGGCTATTTCATTGGCAGGTGTGGGAAATTCCTTCATTATGTCATTATCAATGAAGCAGATAAAAGCCCTGGAGTTGATTTGAGGGGGGTGCTTGTATGTGGAAGATTTTGACAACATGCAGTCAAAGGAGCTCTCCATGCAGGTGAAACACGCCATCCTTAAGCTGCAAAAACAGAAAAAAACCCATCCGAGCAATTGCTAAAATATTAGGAGTGGCAAAATCTACAGTTTGGTACATCCTGAGAAAGAAAGCACTGGTGAACTCAGCAACGCCTGGACATCCTTGGAAGACAACAGTGGTGGATGATTGCACAATCATTTCCATGGTAAAGAGAAACCCCTTCACAACAGCCAAACAAGTGAACAACACTCTCCAGGATGTAGACGTATTGATATCCAAGTCTACCATAAAGAGAAGACTGCATGAAAGTAAATACAGAGGGTGCACTGCAAGGTGCAAGCCACTCTTAAGCATCAAGAATAGAAAGGCTAGATTGGACTTTGCTAAAAAAAAAAAAAAACCCAGCACAGTTCTGGAAAAACATTCTTTGGACAGATGAAACCAAGATCAACCTCTACCAAAATGATGGAAAGAAAAAAGTATGGAGAAGGTGTGGAATGGCTCATGATCCAGAGCATACATCATCTGTAAAAATGTGACAGGACAGAAGCAGCCGAATGAATTCTGAGGTGTTCATAGACATACTGTCTGCTCAAATCCAACTAAATGCAGTCAAATTGGTTGGGAGGTGTTTCACAATGACCCAAAATATACAGCCAAAGCAACCCAGGAATTTATTAAAGCAAAGAAGTGGAATATTCTTGAATGGCCAAGTCAGTCACCTGATCTGAACCCAATTCACCATGCATTTCACTTGATGAAGACTAAACTTCAGACAGAAAGGCCCACAAACAAACAGCAACTGAAACCCACTGCAGTAAAGGCCTGGCAGAGCATTAAAAAGGAGGAAACCCAGAATCTGGTGATGTCCACGAGTTCAAGACTTCAGGCTGTCATTGCCAGCAAAGGGTTTTCAACCAAATATTAGAAATTAACATATTATTTTCAGTTTTTTAATTTGTCTAATTGCTTTTGAGCCCCTGAAATAAAGTGATTGTGTTAAAAAAGGCTTTTCAACTGCATCTGAGTTGTTTCATTTAAAATTCATTGTGGTAATGTACAGAACCAAAATTAGCTGTACATGCCTTCCTTTTAGGCATAATGTTAACAGTTGACACGTTTCATTGGAATTTCTTTATTTCCTTTACATAAATCTCTTTTCTTATCTGGTTTAACAAGAACAACTTTTTGTTACCATGGCTCCCTATGGTATTTCATATAAATTGAGGACATTAATTATAATTTGCCAAGCTAGCTTTAAACACTTGTGTGGATTTCCTATCTGAAAAATCATCCCATTATTGTAATGTTATTCCTTGTAGGATCAGTCTAATCAACCACCATATATTATTCTGTTTCTTCTTAATAATCCTGTACAACTGATGCAAAAGCTGGAAAGTGGCTGAAAGTAAGTCAACATTAGTAACCTACCACTCCTATACACAGCTGATATAACCTGACATTATGTTATTGCACAGGTATGGAACCTGTTATCCAGAATGTCTGGGATATAGGGTTTTTCGGGTTTGTAATATGGATTTTTATACCTTAAGTCTACTAGAAAACTCATGTAAACATAAAATTAATCCAATAGGCTGGTTTTGCTTCCAATACAAATTAATTAAATCTTAGTTTTGATCGAGTACAAGGTACACTTTTATTGCAAAGAACATGGAAATCATTTTTAAAAATTTGGATAAAATAAAGTCTATGGGAGATGGCGTTTTTTGTAATTCAGAGCTTTCTGGATAACACATTTCTGGATAATGGATCCTATACTTGTACTCATTTTTTCTACCTACATTCTTGCCTGTCAGTTAAAGTTTCTAATGCTAACGGACTGCTGCTGCACAAATATGAGCTAATTTTGAGCTAATTTTTGTGTACCTCGGGAATAGTCCAAATTCGATTTGAATTTGAAAAAAAAACCCGAAGATTTGAATATCGAAATTTATCATGTACAGTCTCTTTAAAAATTTGACTTCAACCATTCACCATCTAAAACCTGCCAAATTGCTGTTTTAGCATATGGGGGACCTCCTAGAACCTACTTGTAGTCAATTGGTGGACTTTGAAAAATCCAAGTTTTTTTCTGGAAAAACTTTTATTGGTACGATTTGAATGTGCTATTACTTCAATTCGTACAATTCGAATTCAGATGAATTCGAACGAATACGGACTATTCATCTGCAAAAAAAACTTCGATTTTTTTTAATACATTTCTGTTGGTCTTTTTGAATTCGAATTTTGAAGTTTTTCAAATTCGAAATTCAAACCTTGATAAATCTGCCTCTAATAGTACCAATACACTAACTAATATTGTGAATATATTTCATGCTTTGACCAAAGACAGATCTGGATGAATTAATGACAAGGTACCTAGAAAATTTCTAATGTCTCTTTCAATCCCCAAGATGTGCCATATACTGTATAGTAAGCCAACTAAAATCTGAACAGGTAGCCTTCTGAATAAGTATCTTATAACATTATTTACATTATTGAAATTAGTTTTATAGTAGAAATAATTTTGCAGATAACTATATACAGCAAAGCAAGTCTGGAATCATATGTTAGGATCTTTAAGTAACCATTGAGGGCCTATTTAGTAACAAATTTCAATTTGTTTCCATAAATCTCTGAAAATGTGTGGTTTTTCTATATTTCTGTAAAAAAATTAGATTTATTATGTATTCATGTTTATTTTGATCGTTTAGCACTTTTTTTCATTTTTGGTTTTCAAATTCAGATCTTTTAATAAATTTCATGACATTCGTGGTTTTAGAGAAAGTATAGTCATGGTTACAAAAACCTGTAAAACCGCCAATATAAGACTATTTAGCAATAGTCCTCCAGGATTCTTGTAATAATACTATATGTACAATGTGAGTAACATGCTCAAAGCAAATATGGCTCAATTGTTGGAAAAGGATGCAAAATAAAAAAGTGTGGAAACTACCATTTTTTTTTTTTTTGCACTTTACACCCTGGCCTTTTGTGTGTGCCCACAGCCCCCAGAATATTGCTCAGCCTTCATTCAGCAGTTCTGTATTCATGATGGTCAGTTTGGGAGAGACACATACTGTAGGTGTACCCGTCCAGACTGCTACCCATTTCATAATTATTTTTTTAGGCGATTGCAGAGTGCAGCAATGACCCAAGATGCAAGTGCTGACTAAATAAGCACTAAGGAACAAGATTATGCACATCTTAGTGCACTAGCACTGGGTATTGATGAAAGACCTGTTTGGGTTAGGAAATCCCAGAGGGGCTTGGAGTGCTGCCTCCCATTGCAAGGAGCAGGAGGAGCATTCAAGTGACCAAGACTCTTGAGTGAGTGCGGAATTGAGGAAAGCCAGGAAACTAAGCAAACCCCCAAAGAATTATGAGTACAGGGGTGACCAAGCATATGTTTTTTCTTGCTGGTAGTCTACAAGGGGGTACAGTTTAGTTAGGGAACTCATCAAATAAGGGAAGGTACCATACAATAGGAAGGATTTATATTATTTTGTTTTGTATGCTGAAATGGTCACCCCTGTGTGTAAATAGTTAGGGATCGCCATATAGGTTTTACCTTGACGTGGTATGGTGGCTTCTCAATCTTATGATCATAATTTTGTAACTAAAAACCCCTGTCTTTGTAAATACATGCATCTGCATAAATTACTTATGTGACAGGGGACAAGGGAATGTGCATTGATCAATATTTTTTCTTTTTCTCTATGTCTGTAGTTGATTTGGCCAGATCAGTAGCACTTCCATTGTATTTAATATATTCAGCCATGGAGTGCTCCCACAAATTTTCCTTTTTGGCCTGTGTGTAAATAAACTGCTTTAAAGTAAAGAAAGTGTCTGTTGTGGATCCCTCAATCATACAGTACCAATATCAAGATACAATTAAAGATCAGTGCTACAGGCTATGGAAAAAAACCAACAGAACCTAGTGAAATATTGTTAATATTCACCAAAGTGTTACAACAATAATCTGTGTGTCTTGAACCATAGAAAGTCTATTGCACTGAATATTAACAATATTGCACTAGGTTCTGTTATTTGTTTTTTTCCATAGCTTGTGGCGCTGTTCTTTAATTGTATCTTGATTTGATGATCCAGTGGAGGAATTGTGAAAAAGATCGGCAAAGGAAAAAATGTTGAGGGTTTACTTTTCCTTTAAGTCTTGCAAATATTTGTTGTTTTTTGCAATTTTAACTCTGTTATATGTACAGTACCAATATGCCTGCTCTGATCAGTTGCACACATGGATGCAAGGTAATTCCGGAATTACGGTTAGCCCGGATCTGACAGTAATTCCATGGTTCCTGTTAGAATTTTTCATCCACAACTGCAACTTACTTGCAGGACCGCCATCAGAAATTGCAGGGCCCCATACGACAAAATTTCCTGGGCCCCCTGGGCTGCGTCCACCGCAAGCCCCACCTACAGGTCTGCCCTTCCCACCCCACAGGTCCACCCCCCACCACACAGTAAAAAAACAAAAAAATATTGGTGGCTAGGGTTCCCACGTGTTAATAAAAAATAAAAAGATATTAGTGGTCGGGCCCCCCATAAAAAACATTTGTGGCTAGGGCCCCTCATTAAAAAAATATTGGTGGCTAGGACCCCACATGAGAAAAAAAAATTGGTGGCCAGCCCCCCCCCCCACATTATAAGAAAATTGGTGACCAGGGCCCCTTAAATGTCCATGCCTTCCTGAAATCAGCAGCTCTCTGAAAGATGGGGGGGCGGCTAATCAAGTAAGTGTGGAGTGGCTGGCCCCCCTTACCCTCGGGGCCCCCTACAACTCTCCCCCTGTCCCCCCCTGATGGCTGCCCTGCTTACTTGTACCAAGTAAACTGGATCCCAATAGTTATTGACACAGCAAACTGCCAGGGATGCCATTTGCACATAAATACAGTCAAAAATGTTAGTCTTAACTTGATTTATTGATTTACAATTTGCGGCAAATGATACGTACATATCCAGAGCCCACTATTTCAAATTCAATTTCAAAAGACAAATGCTACATTCTGGGTAAAAAAAAAAAAAAGTTTGCACCTAAATTTAGTACATTGTGCTGTGTGGGAAATGAGCCCTAATATATAACATCCTCTCAAAATATGTTTCTAAGTGCTCCTAGTTAAATGTTGAACAGTTGGCAGGAATACCACTTGTTGAATAGCTGCTTTATAGATAGTTACTACCACAAATGTAGGAAGTTCCAGTATCTTTCAAATCTGCTTTATAGAAGTCATACTGGCATGCACAGTATAATCTAAGGGGTTATTTATCAAACTCCGAATACAAAAATCATGAAAAATTCAGATTTTTTTTTTTCACTAAAAAACAAATTCAGATTTTTTCCGAATTTATTATATCCTGAGTCTGAATCTGAAAATCCACTATCTCCATCTGTCGGGGTCCTGTAGAAGTCGATGCCAAAGGTCCCATTTCAATATCATGGTCCGCACTGAGTCTGGGACAAAAATCAGATTTTCTTCTAATTTTGTCGCCAAAAGTCAGATTTTGGCGGGAAATCTGACTTTTGACTGGAAAATCAGATTTTTTAGGATTCTTTGCCCGAACTGGGCGGGAAAAAAATCAGAATTTGTTGATTTTTCCGGATTTTCCATACGAAAACTCTGATTTCTATGCTTTTTCCCAAAATCTTCTGGGGTATTGCACGAAACACAGCGCACATCAAAGAATCATTGGGACTTCTCCCTCAACTTCTCCCTCGGCAGGTCTGAGATGCCGGATTTTCTGATTCAGACTTTTTCCATCCTCAGGGTATAATAAATTCGGAAAAATGTGTAATTTTTTAAAAGTTCGATTTTATACTAAAAAAAAAATCAAATTTTTCGGGATTTTTGCATTCAGATTTTAGTAAATAACTCCCCAAGTGTCCCTTTTCAGTACACTTAAAATTAGTGAGTTTTGGGGAGAATATTTTGGACAGGAGAATCGTGTGAAAAGCTGTAATGATGAAACACAGACTATCCAAATCAATGAGATACTTGTGCATGTATGAGATTAATTATAAAAAAATACTGTTTTTTTCTAGATAAGAAGTCTGTGATCAGCTAAAAACATTTTTACATTAAATATACCAATATGATTTTTTTTTGCCACCAATATGGATCCATGCAGCTTAGTTACCATTAAGTACAAGGTACTGTTTTATTATTATGGAGAAAAGGGGAAATCATTTTTAAAGCTAAGAAGTATTTGCTTAAAATTGACTTCTTTGGATAACAGATTTCTATCTTAGGGATCCAAATGTACCGTTGTCCTATTATCTCCCCCCATTGTCGATGAAAATAATTCAAACTAAATCCAGGTGGCTTTCTGTGTATCAGAGATGCAACATTTATTAACTTTTATATGCTTAATGTATTGCAAAATCCATTCTAATTTTGTGAAATCTATGCTCCAGCCAGACCAGCTTGTGCATCAGCTAGTTGAACTTTCATGACTCTTTCAAGATTCATTTACTATTCATGGGATCTTCTCATGCATGCAAAATTACAGAGCAAAAAGACGGATGACATTAGTGAGATTATAAGGATATCAGCCACGAAAATGTACATGAGCAGTGCATTCTTGTTGAGACTAAATACCAATTTAATTATGTCACTTAGATCATTAAAATGTTACCCATAAATGTACAAATTGGTTAGGAAACTACAATAGCACTGACTTGTAAACTGGGTTTGAGTTATTGAGTATCAGGCAAAACAGGAACTACCTGGTTTGCTCAACAGCTGTATTTAAGGGCTATAGGTAAAAAAAGGGCAAGGCATCCAATTTATTGTGTGTACACTTTGAATAACCCCCTGAATACACTATGATAAAAAGATTAAGACTAGACGAATTAAGAAAGAGATATAAACAAATAGCATGAAAAGATCAAAGTAAAAGAGGATAGGAAAGGTAAAGGTTAAACGAGAAATTTAAAGTTGAACCTAAGAGAGTATTGATCATATCCTATATAATAAAGTTGAAGTGTCTCTGCGTCCAGTCCCTGTGTCCGTGGGATTGCGCTACTGCGCATGTGCCCCACGGACCGTCTCTGGCGGCCTATATAATAAAGTTGAAGTCCCTGTGTCCGTGGGATAGCACGTAAAATGTGTAATTAAGGGGGGTGGGGTTGGAACGGGCTCATAATGATCCAATTAAATCAATATTATTTTGTGAAAATTATGAGGTACAATTAACGCCAGCAATGAACTTTCTGCTCTGTGATTGGCTGGAACGGTCACATGGCCACCTAACTTTATTCACTTGACAGCAAGTAGGAGTTTGTACATGGTAAACTCTAAGTATGTGGATCCTAAATTCCCTCCATGCGAGGAGTATATGCAGGGCAGCTACCTGGCTGATCAGGGCTCTGATTTCTTCAGCCCTCCGGCTCAGGGCTCAGAATACCAGCCACACCAGGGGATCTATGGCCGCTCACACTACATCGACGAGTCGTTCAGTTGCAGCCAAGCTCAGAGCTCTGCTCTCCAGCCCCAGGGTCATGCACAGGAGCCCAGCGGCCCCCAGGAACCATTTGCAGCTGCTGATGACCACTGCCCTGCTCCAGCCACTCTCTCCAGCTCCCGAGCCTGCAGCCAGCAGCAGCACCCCAAAAATGGCACCCTGGGCAAATCCCCAGCCATAGTTTACCCCTGGATGAAAAAAGTCCATGTCAACTCAGGTAAGGAACAGCTACTTCTAATACCTAATGCATGGGTATCTGAGGAGCTTGCTGAAAGAAATAATAATAGTAATATTATTATTTATGGGCTTTAAATCCTAGGAAGCCATTACACTCATCATAAATTTTTATAGTTGAGAGAATAGGCTGTTAGCCATGTTGAAGTGTCTCTGCGTCCAGTCCCTGTGTCCGTGGGATTGCGCTACTGTGCATGTGCCCCACGGACCGTCTCTGGCGAATTTTTTTTAGACTAGAACAATTCTGTTTTTATAAATGTTTGACTACATATGTTCTAGCGCCCGTTAATTTAACGGGCTTAATGTCTATCCTATATAATAAAGTTGAAGTGTCTCTGCGTCCAGTCCCTGTGTCCGTGGGATTGTGCTACTGCGCATGTGCCCCACGGACCGTCTCTGGCGAACTACTGTGCATGTGCCCCACGGACCGTCTCTGGCGAATTTTTTTTAGACTAGAACAATTCTGTTTTTATAAATGTTTGACTACATATGTTCTAGCACCCGTTAATTTAACGGGCTTCTCTGCATCCAGTCCCTGTGTCCGTGGGATTGCGCTACTGCGCATGTGCCCCACGGACCGTCTCTGGTGAATTTTTTTTAGACTAGAACAATTCTGTTTTTATGAATGTTTGACTACATATGTTCTTAATTTAACGGGCTTAATGTCTAGTCTATTATATAGTGTAAACTGCTGACAGATATCATGCCAACAAATCTTAATAATCTATATTTTGGTAAACTCTGTAATTGGAGGTTTGTTGGTTTTTCTATGGATTGTAATATTTTTGTTTCTGCATATAGAAAGGCAAGTCCTTTAAAATTTCATCCACCATGCCCTGCTGCATAGAATTGGAATAAACAAATTGACATAGCTTGTTAAGACACTGAAGTATGTGTGGTGTGAAGTATTGAACTGTAAAAGGGAACCAATGCTGCTGACCATTGTTTTCCCGCATTGTTCTGAAGGAATTGTTGAACTGTTTTACCTTGCAAAAAATAAATTTATGTTTGATAGAGGTACGTTAGCCTGGGAGTTCAAACACATCTATGATTTTTGGAGATGGACACTGAACTTACTCTATTTTTACGTTCATTTGCATTACCATTGTCACTGCTCTTTTGAAATCTAAAGAGAATTGTGTTGTGTAGACTGCACCCTTTGTAGAAATGTGGTGGGGGTGTTAACTTTAATTAAGTAGAAAGAAAGATATTTTGCCCCAATGGTGACTCTATAGGTCTCATTTATGCCTGCAAGCGTGTGCACTAGTTGCACTTAAAACCACTTTTATTAAATGTACTTGCGCTAAAATTAATTCTTTGCACTTCTGTATATCTGCATTCGGCACTGCTCGGTTCTTTCTGCCTTCCATTCTGAATCAAGCGCTGCTGTGTCTATTAACACAGGGGAACCCAGGAGCTAATGCCACCTCCTCACAGGCAAGCTCCAAGATTCCCCCAGCACCCTGATTGAATGTCCGCAGCTCAGTTGCCCCAAAAGAATAGGGCACACGCTAAACACCAGACATAATGCCAGACAAACTTTAAACATTTTCGGAGCAACCTTGCTTGATATGCAATGAGGTGCATACCCAGTTGCATTAATTTTGGCAAATTGGGTGTATCAGATTCAGTACCCCTTTGCACCCACAGAGATGCTGGAATCTGGGAGAAAAAAATGCATTGTGGGAAAAAACATGGCAATTGCATTCGAAATTGCACTTTGCTCATTGTACAGGTATGGGACCTGTTATCCATAATGATCGGGACCTGGGGTTTTCCGGATAACAGATCTTTCTGTAATTTGGGTCTTCATACCTTAAGTCTACTAGAAATTAATTTAAACATTAAATAAACCCAATAGGCTGGTTTTGCTTCCAATAAGGATTAATTATATCTTAGTTGGGATCAAGTACAAGCTACTGTTTTATTATTACAGAGAAAAAGGAAATCATTTTTAAAAATTTGGATTATTTGCATAAAATCGAGTCTATGGGAGACAGCCATTCTGTAATTCATAGCTTTCTGGATATCGGGTTTCCGGATAAGGGATCCTATACCTGTACTTGCAGATGTAAATGAGCCCTTATATCTCTTGATAGTGATGAGCAAATTTTTCGCAACAAAAAAATGCCCATAGATTCCAATGATTGCAATTGCCAAAGTGAAGGCTAAGGTGAAACAAGACAGATTCCCTCATTACTATCTCTGGAAAAAGTATAGACAACTAAAAAGCTTGAGGGTTGTTCAGAGGAACATAACATTCAAATGTAAAGCCAAAAAATGTGCCCACAAAAAATGTATAGGTTTCTTTTAATTATGCATGCAGTATTCTGCAACTTTAAATAAGTGTAGTAAAACACTGCTGATGTACTGCTTTTTCAGAAAGGGATAAATAGTGCAAATAGTAAGTGCAAGTCCAGAAAAAAGGCACAAAGTTGCATTCTTTGCTCACATTGCATCTTGCTGCAGCAGTTTTGCTTACTGTTTTTGCATCTGATTGTACAACGTGTCCCGCCATGTAGAGGAACTGGGCTAAGAATTAGATGTTTCACAAGTTTCTATTCTGGACCTTCTGTAAATGCAAGGTGTCATGATACAAGCCTGTAAGAGTTAATAAAACAGGCCAAGGTATCATGAAAAACATTTCTGCCAGTATTAAAATCAGATACTAACAGGCCTATCTTCACTACAGTCTGGAATCAGCCATGTGGAAAGGGGTCATAGATTGTGATGCCCTTGTCCAAGCCCTTGTTGATAACAGCCATTCCACCTGAAGGTGTGAAAGCCCAAAGAGGAAGGACTTCAGTGTTGGACTAGGACACCAGGGGCCCATCCAAAAATCTATGACTAGGGGCCCACCAATTAATCTTAGACCAGGGGCTCACTCTCAGTACTATTATTCTTCCTCTCCTCACTCAACCTCTATTCTCCTAGTCTCTTTTCTTTACATACTATAATACTATAATCTGTTATTCCATCTGTTTAGCCACTTTGTTGTCATAAAAATAGGAATGGCCATGAAATAGGCCAAATGTCTAGCAGCATGAGGGCCCACTGACACCTGGGCCCACTGGGACTTTTCCTGGTATTCTGGTGGGCCAGTCAGACACTGGAGGACTTAGAGTTAACATAAAGTGATGTGGAGGTCACACTATAACATATACTCAAACATATTTATCCCCATAGAACCTGTTGTACCAACAGTATAAAAACTGGTAATGGGTTCAATGTAATATTAGCTTTCAAAAGAGTCCAAACATGACTAGGTTTGGCTCTTGGTCTACTAGATGGGAATATATGGGCAGGGGCAGGTCACACAGCAGTGATATTTGGTCTCTATGAAATCTGCCATTGAATATAATATCATTTCTCTCCTGTTTTTGTTAGGAATTATTATCATTATATTCTTGGTCCGGTCATAAAAACCTCAAGCTGCTAGACCATAACCTCTTGCATTCCTAAGGGAGGGGTGATTATCAGGTTTCTGGATGCCCCTGAAATCAATGATAAATAGTCAGCTCTTCTGACTAAGAGGAGGAATTTACTTTGGAGGACCAATTTTGATTGGAAAGTTCAAACTGTTTGTTTCCTCTTGCCTCCAGGACCATGAATTCTATATCTTTGGGTAAAAGTATAGGTTTCTATGTTTTTCCCTTTTTATTTTACAACTGTTTGTGACTTTATATTTAAATCTATGTTTTTTTTGTAACATCTTTTTGTTAATTTGCACGGTGATATATTTTACAATATTCAGTATAACATTTAATAAGTTTGTCTTTGATGCTCTAATTGAGCATCAACCCTAGTTGAAAAGTCTGTACCTATGAGACTTAGCCCTCTGCATGCTGAATGGAAATGCTAGTCTGTGTGTATGCTAGTTAACCCTTTGTTTGCTGGTAGGAAGAGTGTGTGTTCCAATTATCTTAACGCTTACCAACTAAAGTGCTTGGTATCTTTCATTGCCAGTGGGAAAAGTATGAAAGTGGTGGCAGCAAGTTTTGTATGAGTTTTGTGGGTGTTGGTTGGACTTTGGGATGCAGGTGTGTTAGTCTAACATGTCTGGAAGGTGGGTGAGAGACTGAGTTAGTGACCCCCTATAGCCACACCTAAAGTCACGTGCAGCTGAAAGTACTGTAATGACACAAGGAAGAATGTTGAGTGCATTGAGTGCAGTACTTGTTGCACGGCATTTAATCCAAATAATCCACTTTTTTAAAAAATAACTTTTTTCTTTGTAATAATAAAACAGTACTTTGAACTTGATCTAAACTAAGATATAATGAATCTTCACTGGAAGCAAAACAAGTCTATTGTGTTTATTTAATTCTTAAATGATTTTCTTGTGGGCATAAGGTATGAAGATCCAATTACAGAAGGATCCATTATCTGGAAAACCCTATGCCTTGAGCATTCTGACTAACCAATTCTATACCTGTATATTATTGTAAGCTGCGGTTTAGGCAGAAGCGGCTCTTTTTCCCACAAATAAGAGCCACAGGGTTTCAAACTGCATGTGTATTTATTTTACACAGCAGTTTAGAAATGAGAGTTTATGAAGCAGAGTTCTAAGTAAAGCAAATAAGTAGTAATCTTGCTAATGAAGAAAACTCTCAAAGCACCTACATCCCCACTTGGGCACGTTAATCCAGTAAAAGCAAATGAAAATTGAACTCCCGGTCCTTTGAAAATTCCCAGTGCTCTCTCAGAAGCAGCTGCTCCTCACTTCCAAGTCTTTTGGTTCAGCAGATAGAAGCCAATCCTTTCTACAAGTGATTTTTCTGCTTTGTAAATGCATTTCCCTAAATATCTACCAAAATAGTCCATGTCCCAAGCAACAAACTGTTACCTGCAGTATTCCGCAACACAGCTCCAGTTGCCTTTCACCTTTCTACCAGAAGAGAGCAGAGCAGTTACTCTTGGGCCTTTTTAACTACAGGTAGGGTTAATAAGAAGTTACAGCTTATGATTTTGCCAGTCATTCTACAATATATATATATATATATATATATATATATATATCCTGACTACGGTTCAGAGAGAACCCGAAACGCGTTGATGTGGGGTAGAGTGTAACACTCCAATAAAAGCCTTTTTCACAATACCCGTGAGTGCTCTTAACTACATATTCATATTTATTTATATATATATATATATATATATATATATATATTTATATATATATATATATATACATATATATATATATATATATATATATATATATATATATATATATATATATACACTTTATGGAGCACTCATTTTTAAGAAATTACAAGAAAAGGTACTGCACTGATGGTTACATAGTTAAGTTGGGCTGAAAAAAAGACCAGTGCACATACTGTATGTACACACACACTCCTACTGATCTATTTATATATTACTCACATATATAAACTATCTATATTAATATCTAAAGATTTTAGAATAACGATAGCCTTTAATATTATGTATTAAGAAATCATCCTATCGCATATTAATTGAATCTGCCATCACAACATCATCTGCCGGGGTATTTAACAACCTCACTGTCCGCACTGTGAAGAACAACTTACGCTATTTCAAATGAAAGTTCTTTTCTTCTAGTCTAAGGGCTGAACTCCACGAGACGATCAGGATCGATTCGTTGCCAGGCGATGACAAGCATGCAACGTATAGGAAGTGCAGAACATATTGGGACTGATCAAGAAATTGCAGGTACAAACTACATGTATCCGATTGTCGGATGAAGACGCAGGATGCAGTGTTCACATCCGACAGTCGGATACATGTAGTTTGTACCTGCAATTTCTCAAACAGTCCCATTATGTTCTACACATCCGACACATTGCATGCTTGTCATCACCTGGCAACAAATCGGTCCTGATCTCCTCATGGAGTTTAGCCATAAAGGGTTGAAATCGAGTGTGTTGATCACTTTAATGGGCAAAAAAATATCCCTCGCTATCTGCCTATAATGCCCTTGAATGTACTTGTAAAGTGTAATCATGTCCCCTCGCAAATGTCTTTTTTCCATTGAAAACAACCCCAACCTTCACAGTCTACCATCATTACTAGAAATCTATAAAGAGGCAAAATTACTGGTTTTGTCCCCTGAGTTAATGCCCTGTTTATACAAGATAATACTATATTTGATGTAGTAGCCATGGAATGACACTGCACACTGACACTGGAATGAGACAACTTCTTATATACTGTACTAAAATTCCTTGATCCTATTCAATTAAGGACACCCTCAATACACTACCATTTAGGGGGTTATTTATTTACAGTAAGCTAGTTTTTTTCTGGTAGGGCTTTTTTGCAAAAACTCAATTTTTTTGTGGGAAACAAACCCTCAAATTTTAATTATTTTTTATTTTAATTATACCCTAATGCTGCAAAAAGCCTGAATTCCAAAAACCAGGGCAGCTCAAACCTGTGGAAGGCAGGCAGAAGTCAATGGCAGATGTCCCTATCCCAATTTGAAGATTTTGTGGGCTGTACTGGGTTTAGCTCAATCATCTGAAAAATTTAGTTTTTTCAGGTAGTGATGGATGAATTTATTCGCCAGACGTAAATTTGTTGTGAATTTCGGTCTTTCGACACCGGGGACGATTAACAGATGCCCATTGACTTTAATGGGCATCAAATATCGCCGGCACCAAAATTTGCGTTTCACTAATTTTCCCAACACCAAAGCACATTAAGAGCAATGTGGTCTATGCTGTCCAGTGCAGTGAAGAGTGCTCTGACCTATACATTGGGGAGACAAAACCAACTCTTTGTAAGAGAATGGCCCAGCATAAAATGGCTAAGTCCTCAGTACTAGACTCAGCAGTCTATCAGCAGTCTTAGAGAGAGAGGACAGATGGTTTGAAAGAGTATGAAAGAGGCCATTTATGCCAAAGTGGAGAAACAATCCCCAGGCAGCTTCACAACAATTCATCCTTCCAGTCATGTACATTAAAGATTAACACTTGCCTGAAGGAAAATCTTGGCACCATTGTGACTGGATCACCCTTTCATACATCTGTGAGTTTCAGCTAACACCTTTCTGAAGTTCAATGGAACCATTGTGGTTGGATATCTGTCACTTTACAACCCTCAAGGGTTTAAATGCTGGGGAATTCCCTACCCATTAAGTTGAATTGAAGAAGCCACTCGGATGAGTGGTGAAATATTTTCAAGAAAAACTGTAAATGTCCAGTTGCCTTTTAATTAGTTCTACTAGATACTGTATATCATGACCTGAATAAATGAGAATCTTCATAGACACTTCCCTTCAGGAAGTTCTCTATCCAAGTACAAATATGTTCCTGGCCAACATTCCTTAATTTAACCAGTAACCTTATGTGTGGTACTGTATCAAATGCTGTAGTAAAGTCCAAGAGTTGAGGTTCCAGCTCATCTCATCATAAAAGTAATTACATTAGTTTGGAAAATACGTTATTAATAAAACCATGCTGGCACAACTTAGGAGCAGATTTATCAAGGGTTGAAGTGAAAATTTGAAGTAAAAAAATTAAAATTTCGAGCTATTTTTGTGTACTTTGACTAGGGAGTAGTCCAAATTCGATTTGAATTTGAAAAAAATGTGAAAATATGAATATCAAAATTTATCATGTACTGTCTCTTAAAAAATTTGATTTCGACCAATCGCCATCTAAAATCTGCCAAATTGCTGTTTCAGCCTATGGGGGACCTCCTAGAACCTATATGGAATCAATTGGTGGACTTTGAAAAATCGAAGGTTTTTGTTGAAAATACTTCAAATCGAATTTGATCAAATTCGATCTTACTTCGATTTGAACGATCGAATATGGCCTATTTACCCTAAAAAAAAACCTTTGTTTTTTTAAAATAAATTTCGGTGGGTCTTTTTTTTATTTGAATTTTGAAGTTATGGGAGTTCAAAAAAAACTCCCATTACTTCGAAATTCGACCCTTGATACATCTGCCCCTAATAGTATTGTGATTTGCAAAAGTACTTAGCAAAAACAAAAAATACAAAAAGGTATTTATATAAAACAAGACTAATTTAATATAATATGTCACTCTGTTTTTTTGCTAAGTCCTGGGAGTATAGTGTATTTGTTTCAAGTCATTCGATTTCTTGCCTCCTTCCACTCCTTCCCCTGTAGTGCCTCGCTCTCTCAACTTTGCCTGCAGATCACTAGACCCCGCCCAGGTTGCTCCCGTTACCCTGTTGCACCATAGACAGCCACATCTGTTATTTCACAACTGTGAAGCAGGAACTCTGAGGCTCAGTGTGCACTGTTCCACTGGAGTCCTTTACATGTTGCCTAGTTCCAACCTGCAGCTTCCAATGACTAGCTTAGATAAGAAATAAAACCCTCCTTCAGTATTATTCTCCATTGTTATGGATAGTCGCTGTACAGCTATGGGATCTATTATCCAAAATGATCGGGACCTGGGGTTTCCAGATCTTTTCAATATTCAATATTTCAATATTCTGGATCTCCATACCTTAAGGGGCCCATTTACTAAGCTTGAGTGAAGGATTCAAAGTAAAAAAACTTCAAATTTTGAAGGTTTTTTTTTGGGTACTTCGACCATCGAATAGGCTACTACGACCTTCGACTACGACTTGGACTTCGATTTGAATGATTCGAACTAAAAATCGTTTGACCATTCGATAGTCAAAGTACTGTCTCTTTAAAAAAAACTTTGACTACATACTTCGGTAGTTTAAACCTACCGAGGTACAATGTAAGCCTATGGGGACCTTCCTCATTGCTAAGGTTTTTTTGATTGAAGGAAAATCGTTCAATTGATGGATTAAAATCCTTTGAAACGTTCGATTCGAAGGATTTAATCGTTCCATCAAACAATTTTTCCTTTGATCGTTCAATCGAAGGAATTGCGCTAAATGCTTCAACTTTGATATTCGAAATCGAAGGATTTAACTTCGAGGGTCGAATATCGAGGGTTAATTAGCCCTCGATATTCAACCAATAGTAAATGTGCCCCCAAGTATACTAAAAATAATTTAATCATTAAATAAACTCAATAGGATTATTTTGCCTCCAATAACGATTAATTATATCTTAATTGAGATCAAGTACAAGGTACAGTTTTTTTCATTACAGAGAAAAAGTGAACAATTTAATAAAATAAAATGAATTACGTTATTAAAATGGAGTCTATTGTAGATGGTCTTCTCCTAATTCTGAGCTTTCTGGGTAAAGGTTTTCCAGATAATGGATCCTATACCTGTATTTGACATTTATCTAAGCCAGATGCAGAGCACGCAAATAAGATTAATTGGGATAGAAGAAATAAAATAGTATTTTACATCAAAGAATATGATGCTCTTGAGTGTGACTTAAGACAAGAAAAATCATTTTATACTGAATAAATCTGGTAAATCATTTAGCATTTATAATGGTAATAAGAAGTCAAAATCTATTCATTTCAGAAGCATTAGTAAAGCGCATTTCCCAACACAATGATACAATATTATGCATAAGCATAAGGAAAAAAACAACAGTGCAATGGTATAACACATTATCAAACTTGGCATTAATCTTGGAGAGTATGAAAGAAACAGATCTGTGAGTTCTGGATTAAACTGCATGGCGTTTAGCAGTACTGTTGCTGCACAGCATTTATTTAATGTGGTTGAAAGATAATGCCAAACCCTAAGTGTAGGTCAATACCGAGTGCTGTTTTGAAATTGTTCCAGAATGTCCTTAACATTAGGACTTGGCTCTTATCTCTCAAACAATTGTTTGACATAAGAATATAAACATATAGACAGAGTGCTGAAGCTACGGAAACGTCAGCAGATAATTGATTTGTGTGTTTTGAAAACCCTTATTTATTCAGAGAACGGGCAAATCAGTCAGAAATTGAGAATTGTTTCTTTAAATAGGACACACTGTGAAATGGCATTCCTCCTTGGAGAGGTTTCTGAAAAATGGCTTTGTGGGTAACAGAATGGCAAAGGATGTGCTGCAACACATAAAACAGGTAGGTCAATTAGCAATAATAATGCAGTTTAAGTAGCACACCCTGGACTTTTGGCAAAAAAAATGTATTTTTCCTTGGTGGTGCAACTCCCTCATATACAGTATGGCCACGTCAATAATTTTTAGAACCTTTGAAAAATATATATATATATATTTATGGACTCTGTTTTTCATAAGTTCCATCAATTACCCATGAAACTTTGACTATAGAAAGGACTAAATAAATAAGGTTTTTGAAACCACAAATAAACTCATTTATTAAGATGAAAATTAAGTGAGAAGAAAAAATGCTAAATAATGTGCTAAAAAATCCAAAAACCTCTAAAACTCTTAAACACTCAAGTTTTTCAGACAATTACTAGTGAAAAAATCCAAAAAGTCGGATATAACTCAAAAAGGTCCAATTGGATCAGTGCAGCTCCCTTTGACTTCTATAAGACCTTGACTGCTTTTACTTGCCAATATTTTTTATTAGCTTTTTTGTATTTTTTGCGCTTAATATATCTCAAATTTATAGGGTTTTAGAGAAATAATATAAATGTTAGAGAAAAATATGTTTTGTGGAAAAAAAGAAATTCAAAAGTTAGTAAACTGGCTCCTAAAAATGGGTGGTTGGCTAATTAATACATGAGCTGCAATCAATAAACCCAAAATAAACTTTAGCTGAGGTTCAATAATAACACTATCACAGCTCATTTACATCCTTTGTAATTGGATATTATTGAAGGTCAATCTACCAATCCTAATTTAATTACAATAACAAATTTTAAATGAAACATAGAGACTTTACTGTTCTCAGTAGATTATTAGTCATTTAATCAGTGTTCTGAGGCAAGTTACTATTATTACTTTAATTAAAACAATTATAGCCAAAACTTTTAATACAATTCTACAAATGCAGAAATTAGAAATGATGCAGCAATAAAAATAAATATATATTTTTATTACAGATAAACCAAAATGGCAAGTAGGAAGGAAATATTTGATGCTGCTTTATTGTTTTACATACAGGTATCATATTGCTAAGAAAAACAAAAAAAAAGAAGTTACTCCCAAGCTATTTTAGGGCATCTCCAGCATGATCAAGTCGTGTATATACAGAATGCTTAGATGTTGTGCTACATGTATGTAAAGGTGTCCGAAAAGTGATAACACTATTACACTTACGAGAATTTAAATGCGCCTTAAATCTCAAGTTGCATTCTGGGTAATATTCCCTGGTATTGCCACAATCTGTCTGACCATAATAATAATTTATTTATATAGCACCAGCAAGTAACACAGCACTTTACGTTAAATGATAATGGCCTTAATAGATACTAAGCTGATATTAGCCCTACAATTAAGAGTGAACTTACAGTGAGAAATGCTGAATATTTAAATCATAAAAGAAAAAACCCTTCTAAGTCCATAAAAAGTACAACTTTGCACATACACACTGTGGTGCCAATTGATTAACTTAGAGTGAAGGAATAGAAGAAAAAAAATTTGAATTTCTAAGTGTTTTTTTGGCTACTTCGACCATCGAATGGGCTACTTCGACCTTCGACTACGACTTCGAATCTGATTCGAACTAAAAATTGTTCGACTATTCGACCATTCGATAATCGAAGTACTGTCTCTTTAAGAAAAAACGTCGACCGACCCCTTAGTTCGCCACCTAAAAGCTACCGAACTCAATGTTAGCCTATGGGGAAGGTCGCCATAGGCTTGCCTAACTTTTTTTGGTCGAAGCATAATCCTTCGATCGTTGGATTAAAATCCTTTGATCGTTCGATCGAAGTATTTGCGCAAAATCCTTCGACTTCGATATTCAAAGTCGAAGGATTTTCATTCCCCAGTCGAATATCGAGGGTTAATTAACCCTCGATATTCGACCCTTGATGCATCTGCCCCATAGTGGGGTGGTATATAAATACAAATATGCATACATAAATCTAATGACCCTTAATAAAAGGGAAAAAAGAATAGGGAAGCACCTTGTTCAGGTGTTTTTTTTTTTATAGAACCAGAGACATCTCATCATTAAAATTCCACTCAAAATGGGTGAATGTATGGTGATATATGGTAACAAGTTCCATAGCTGAGATGCTGTTTACACTGCTTATTTCCAAAGTACTTTTGTTTATACAGTAGCAGTAGGATGCAATGTGTATGCTGAAAAAACATTTTTACATATCGTCAAACAGTTCTAAAACATCCTTACTATGTACATGGCCCTAGAACTTTTGCTAATGCAAGTAAACTATTCAGCATTTACTGGGGAAAAAGTGAAAAGTAGCATTCTTTGCAGTTTGTTAGTAAAACATCCTCTGATATAGAGCACCCAGGCCAGTCTCATATTTTCAAAGAGATCAGCATTGATTGAATAACTGAAATTGCTTCCTAAATTATTTAAAACAAGGACAGGAGATGGAACTGCTTATGTAGTTTCCACAATGAGAGTGATGCATTGTGATCAATAAATGCTGGATATGCTCATTAGAGTTACGGTGAATTTTATGACTGCATTATTAAAGAAGTCTTTATCACTAATATAGAGGCTGTAACAATATTTAAAAAATGTGATCGCATTTCCTAGAGGCTATAAGATAACAATCAGACATGCATTTATTCATGTAGTGCACATATGGATTCAAAGAAACGTTAACTACATACTTTGATAGAAGTTTGGATATAAGTGTATGCAATAAGAGTACATCTGCAAATCCTACATTAACATTGAAAACAAAATTGTGAGATACATTAAGACAAACTCTGTTTCTAACATACTCTGTCATGTCAATTGTGTTGAGCTAAGTGCACCATTCACAGGGATCTAACAATAGAAAAATAAATAAATACATAAATAAATAAAAATAATATATATATATATATTTATTTTGAAAATCACTTTTATATACTGTAAGCACTTTTGAAATTTATATATAGACACTTATGTAATTTACATACATCTTCTGTTTTAATAGCTTCTGAAATATTTGCAGTTGTAGACTGCTAATACTAGACTTTCTCATTCTAATTCTTATCATTGTCATATGCTGTCATTATCATATGCTTATCATTTTGTGAATCTACAAAACTTTTTGCAGGGTGACAAACAAAACCTCTCTCTCTTGTGGTTCGTTATATTTGGAATGCCATTCCTGAATCTCTCCGGTGAGAATCCTCCTTCAATGTTTTTAAAATGAAACTCAAAGACTACCTCTGGGAGCACGTGAATAATGCCTGAACTGGGAACTGTCACCCACTGCAACCTACAGCACTCTAATACTCCTCCAAATTTTGTCCGTAAGTTACCTTCCTATTTAGACGGTATGCCCCACAGGGTAATGTCCTCAATCATTTTGTCTCCATGACACTAAGCACGTAATCTGTATTTTAATTATATTTTATATTTATGTGAATTGCATTTTCTAATAATGCACTTATTGTTACTTATTAATGCAGTGAACCCTTGTTTGTTACTACTAATTTATTGTTTTGTTGAACAGTGCTTTGCCCTCAAGGAATGCTATACAAATAACAATATACATACATACATACATACATACATACATACAGTACTTTATGTAAGGGTGAGCAGGTAAATAGCGGGTGTTTTTAAAAGCTGCTACTCCGCTCCTCTGCCAGGAAGTGCTGCAGAATGTAGAATCTATGTTCTGTGGCACTAAGGTACTTTTATTCACAGATTCGAATAGAAGCTCCGCTCGCACTCCCTGGCCTAGGTGTTGATTGCCCGGTGCACAGTGATGAAGGGATCGGCTCCTTCCAACTACAAGTAGATAAACAATCACTGGCACTCAAAGGGCAGGTGCAAGCAGGCACAGTCCCTTGCATTTTATTAGCAGAAATAATAAACCGCAAGGGACTGTCCCTGCTTGCACCTGCCCTTTGAGTGCCAGTGATTCTTTATCTACTTTTATTCACAGAACATAGATTCTACATTCTGTGGAACTTAAAGGGTTAATAAACTATGTCTTTCATAACTAAGTAATTTCTTTGTTTTTAGTTTAAAAGGGAAGAAATGTCAAAAAGACAAAGTGAAACAAAAAGATAGTATGCAAAGGTAATCTCTGCCTGTATGAAGCCAACCAAGAAACAACATTGAGGATAAAGTTTTCAATTTAGGAAGAATTAGAAGAAGACTTAAGATCTAGGGGAACTGGAAGAGAAGTGTGAAACAAAGGGAAATGTTGGGCACTAGTTGTGATGCACGTAAAGGTCAGTTGCGGAATTTGGGGTTATGGACCATATGGTTCTGGAAACATCATTTTCGTTTTAAACAGTATTACAGGTCTTTCAAATAATTTTCCATGTTTAACATTTTTTTGTGCGTATAGGGGCTTATTTCCCAACACTGTGCAAATTTGCACCTTGGCAATAACCCATAATTAATTTATAAATTTTTTAGCCAGCTGTGGGTGAAACAAAGAAAGCAAAACTTTGATTGGTCTCCATGGGTTACTGTCCAGGTGCAAATTTGTTCACTGTAGATAAATAAGGCTCACTGTATGACTATGTATGAGTTTTGGAATATAAAGGATAGATTGTTAAATAGTACACATCAATTAGGAAAGTAAAATCATAGCTCAGTAATAGTAAGGAGTGAAATTTTTCACCAAGCTTCGCGGCAAAAATGACACCATAGACACTAATGGGTGAAAAAATGTAGTCGCATGTCAAAAATTTGTCGCGTTTCAAAAAAACATTTTGTCCATAGACTTCAATGCATTTCATCGAATTTTCGCAGTTTCATTTGTTTTCGGCAATGCAAAATGGGTCAGATTCACCCATCACTATGTCACTAAGTCAGTAATGTTATATACAGCTGACATTAGAATGTTCTACCCCTTCTACTGTTCAACACTAGTCAAAGTAATTTCTGTGTATGGACATTATTTGTAAATCATTTTATTTGGTAGAAAAGGCTTGTGAATTAAATCTAAAGTAAAATATCTGTATCTATTTTGTTAACATGCTGTGCTAACACCATCCCATCCTATTTAATTACCCTGAAAACGGAAGGCCGCAATTAGGCCTGTAGTCAACATGGGGAAAAGAGCTGGGGAAACCAGTCAGTCTATTTACAGGTGTCACAAATTAGGCACATTAGGCCACAGCTGCAGGTTCAACAGGTAAATACAGGGTTGGTCAGAGGGAGTCACATGGTTATATGGCAGAGTATAAAAGGCAAGCCTGCAGGGCAAGGGGCTCACCTGCTAGGGAATGGTTTTAAGACGCTCCCACCCACCCATTAAAAAAAAAATATATATATATATACAGTATATTGGCGCAGCTTGGAGAGGTTTGTTTAAGTTTGTTATGTTTTTGAGAATGAATCCTCCTGGCCAAGCATCAAGGCGGAGCTAAGAGAAAAAGATATAGGCGGCGGGAAGATTTTAGTATTCCTTGCTGGCTAAGTTCATAGTTTATGTTATATATATATAGGTTTGGAAAGAAAATAATAAATCAAGCTGCGGCCACATTCTCCACTAAGCTCTGGTCTCTGTGTGTGTTTATTTCATTTTAAGTTCGCTTGCTCATCCAGCTTGCTGACCCCATGAGTTTTGTCTTTTCTCCTGACATTGAAATGCTCATTATTGTTGTAGTCTTTTGTGGCTTTAAATCTGTTTTCGCCACACTGTGGTCTTGGCTACGGACATAGGATATTTATTCCACTGGCCACAGAAATAGTCAGCTATTATGAATTTTGAATTAGTACATCTGTAAGCTGACAGCACCCACCAACCACCCATTATCCTTTCTTGAGATCTCCAACCCTGGTTTTCTGTTAGGAGTCATTATTTTGAGCAAGTTGACGTGGAGAAAGTCACTATAAACCCCCGTTACACAGCTTACTCCAAGACAGACTGGTATATTCTGAATTCATTTATGTTCATCATTTTACACATACACAAACAAACATACACACAAACAAACACAAATGTTAATGAGCTTGGTATTTAAAGTTTTTTTAATAGCTAGTTTGAAAAGAATATAACTTTATATTGAATAATTTACCAAATGTAACTAAGTGTAGTGTATTTTTCTGTTGATGGATGGTTATGGCCTTTTAAATCTAGAAAATATTATTTTCTCTAGGCTGTGAAGGATCCTAAGTGAACTCATTGCATTCTACTGCCTCTCTCATATGATTTATGATACATATTTTTCAGGACTATTATTTTAAGCAACTTTTTTATAGAGTATAGTCCTAAAACTTGGAGTAATTCTCTATTCATTTGATTTTTAAATGCATATTTGTATACTGAAACTTGATCAATGCTGATAAACTCAAAAGTATAGATCCAGCAGTTTTCCACATCTTATCCTCTGCCCAACATTAACTTGACATATGTTATAACTGACTTAAAATAAAATACATGAACTATTTTGTTTTGTTTTTTTTAAATGCAGAAACTGTAGAATAACAATTAAAATGTTAATGATTTGTTCCTGGAGCAAGAAATAATATTATCTTTTCTCTAAAATATCCTTAAATATTTCACATTCAGCAATTATAGCAAGTAACTGGTTAGCCTACCTGTATATTAAAACAACTGATTAAAAATGTCAAATATACATCTCCAATCCAATTATTATATGACTTATATGATAAAGTTAAGTTGTTTTTGCCAGTAAGGAGCAAAATTCTGGCTGAGCTTGGTAAATGAAAATCTATTACTATAGTTAAACTAGAGGTTAGTCAAGCAGATAATACATTGCGCTTAAAGCCGTAAAATAGAAGAAATAAGTATCCAGCTCCAGCATATAAATGGTGGGCAGTGGGCAGCAAATTAAACAAGGATGGGTAACTACCAGCATGTAAATTAGTACTTACTAATTGTAGCTAGTTAGACAACAGGTTTCATTACACACTGTGGTAGAAACAAGAGTCTAAAATATAAAAAAAATGGGGATGAACATCAGGTCCCCTAATCTGTTGCATAACAAGATTCTGAGATGATACATAACTTGTCTTAATAACAGTCTCCACAAAATGGCTCCTGCCTGCTTGCTATAATTATGAATTCCCAGACCGAAAGGAAACAAGATTCAAATAATTGATAGTGTGTAATTAAAGTTCATTTTGCTTGACTAATGTGGTAAAATAGGATTTTGGATAATTCTTTTTGGGTGATGGGTCCCCTTTAAAGTGAGAAAATTGGCGCCAAACTGGTGAGTATGACATCATCAATGGGTGCCCACATCAATACAAAAACATCATACCTTTTTTTACAAATCAATCATTAGTAATCATGCCCCTTTGTGCAATCTGTGCGTTTATAGGAATCCCCTTGGACTTCTTTCCCCAAAGTGTATATCATGTAAATACTGTGCCCCATAGTGCATATTGCTTAAGCGTGGTTATTATTAAAAATTCCATATCCATTAATGGAACTATACCTCTACCCGTGATCAGAGTAGAGTGTAATAAAATCAACTTACCCCAAGCCGGGAAAAGGTGTGGCTATTACATAGCTCCCTTGAAGCCGTTTATGCAGATCCTATACCAGTGAGCATTACCCTCGCTCCCTTTGTGGTGTACCTCCTGACTTTTACGGGGCTCCCTCGTATCCAGGGGTTAACACATAACGGCTCTGCCAATTCCAGCCAGAATCTACAAATTTCAATATCTCCTATTAGTTGAATATGATTGAAAATGGTTTCTGTTATTACAACAAAACTCTCCCTGTTTTGATCTATAAAACTGCCAAGCAGTGATGGGCGAATTTGGGGCATTTCGCTTCACCGAAAAATTTGCGAAATTTGCGAAACGTCGAAAAGTTTGCGAAACAGTGCCGGCGTCTAGTTTTTTGAATTTTTGCAAATTTTACAAATTTATTATAAATTCGCCCATTACTACTGCCAAGGCTAGGCACAGCTTTCCCTCTCTGATCCCCACTTTATTTTACAAGGTCAGCAACCCTTTACAGTGCCAGGTTGCAGCTCTGATTTGAAGTTCTAAAAGACTCTTACCTGCACACAAACAAGGAAGTCAAAACATTTTTCACTGCACACTGTGTTCCCCTTTTTTTCCCCAATTTTCTTTTGCAAATTAGGGTTCAGAACTTTCACAAAAGGATTCAGTGTAGCTTAGAAGTGTTGCTGGTAAATTACATAAAGTGAAATGTTTGAATTTTGACAGCACTATGCCAAGAGTATGAAAATCTTAAAAGTGGGTTGCTCTCAATTCCAAGTCTAACTAAACCCTAACAATTAATATGGATAAAAATACCATGTTTTACATACTGAACGTATTGCACCAGCCTAAAGTTTCAGCTTCTTAATAGCAGCAATGATCCAGGACTTCAAACTTGTCACAGGGGGTCACCATCTTGGAAAGTGTCTGTGACACTCACATGCTCAGTGGGCTCTGAGCAGCTAAGCTTAGGGGTCGTTGCAAATTATCAAGTAAAAAATGAGGTTGGCCTGTAATAAAAGCATGTTACAGAGCAGATTAATAAATTATCACTGATTTCTGTGCTGCCACGTAGTAATTAACTGTATTAATTACTAATCAGTTTTATATTGTGACATTTATAGTCTATGTGTACTGTATATTTTGTGTTGGGCCCTAAGCTCAGTAAGTGACAGAAGCACAGAGCATGTGCAGTAAATCAGCAGAAAAGAAGTTGGGGAGCTAATGGGGCATCGTTGGAGACACAGATCTTCCCTGCTAAAGGGCTGTGGTTGCCTTGGGCTGGTACAGAAGCCCAAAACATAATGTACAACATTTCTTGCCTACTTCTTTAGTTAAGCTTTAGTTCTTCTATAAGTTTTTGCTTCTCTAGACGGTTATATAAGGCAATAAACAGAAGGGATGCCCTAAACCTATAGAGAAAACCCCATAACAGAGTTAAATTTGCAAAAAACATCAAATATTTGCAATATTTAAAGGAAAAGCAACCCCTCCAGATGTTTCCTTTGCCGATCTTTTTCACATTTCCTCTACTGGATAATGAAATCAAGATACAATTAAAGTTCAGCGTCACAGGCAATGGAAAAAAACAAATAACAGAACCTAGTGCAATATTGTTAATATTCAGTGCAATCACCAAAGTGTTACAACACTAATCTGTGTGTCTTGAACCATAGAAAGTCTATGCACGGATTTTTTGTGTGTGTTATAAAGTGCTAATGTGATTTCTATAAGGTGTTATCTCCAAAATAAAATTATAAATAAGTCAAACAAAGTGCTTTTAGTGCTTGCTCCAAAAGGTAAAATTGGTGAGGTTGGCGACTTTTTCTGTAAAATCATCAAAAAATGAAAAGTCTTTGCAGAAAAAGAAGTATCCTGGAGTTGATATTGATATGCTGTTTTTAAATCAGGAATCTTGTAAGTTGCACAGGTTTGATCAGATTAGATCAGATGGATTTCACGCAAATACAAGAAAACGTATAAAGCATCTTTGGATGCAAATAAATTGAATGCATTTTTATCAACATTTGCATAGATTTAACCATGATCTCACTTGGACGTATGGTTGCAATTATCAACAAATCACAAATGAATGTAGGTGTAATTGCTGCCATATGTCAAATGAATGAAAAAAGGCTGAAATGCTGTAGAGTTGATGCTCCTTTTTGACAAATTCAGTAAAGGGTAGAGTACATCTTTTTGAGTCATTTTCTTACGCACAACTAGTTTATCTAGGAACACTGGAAAATCCTATAAAAAGTTTTATTCAGAAAGTTTAATGCTGAACTTATTTTGCAGTCCCTGACTTTCAGTTCAGTTTGTTTTAATGTAAATATATTAATTAGACGGATCAAAATGTGTCCATAGTCAATACAACATAAAAAGTACAATAAGATTGTTTTTGTTCTCTGTGAAGCGCTTTCATTTACTGCATGACAAGCTGCTAGATGAATCACAGCAAATTATACCAATGCATAGCATATTCAATTAAACACTTCTAAAACAAATTTATTTTTACAGCACAGATTAAAATGTGTGAGGCAAATACAAAGTTGCAATATAAATACAGAGAGAGAGAGAGAGAGAGAGAGAGAGAGAGAGAGAGAGAGAGAGAGTGTGAGAGTGTGTGTGAAAGGCAGCACCGACCCCCAAAAAAACCCCTAAAAAGCCCAGATGCTGTCACAAGATGTAATATAAACATGAAGGACACAGAGCAGTCATGGGACTTAATTTATGTGCAAAAATGTAATGGTGTAGGTCAACTTTTCGGTCCTACACAGAGACATGGGCAAGGTATGATGAAGGCAGGGTATGATGTGCTCTTATTATAACCAGAAATATATAGAGAAATAATTGCACACGACACCAAGAACACAATTTGGTTGGAGGGTAGGCCACATCACTGTTTAATTAGCATTTTAAACACTACAGTGAAGTTTAAACAAAATTTATAATTTTTTGATATCCGAAAACCAGCCTGCCTCTGCTCATACCCAGCAGGACACCATATGACAATCCAAAAACGTAGCAGATTATAATACCCATGCCATATTTATTTGTTATGGCCACCAAATGTATAAACACAAAAAATGCTACTTACTGTATAATGCGGAGACAGTTTTTTTTTAATTTCTTTATTCTATTCATAAAACGCGCAGTCCTTCTCCTCTGCTGACTCTTGCCGAAGAACCTGAGCCACTGTCGCCGCAGGTATTTTATACCACAAAGAATAAATCACATGAGCGCATTTGGCCAAACACAACACAAATCACCTCACCTGCCGAGCCTGCATCCGCAATCAAGTCAATGCTTGGCAGGTGAAGTTAAGCACTTACTAGCCATCAACCTGCCCATGCCTGCGCAGGTATAATTCCCTGTGCATCACATTTTATCAAGACTAGTGATGGGCGAATTTATTTGCCAGGTGCAAATTCCTCACAAAACTGCTGTGAAAATTCGCCATTGAAAATTTGCTTCACAAATTTTTCGCTGTTTCACGAATTTCGGCGAAGCGAAACGGCCCAAATTCACCCATCACTAATCAAGACATCCTGTGATGTGATAAATTAAAACGCACACAATTTTGCTGGCACTTTAGTGCAAATCAGAGTCTGTTTTGTGACATGTCCAGCATTTGGTGTCAAAATGACATCTGCATCTGATTCTGTAAGTGCAAGTGTGCTGTGGCCACCAGGCACAGTTTATTGTGAGTTCACTGGCACTACCACCACCTTCAGTAATCCTTCCAGAGATCCTCTGTGTCAACAGGAGCACTGCACTCAATTTGCAACAGGCAATTCAAACAGATGGGGTCAAGTGAAACTATCAGGAGTGCTATTTGATGCAAGTACCTTGAATAGATGGGGTTTTTCACTTTGCATGATGGTAACTGCACTTGCTGTTGTAAATGAGCCTTGTTTTGTTTTCTCATGTGGTTTAAAAGTTATATTCAATGTCCTGGAATGTAAGAGGTTTTGTAAAGCTCTGGGTGGACACACTGATTTTACACGTATTTATGCCTACTTTATGATACTGTAGTTTCTCAAAATTTGAAATGATGAAAGACAATCCACCACATCAAATGGTGGAGAGGACAACACCTTTAAAACCTTAGGGAGATCCCAACAAGGACATCTAGGTCTTCTGGCTGGTAAAATTCTGATAGCGGCCTTGTAAAAACGTGACACCAGGGGATGTTGTGACCATCTAACCCTGAAATAGCTCACACTTGTGTTCTCAGTGTGCAAATAGAAAGATTCTTCTCAATTCCGGCCTGTAAAAACTCCAAC
Source organism: Xenopus petersii (assembly GCA_038501925.1). Taxonomy (NCBI): domain Eukaryota; kingdom Metazoa; phylum Chordata; class Amphibia; order Anura; family Pipidae; genus Xenopus; species Xenopus petersii. The sequence continues at coordinate 50,492,205 of CM076680.1, forward strand.
ACTTCTGCTATTAAGACTGGCAAGTCTGCAGAAGTATCTCGACCCTTGTAGAATATGTCCCAGATTCTTGAATATATTGAATTTGTGGACATTTTTCTTGATCTTAACAAAGTTTGGACTACACTCTGTGAACGTCCTTGACACTTTAAATTCTGCCTCTCAATCTCCACTCAGTGCCAGAGGACCTGGATCTGGATGGACAAATGGACCCTGAGTTAGAAGATCTGGAAGTCTCCATGGTGGATCTCTTCAGAGTTGAAGAAGATCCGTGAACCATGGCTTCCGTGGCCAAGCTGGGGCAATGCATATCACCTCTGCTTGGTCTTGCTTAATCTTCTGAATTACTGTTTGAATCAGAGGAAGAGGAGGAAAGACATAACATAAATGATGAGTCCATTTCTGAGTCAGAGCATCCACTGCTAAGGCGCTTGGATCCGGTTCCTTCAAGAAGAAGAGGGAACATTTGGAGTTGCTGGATGAGGCCATGAGATCTATGACTGGCTGTCCCCAAATCTGGACCAGCACCCTGAATATTCTCTGATTTAGACTCCAATTGTGTCTCCCCACTGTGAATCTGCTGATGAAATCTGCAGCCTTGTATTAACTTCCCTGGAAGAGACACCGCCGTAAAGTCTAGTAGAGTTGATTCTGCCCAATGAAAGATTGGTTCTAACTCTTCCAGTAGAAGAGAACTTCTTGTTCCCCCTTGTCTTCGTATATAAGCCACTGCTGTAGTATTGTCGCATCTTATCTTTAGTCTTGTGCCCTTGAGTTGGTCCTGTATATATAGACACGCCTGAAAAATGGCTCTTAACTCTAAGACGTTTCATGGATCTCTTGACCAAAGAGCTGGCCATTTTCCTTGAGCTACCTGGGAACCAAGCTGAGCCCCCCAACCTTCTCCTGAAGCGTCTGTGGTCATGATCACACAGGATGTTGGGAACAGCTCGTGACCTTGAGACAGGTGTTGAGGAACCAACCACCAGTATAGCTGTGGGTTTAGTGAAAGGAAGATCTCTATCTGCTGATTCTTGCTCCAACCGTCCCACTGCTGAATGAACACATATTGCAATTGTCTCATTCTCCAATGAGCCTAAGGCACCAGACCGATGGTGGAAGACATCATTCCCAGGATCTTTAAGCATGTTGCTGCCGTGATGCGGGGACACCCAAGATGGACCTGATTTCTCCAATCAAGGCTTCTTGTCTTTCCCTGGACAGAGAAATTATCCCTTTCCTGGAATCTAAGACCGCGCCAGTCTTAGCCATGGGACTTCAGGACATCCATTACTCGATCTCTGTGATTGATCAGCTGCACCTGAAAAGAAGCTAAAATTATGAGGTTGTCCAGATAGCGAAACACACAAAATCCCTGCCATTGCAGTTGAGCTATTAGAGTTACCATGACTTTTGAGAATACTCATGGAGCTGTGGCCAGTCCAAAAGGAAGACACCGGAATTGAAAGTGCTCTATGCCTACTTTGAATCACAGGAACCTCTGGTCCTCTCTGTAAACCAGTATATGATAAGCGTCTCTGATGTCCAGGGAAGATTGAATAATTCCCTAGTCCTCTTTCTTCTTTCGGGACCCTTGAAATTACCCTTTCAGTGTTGAGAGACATGACTGAAGGTCTATTCTTTTTATTAGGCAGGACCGAAGAGGAGACTGTCGACAAAGGGGAACAGGAAGATGCTTGAAACTGTACCCTTCTCGAATGATACTCAGGATCCATTTGTCTGCTATGGACCTTTCCCAGGCGGTTCGAAACAGTATCAATCTTGCGCCTACTGTTTGCCCCTGGGGAGCACAACCTTCAGAACTGTTTCCTAGGATTGCCAGAAAATCTTCCTCTGGCCCACCTGAAGAATCCTGATTGCCCCCCTTTCCAGTTGGCTAATCTTGTTCCAACCCTCCAAGTATCTCCCTTGGAACGAAAGGAGCGCTGTTCATATGATGGAGACCTTGTTCTAAAAGCGCCTCTACCTCTGGTCAACTGTTTATTAGGATATCTTCTCTTTCTTTGCTGTGATAACAGTTGACTTTTGCCACCTGATGCTTTTGAAATCAGATCCTCCAATTTTTTTCTAAATAATGACTGGCCTTGAAATGGTAAGGAGCATAGAGCGAATTTAGAGGCTGCATCCGCTAATGTAATGCTCTCCTTGCCGAAACAGAAAGGGACAAGGATCTGGAGGCGAGGCATATCTGATCTACCAGGGCATTCATCAGAAAGGATGATCCCAGCTTGATCTCCTTCAATCCATCTATAGGGATGTAGCGAACTGCCGTTTTGGTGTTCGCGAACGCCGTTCGCGAACACCGGCAAAAATGCGAACAGTTCGCGAACTTCGAACACCCGCAAAATCGTTCGATTCAAAGAATCGAAGGATTTTAATCGTTCGATCGAAGGATTTTCGTTCGAATCGAACGATCGAAGCCATTCGATCGAATGCTTTTCATTCGATCTAATGCTTACAATCGTTCAAACGAATGGAAATCGCTCGATTTTAGCGGTCGAAGGAATCGAATGGTCGAATGGTCGAACGATTTTTATTCGAATCGAACACAAACTCAAATTGGCGAACGTTGCGCGACGTTCGCGAACATTCGGCGGACGCGAACAGTCGAAGTTCGCGCGAACTAGTTCGCCGGCGAACAGTTCGCTACATCCCTATCCATCTATAATCTCGACTCTATGGTGACATTCCCTCAGTGCTGATTCAATATTGGACAACCACACTTCCAAGGCTTTGACTACCGACAGTCCTAATGCAAAGATTGAACAGCACCATCAACTCTTGAGTCGTTTAAAAAGCCTTTATTTGTGCTTTTGTGGGCATCACCGCCACACGACTCAAGAGTTGATGGTGCTGTTCAATCTTTGCAGTATACTGTTTGCCAATGGAAAGTGGCTATTGCAGAACGTGCACCATCCCTAAACAGTATTGAGAATCCGTGTGCTGACTTCTCTTTCTTCTTTGACTACCGACAGTCCTGCCATGGCTGGCTTCAGGGAATTCCCCTGCCACCAAAAAAGCCCTCTTTAAATCGGTTTCCAAACGTCTGTCCATAGAATCCTTTAACGTTGCCTGGTCTTCAATAGGCAGAACTGTATTCTTTGACAGATTAAGGAGCATCAACCTTAGGAAGAGTTGCTATATCCTTCATATTGTCTTCCTTAAATTGTTATAGTTAAAACATGCTTGAGTTGAGCTACGTTTTGATACTGACTCCCATTCAGATGTAACCAGGTCCAACACTTCCTGGTGTAAAGGAAAAGCTTTAGCTGAACCTTTGGTCTTGGGAAGAAAAGAAGATGAGATTTCCTGTTCCTCCTGCTGTCTAGTGAGACCCTTACAGCTTTGATCAAAGGTTGAACTAAGGCAAAATCAAAGGATGACTGTAGGTTATCAATTATCATCTTCCTCAGTAGAATCTGATTCAAGAACCGAGTCTGTACATATCTCTCCTTCCTCTTCTGGAACTATGGAGACTCTTGAAGGTCCTCCTATCTCTTTTGATGCTGCTTGCACTTCCTTGGCCACTATTTATTTAATCCAAGCCAGGATATCAGAATTGGAGCCCTAAGACTGCCCTGCCACGGCATTCAGGCATGATTGGCATCATTTTTTGTCCGGAAGAGGTGCTTCGAAACATTCTAGGCATTGGACCTGTATTTGAACATTATCCTCTCTGGGAATGGACTGTTCTTTGGATATTTCTCTCAATCTGGATGGCTTCATTGGACTGCCAGAAAAAGAGGAAATAGTTAAGTCCTGGGAACTGCTAGACAGCATCCCTTACCGTACTTGTGGTCTTAGGCAATGACCCCTTCCCTTATAATAACAGTTGTTGTGTTGTTGTTGTTTTTTTTTTTTTATTAGTTTTTTTTTACCTCAACCAGGGGTGTAGACTCTCTGGGGATGGCGGTTAGAACATACCAGGTACTGGGAAAAAACCTGCACACAAAAAGACAAAATTGAGGCCACAGGCAAATCACTATATAGGCCTGAGCAGGTCCCTTCTTCCCCTGGGTACTGTTCCTCTACATACCGAGCTCTTAGGAGGACAGCAATCTACGAGCAGCGTCTGTGACAGTGAGCATGCAAGAACTTAGGTGCTGCTTCCTTAAGCTGGGAAGCCCCGCCCCCTAGAGATCGACACTCCTATTGCGGTAACATTCTGTATACCGTCATGGAAAGGAAGTGCGGCCATTACTAATAGAGTCCCGGAAGACAAGCCCAGAGCACCGCGTCTCCCTGCCCCTGAAGCAGGGGAAATGCCCCACTCCTTAACCAGAAGCGAAGAACTTCTGAATCTGACTTTTATCCAGAAGTAACTGAAGGTCTTACCTGCCGCCATCCCCCCTGCTCCCCAAAAATATTTTTAATTGGGCAGAAGGAACCCACGCTGCCAGACATCAACGAGGGCTGGTTGGGCGAGGGAGAGCAGGGAGACCACAGCTGGGCCTATCGGTTCCATATATGAGGACCCGCCGTAGGAGAAAAAGGTCTGTCATGGACCAAAAAAACTCAGTATCTGGGACGCTGACAGCAGCCCCATGCTACACCCCTGAAAACAAGAACAACGAGCTCCTGAAGGAGCTAGGAGAGAAAAATGGAGAACCCAAAAAAAAAACGCTGAACAGGGGTAAGAGGGTAAGTATTTATTAATTAAGGGGTGGGTTCTGTAATTGGGAGAGGGAGGGCCTATCCCGTAAAGTTATGACATGGAGAGGACTGGGGAAAATAGTTCTTCCTGATACCCTTTCTGATGGTTCAGTTGCCTGAACCAATAAGAGCTTACCCCTTCTTCTTTGGGCCGATAGTACTACTTTCCAAAAATATATGGTTTTCTGGGGTGAATATAATACTTTAAGCACACATGAAGTGTGGTTTGGGTGTGGGAAATCAAGCCTCCTGCAGGCACCAAAATGCCTTTGCATTACCAGGATTTCAAATTGTCCAAAAAAAATACAAAACAAATTATTTGTGTTTTTTTGCACAATTACATTACGTGGCTTCAATGCACAGATAAGCAGCCATGCAAAGGTATTTTCAAGTGTTTTGTCACCTGTGGGGAGTAAGGGAGGGGTTTGTCTGCTGACATTATCACGGAAAAGCATCAGTTGTTAAAATGTCCGTATCTATCTGTCACAGCTTTTGATAATATCAAATAAATGTGTCTTAATTACATAGTTACATAGTTACATAGTTAAATTGGGTTGAAAAAAGACAAAGTCCATCAAGTTCAACCCCTCCAAATGAAAACCCAGCATCCATACATACACCCCTCTCTACTTTTAATTAAATTCTATATACCCATACTAACTATAGAGCTTAGTATCACAATAGCCTTTGATATTATGTCTGTCCAAAAAATCATCCAAGCCATTCTTAAAGGCATTAACTGAATCAGCCATCACAACATCACCCGGCAGTGCATTCCACAACCTCACTGTCCTGACTGTGAAGAACCCCCTACGTTGCTTCAAATGAAAGTTCTTTTCTTCTAGTCTAATTGATTCACATGGAGAAGTTACAGATAGAGGTCTGCCTTTCACTGCTCCATGTTCATCACTCAAGTTGCTATTCATCTCATGACCTGGATAAATAAGAATTTTCATGGACATATTGGGGAGACAATCCTGAAATTAGTATAGGAATATGAGAAGACTTGCAGATTACAGAAACCATCTTTGTTTTAACATGTATGGGAATTACCATGCAGCTTACGCTTGGGTTCTTTGGTAAAACGCCACAAGCCCAAATTGATCCTACAGAAAGCTCAGAAACAACTATTAAATAAACAGATGAGACAGTCCAACTTCTCAGTTGAGGTCCTGAATGATAAGTTTGAGTATATTAAGCAGCACAACAAGCAGCAGTATGTTAAGCAGCACAACCACCGGCTACAACTTTACAAAGCGTAGCACAACATATAAAGGGAGTGGCAGATAATTCACCAGTTTATTGTCGTTTACCAACAACTCACCAGTTTATTGTCGTTTACCAACAACTCCTAGAGAACAGACAAATAAACAGGAAGGGAAGAAGCTAAGAACAAGACATTCCAGAACTAGGCTTGGGCGAATTTGACCTGTTTCGCCAAAAATTCGCCCATAGCGAAATTTCTTTTTTGCCACAAGACGCCATGGGCGTTATTTTCGCGGCAAAACTAGGCGAAAAAAAACACCCATCCCTATCCAGAACAAGAACATGTATGAGACAGGTAACCCACTGAACCAGAGAAGGAAGTTTTAGCCAAGGGATCTTTGCTGTGGCCCCACAGTATGTCCCATTGGTAGATTTTATCACAGCTACAGAATCGTCTATTCACAGTAATAAGATACCTTCTGATGAGGCTGAAAACATCTGGTTGAAAGAATTGGCAGCCCTAGCTAATGCTAAAACGCCACATTCCAACCAGGCACAACATATAAAGGGAGTGGCAGATAATTCACCAGTTTATTGTCGTTTACCAACAACTCACCAGTTTATTGTCGTTTACCAACAACTCCTAGAGAACAGACAAATAAACAGGAAGGGAAGAAGCTAAGAACAAGACATTCCAGAACTAGGCTTGGGCGAATTTGACCTGTTTCGCCAAAAATTCGCCCATAGCGAAATTTCTTTTTTGCCACAAGACGCCATGGGCGTTATTTTCGCCCATAGCGAAATTTCTTTTTTGCCACAAGACGCCATGGGCGTTATTTTCGCGGCAAAACTAGGCGAAAAAAAACACCCATCCCTATCCAGAACAAGAACATGTATGAGACAGGTAACCCACTGAACCAGAGAAGGAAGTTTTAGCCAAGGGATCTTTGCTGTGGCCCCACAGTATGTCCCATTGGTAGATTTTATCACAGCTACAGAATCGTCTATTCACAGTAATAAGATACCTTCTGATGAGGCTGAAAACATCTGGTTGAAAGAATTGGCAGCCCTAGCTAATGCTAAAACGCCACATTCCAACCAGGCACAACATATAAAGGGAGTGGCAGATAATTCACCAGTTTATTGTCGTTTACCAACAACTCACCAGTTTATTGTCGTTTACCAACAACTCCTAGAGAACAGACAAATAAACAGGAAGGGAAGAAGCTAAGAACAAGACATTCCAGAACTAGGCTTGGGCGAATTTGACCTGTTTCGCCAAAAATTCGCCCATAGCGAAATTTCTTTTTTGCCACAAGACGCCATGGGCGTTATTTTCGCCCATAGCGAAATTTCTTTTTTGCCACAAGACGCCATGGGCGTTATTTTCGCGGCAAAACTAGGCGACCTGTATAGAATTTCAACATTTCAGACTGCCACTCTAAAGTGGCCACATTACTCAGCGACTCCAATACATTTGAACATCTCAAGAGGGAACCTTCAAGTAGCTACAAGAAAAAGCTTATAGATTGCTTGATAAAGCTTGAGAAGGACAAGGTCATCAGTCCGGCTTTGTATTCTTGTCTCTACCCAGGTGAAGTCACTCCATGCCTATATGGATCAACTTGTACTATGAGCTATCTTCAATACCCTCACTTGCTAAAAAGCCATCCAACCCCTTTTTAAAGTCATCTAATGTATCAGCCTGTATGACTGATTCAGGGAGAGAATTCCACATCTTCACAGCTCTCGTAAAAAAAAACCCTTCGAATATTTAGGCAGAACCTCTTTTCTTCTAATTGGAATGGGTGACCTTCTGTCAGCTGGAAAGACATACTGGTAAATAAAGCATTAGAGAGATTATTATATGATCCCCTTATATATTTATACATAGTTATCATATCATCCCTTAAAGGAAAACTATACCCCCCAAACAATGTAGGTCTCTATTAAAAGATACCGAGTAAAACAGCTCATGTGTAAAACCCTGCTTCTTGTAAATGAACCATTATCATAATAATATACTTTTTTAGTAGTATGTGCCATTGGGTAATCATAAATAGAAAATTGCCATTTTAAAAAATAAGGGCCGCCCCCTGAGATCGTAAGATTCACTGTGCACACATACAAACCACATGTAAGGTCACATGAGCCAATTAACAGACAGAGTTCTGCCTTTTGCTTCCTCACTTCTTCCTATTACAGTCAGTGTTGTAGTATTTCTGGTCAGGTGATCTCTGAGTAGGGATGTAGCGAACCGCCGCCGATGTGTTCGCGAACGCCGTTCGCGAACACCGGCAAAAATTGCGAACAGTTCGCGAACTGTTCGCGAACTTCGAACATCCGAAAATCGTTCGATTCGAACGATCGAAGGATTGTAATCATTCGATCGAAGGATTTTCGTTCGAATCGAACGATCGAAGACATTCGATCGAATGATTTCATTCAATCCAATGGCGTCGATCGTTCGATTCGAACGAAAATCCTTCGATTTTAGCGGTCGAATGGTCGAATGGTCGAATGGTCGAACGATTTTGACGCGAACGCCTATTGGCGAACGTCGCGCGACATTCGCGAACTTGCGGCAGACGCGAACAGTCGAAGTTTGCGCGAACTAGTTCGCCGGCGAACAGTTCGCTACATCCCTATCTCTGAGGCAGCACAGATAGAGTCACGAAATGGTGGTTCAAGGCAAGAGATGTAAAAGGGCAATATTTATGTAAATATATATTCCAGTTTGGTAAGATTCTTTAATATGTCATTCAATTTGATATAAACTATCTGTTGCTGAAGTATTCATTTTGGGGGTATAGTTTTCCTTTAAGCGCCTCTTTTCCAGCGTGAGCATACCCAATTTGGGCAGTCATTCCTCATAGCTAAGATTTCCCATTCCTTTTACCAGCTTAGTTGCCCATCTCTGGATCCTCTCTGATTCAATAAGGGGCCTTACCAGTGCTCTATAAAGTGGAAGAATGACCCCTCCTCCCTTGAATCTGTGCCCATTTTAATACAGCTCAATACCTTACAGTATTTACTCTTGATGCTGCTGACTGGCATTGCTTGCTACAGCCAAGTTTATCATCTGCAATGACTCCAAGGTCCTTTTCCATAATGGATTTGCCTAGTGCAGTCCCATTAAGGGTATAAGTGGCTTGGATATTTTTACATCCCATCTGCATGACTTTCCATGCTAGTTTGTCAAAGATACCACATCCTGAATGGAATAAATTGAGCTGGATAGTTTTGTGTCATCTGCAAACACTGTTACAATACTAACAATTCCCTCCCCTAAGTTATAAATGAACAAATTAAATAAAAGTGGCCTATAATTGTCAGGCTGAGATCGTAATCCATTTTTAAATATTGGAATGACCTCAGTTTTTCTCCAATCTATAGGTACCATACCAGATGAAAGCCATTCTCAGAAAATCAGAAATAGGGGCTGGTCTAAAACTGAACTAAGCTCTCTTAGAAACCGGGGGTGTGTGCCATTAGACCCTGGAGCCTTGTTTACATTCATTTTTATTGAATCATATCTTGAGCCAGCCACTTATTAACTCTGTGACATAAAACATTGCAAAATATGTGGCCAACATCTTAGCTCCCTTATTTGTAAACACAGTAAACCACATTCAGAGAGACAAAACAATCACTTTGTAAGAGAATGGCCCAGCATAGGGCTAGCTCCTCAGGAGTAGACTCAGCAGTCTATCTACATCTCAAGAAAAGTTATACCCCTTTGAGGATAACAATGTGAACATTTTGGATAGAGACAGATAGTTTGAAGGAAGTGTAAAAGAGGCCATTTATGCCAAAGTGGAGAAACCATCCCTCAACAGAGAGGAGGCATGTGACACTGCTTGTCATCAATGAAACCCCATCTTAAAATTGTTCTGCAGCACATCAGTAATGAGTGACTGAAGTTCATCAGCACACAAGTCACAGGGCACCTGGGAAACTCAGAATATATTTAGCCCAACATCAGATTTCAAAATTAAATAATAAAAAAAAAACAGTTTTCTTTGTTTTCCCATGGCAGACTAGCTTCAAATATTTGTTCTGGCAGTACTATATGTTTTACATTAATTTTAAGATAGTTGCTTTTACCATACATAGTTCCTGGTACTTTTTCTTATCATCCCCTCTTCTGCAAGACAGACATCTAGAATTCAGGACTGGAAAGTACTGATGAGCGAATTTGTCCTCTTTCAGTTTGCCAAAAAATTCACCAAACTGAGGAATAAATTTCAAAACAGCAAACAATTTGCAAAATGCATTGAAGTCAATAGAAAATTTTGAGTACGAAAAATTTCTTATGCAAGAATTTTTTTCTCATTCCAAATGCGTCTTTTTTGTCAAAATGCATTAAAATCAATGGGAGTTTTTTCTTATGGCGACATTTTTGTTTCTGCGACAATTTTGCCTTTTGTGACTTGTTTGTTGTGGAGAAATCTTTTGTGGCGGATTTTTGCCGAAGTTTCACGTAATAATTCAGATAGCAAAGTGTGTAATTTTGCTGCAAATCCATGCCTGGCGAAAAATTTGCTGATCACTACTGGATTTGTACTACTGGTATAATAAAACATTTTCCCTTATAAAAAAAATAATGTAAATAACTTTTTTTAATACCAGTGTGCTATTATTAAGTAAAGAGTGATCAATACAAATATCCATTTAGGACTTCCGGGGGGCGGGCCCACAAGATGGCCGCTTTTTAATCTGAGCTCCTCACTCCACTCCATACCTCCTTCGCAAAACTGGGCTAAAGGCTATCGGACACAGAGGATAACCCGAGGGGAAAAGAGGAATCCAGCTTACCACCCGGCTCCCCCTCATTTGCGTCCCTGGAAGCCGCCGCTGCTACAACAGCACGCGCAGTGGCCTAAGCACCATACCTGCGCAAGGCAGCAGGACACGACGACTGCTCGGGTGGCTCTAGCGGATGAGCTGTTTCCATATCCCCATAAACGTGAGTTCTAATACCGGACGATAAGTGATCCGCTCAAGTAGCGGTGCCCCAAGGAGGCCGCCATTTATTTGCGATGCGCAGTCACTGCATGCGGACCACGTGGAGGCGCCTTACCCGAGCCTGTGCACTACCTTGTTGGGCTCCGCTCTCCTATATTCCATCAGCGCCATTGCCGTGGGCACCGCTCACTCTGACCTAGCGGCAGCGCCCCAGCACAACCGCAGGCCCTCCTCTACTATACAGACACGGCCAGCAGGCCTAGTGGAGACGCCACATCCAGGCCTCAGTATTGCCCCGATCCTCCCTGCTCCACTAGAGGGGTATCTCATATCAAGCAGGCACCGTTGGTCAGCTCATTTAGCACATGAGGACACAGTAAATGTGATACAATCCGCACTATTGTCGTTTATTGAACTGCTACTTTTGTTCATAGAATAAAGACCAGACAAAGCGTCTTTAACACACCTCTCTGGATTATACAGAGAACATGTGAATGTCTACAGACCACACACCCGTGATCTTGCCTTACAAGTGACTGTGTCACACCAGCAACACATCACTATATTACCTCCCACTTTGGATGGAAAGCAGGACATTTGGCTTGGTGCTTTTCCTCCACATTCTCCCTCATCTCTAATTGGGACATGGATAAGTATCTTGGCCAACCCTCAACTAAACAACAAAGGCCAAACAGAACTAAGCCAAAAGATACTAAAAAAACTGCTGAGCAAATGGAGATGGAATCTGACTTGCAACATTCTCAGATGGATACCCCCCGCTACCGCGGATGATCTGATACATATCCTTGGTCCCCTGCTGGACCAAAAACTTGCCCCAATAAAGGACTCTCTAGCTGAAGTTTTGCAACAAGTGACACAACACACCCAAAGATTGACGGAAGTGGAGGAACGCATATCGTCTTTGGAGGATGACCTGGACAAGGCTCAAAACACTATTGACATGCAGCAAAAAGAAATCATCATTCTGGCTGACAAAGTGGAGGACCTTGAAAATCGGAGCAGGCGTAACAACCTGAGACTTATCGGGGTTCCGGAAACCGTGAAAGGCAAGGATCTGGAAGATCTATTAAATGACTGGTTACCCCGTGAGCTTCATCTGCCTCTCTCCCCACCTCCGTTTCAAATCGAACGCTATCATAGAATCGGCCCACCTTTGAAAGATGGGGTGACTAGACCGAGACAAGTTATTCTTCGCATCCTTAATTTTGCCGACAAAAGCAAAGTCCTTGAGGCATACCGGAAAACAAAGGATTTACAGTTCAATGGACATAAAATCTCTCTTTTTCAGGACTATTCAGCTTCAGTTTCAGCAAAAAGGCGTGAATTCTCACCCATATGTAAGTCTCTCTACTCCTCTGGACACAAATTTTCTTTGCTGTACCCAGCCAAAGTGAAAATTTTCAACAAAGCCAATGGGAAACCATTGTTCTTTGAGGATCCGGACAAAGCACTGGAATACATCAACGCCCATCATTCCAACCCAGAGGGCTGATTTGTTCTGAAAATCCGATCCAGCTTGTTTCATCTCTCTGGGCTAATATAAGTTACACTTGGCTGACCCTGATATCTCCGGATTTATGACTCTCCCGCTATTGAACTCATGATTTTCCGGTTATGTGGAACTTTGGACTGCGGTGTCCTTCGGCTGATTAACTTCTTCGATGGGACTAATTGCTCCTTGGATATAGTGACCATGACCTAGAATGTGATAAGTTACCTGTTTATTTTGTTACTAATGGGTTAATTAATATACTCGACTTAACCTGCTGGCTATGCCTAAAGTTTACGGGATTGATAATTCTCCTTTGTGCAGTTGACCTTCTTACCTTACTGAGGTCTATACAATTTAGTCGGTTAGGTTTACTGTTTTCCATACTTACAAACAGGGGAGACAACTGGGATTGTCTCGAATTCTGCATGACAAGGTGGTAAATTCTACTTTTTACCTCTGTTTCTTTAGCTTATCTAAATATATTACTATAGTACATAGCAAGACCACGGGTGTGGTATACTGGCGACAGCCAATTACACTGTCGCTTCACTCTGCGTCATGTAAATATTTTTGTTATTATGTTTTTTATGTTATGTTTTGGAATTTGGCAACTACAATACATATGCACACAACATGTTTCCCCCTACTTTTATTAGGTCCCAGACCCTGGTCTGCTTGCTGGGACAGCCAGACTGGGCATTCTGTTAGACTCAACTTACCTTTTCTTCCCAAAGGGCATAGGGTAACTTAAATGGCAGCTGGTAGTGATAATTTGACCCTTACCTCTGATAAAAATCTTGAAAGTATAAAAATTATTTCCTGGAATGTTGGAGGACTGAATACACTTATTAAAAGACGTAAGGTGATGGATCATATTAAGAGAGAGAAGGCACATATAGCGTACAGTTATACAGGATACAGTTTCCATGAAGGATAGGTGGATTGGCTCAATAACAGCTGCCTCTTACTCGTCAAAATCCAGAGGGGTGGCAATTGTGATAAATACTTCTTTGAATAGTAGGAGGGGGAAAATCTATAAAGACAAACTAGGCAGATATCTTCATCATCATCATCATCATCATTTATTTATATAGCGCTGTCAAGATACGCAGTGCTTTACTGCAGTTATAGCAAACAGGGAATAAATGGTGGATAGCAGACAAGGATTACAGAGTACAATAGGGTTTACAAACTAAAAGGTTAGGGTACAATTGAGACATAAGGATTGTATAAACAATTTGTCATTTTTGATACAGCAATGATTAATTAAGGTACATCGAATAGGCCTCTTTAAACAGATGGGTCTTTAAGGAGTGCTTGAAAGTTTGGAAGGAAGGGGAAAGTCTGACAGCTTGTGGCAGAGAGTTCCAGAGAAAAGCAGAAGCCCGAGAGAATTTGCAGGGGTGAAGGAGTGCAAAGTAGATGTGAGTGGACTGCACGTTGGTCTGAGATTGTTGTCGGACGGTATGCTCAGCCTAATGAGATTGATTTTTTCATTAAAGAAATGAGCATGGTCTTGGGCGGTAACATTAATAGGTGGAGGTGGTGGAGGGGGGCATAGGAGTGAGTTAAATGTGGCAAACAGCTGCTGTGGTTTGGAGGACATAGTAGATATTAGATAAGAGAAGTATTGTTCTTTGGCTAATGATAGAGCTCGGTTATAGCAGGAGAGCATGAATTTGAAGTGGATGAAGTCAGGATCAATATTAGAAGTGCGTAAAGTCTGAGAGACTGGAAAAGACCTTGTTGAATGCCTGAGAGTAGGAATAAGTGACGGTACAAATGAGTGAGTTGGACCAGGGTTTGGGGAGATATCCCCAGCTGCAAGTAACAGTAATAATGAGAGTGAGACAAGGTGTGACCTAGATTTGACAGTGCGAGCAGTGTATTGTTTGATGGGATGAGAGGGGATAATAGATTTAACAATACAAGATAGTGTGCTTAGATTGAGAGAGGGTGATGGGAGCAGTGAAGAGGAGATTTCAATTTCAGGATAGTTTGATGGATGTTGAAGTGCAGAGGATATATGCAGAAGTATAGAGGAGAGAGAGAAAAAGAAGGCAATCAAATTAAACATAGTTAGACAGTATAATCCGGCTTATCTTGTTGATAGCAGAGTTTGATGAGCAGTGATGTCAAGTGTTTGTTTGGAGATTCCAGTCCAACTCTGATCCAACTGCTGTCCAACTCTGTCTAACTCTATATGTTGTACTTAAACTTTCTGTACTTAACTCTGTCTAACTCTATATGTTGTACTTAAACTTTCTGTACTTAACTCTGTCTAACTCTATATGTTGTACTTAAACTTTCTGTACTTAACTCTGTCTAACTCTATATGTTGTACTTAAACTTTCTGTACTTTAACTTGATGGACTTAAGTTGTTAAATCTGCCATGGCTCTCCTGCCATGCTCACCCCTGCTATGCTTCCCCTAGAATGAATGTCCTGATATACAGCAAGAGGGTCACATGGGTGAGGGCCAGCAATTGATTAATTAAGACAAGTTAAAGACAGAAGAATCTCTGAGTCTGGTCATCTAACAGACATCAATAGCAATAAAATGGACATACCAAACTATTCACTAAAGCAAGCTACAAATTGCTAGATAAACGTAAACTGATGCATTTTAACACCTACCCCACAATTGAATAATTGGCAATGGTAATACAAAGATTTGCAGCAGAGTTGGATGTTGAGATGCAGAAAGCTAGGAGCAGTAAGTTCAATTAGCAGGAATTCGACATACCCCACAATTGAATAATTGCCAATGGTAATACAAAGATTTGCAGCAGAGTTGGATGTTGAGATGCAGAAAGCTAGGAGCAGTAAGTTCAATTAGCAGGAATTCAACATACCCCAAAATTGAATAATTGGCAATGGTAATACAAAGATTTGCAGCAGAGTTGGATGTTGAGATGCAGAAAGCTAGGAGCAGTAAGTTCAATTAGCAGGATTATGGACTTAGATATTCAGGGCACAAACTATACCCTTGTGAATATATACGCTCCAAATAATGAAAATCATTCTTTTTTTACAGAATTGCTTCAGCGGTTGGACTCTTGGGGGGCTTCGAATATAATTCTTGGTGGCGATATGAACACAGTGAGTGACCCATATATGGATAACTGTATACAAAGATTGGGAGTCCACCTCTGATTTAAACTTAGTTAAGCCCAAGGGACTCGCCCCAGTTCACAGGCGATATATATATCAATAAAAAGGCAGAGGGTTTGGTGCGCTAAGTCAGTAATCCGTTCCCAATATCTAGATAGGATAGAAAGAGTATATAGTGCAATATTGCCAATGTAGTCTTGTTAAAAATTGCTACTCAGAGCTACTCACAATTTTGAGGTTTTTAACAAGCATTTCAATTAGCTCATTCACGCTGAGATCGATCCTTGGGGAAAAAACCTGCAATTGGATAGCTGCGATAGTGTAATACTGTCAGGATTTTACGAAGGTTTTAAAGGTTATTGGTACTCACCGAGTATCGGTAAATGTAGGCGTTTAGAGATGTAGGTTTGTAGCATGGGATGCCGTCTCGCTGTGGGTGTCAGGCTTGCGGTAATGCCGTCTGTGATTTCCGCGATCTTCTTCGTTGCGCTAAATTATATTCAGAGCAGTGTTCAGTGTGTTCACGGTCCCAGCGCTTTGAAGTGGACGGTGAGTACGAACCAGTAGCTTCGAGCTTTGCACTAAGCACGGGGGCTGTCGGCACGGTGATTAAACCTTCATGGATGTCACTCACGTGTTTGTTTGCGGTAAGGAGTCTTCCAGCGTGTTGGTGCAGGTTTTACCGGCGATGTGTTGCAGCTACTCAGATAGGATATTGGAAATGACATGCCTTTTGGATAAAGCGAAAGAAGATGGAATTTTAATCAAAAATGAATACGAATATTTGAAAGTGACTCACCCTAAGATCCCGGTAATATACATTCTGCCGAAAATACATAAAGATGTCGAAAATCCCCCTGGGCGTCCTATTATATCCGGATGCGGCTCCCTATCCTCCAACTTATCAGAATACATAGATCTGTTTTTACAGAAATATGTAGTTAAACTACCCTCATATCTAAAAGACACAATTGACACAATTCATTTTATAAACAACACCCCCTGGAAAGAAGGATACATCATTGGGACCTGTGATGTAACATCTCTATACACAATCATAGATCACCATTTGGGAATCGAGGCAGTGAAATATTACTTGGAAAAAGATATCTCCCTAAAAAATCCCCAAAAAGATTTTATACTGAAAAGTATAGATTTCATACTTACTAAAAACTATTTTTGGTTTGAGGGAGACTTCTATCTACAAACCAAAGGGACCGCGATGGGAACGCGTTTCGCACCCAGTTACGCGAACCTATTCATGGGAATGTGGGAACAAAATAACATTCTACCACAACTAAATAAAGATGTTGGATTGATCACATGGAAACGCTATATCGATGACTGCCTATTCATCTGGAAAGGCTCTGAAAAAGACTTAGCCATATTTTTAGAAGGTCTAAATAACAATAGTTCAAACATCAGATTCACCAGCAATTTCAGCACTTTGAGTGTTAATTTTCTGGACTTAAATATTTTTGTGGAAAAAGGCAAATTCGAAACCAGTCTATATAGAAAACCCACTGACTGCAACGGATATATACTACGAACCAGCTGTCATCACAAAAAATGGTTGAAGAATATACCATATGGTCAATTTAACAGGATAAGGAGAAATTGCAGTAAAAATATAGACTACGAAAAAGAAAGTGCAATTCTAACTAAACAATTTAAAGAAAAAGGATACGAAGATAATGTCTTAAAAAATGCCAAGATAATGTGTGATAAGAAAAACAGAAAGGAAATATTAGAGAATAAAAATAAAAAAGAGAAAAAACGAACTACATTGGATAATAACCCTATACAATTCATTACAACATATAATAATTCTAACAAAGAACTAGAAACAATAATCAATAAACACTGGCATATATTACTTAAAGATAAAGATCTCCATGACCATCTATCTGCTAATCCACATATTATTTATAAAAAACCACGCACAATCAAACAAATGTTAGTACCAAGCTGTTTGCCACTGAATAAACGCAAACAACCACCAGATCCTTTTAAAACTGGAATTTCAAATGGATTCTTTGCCTGCAGGACATGTAAAGGGTGCAAAACGAGTAAAGTAAATGTAAAAAATGTTACTAATTTTACATCAAATATAACTAATGCAGAATTTGCTATTAAAGATATAATAACTTGTAACAGTAACAATGTTATATATCTATTACAATGTCCGTGCAACCTGCAGTATATAGGAAGAACTAACAGACATTTAAAAACACGAATTGGGGAACATATGAATAACATCAAAAAAGGACTAATGACACATAGTGTATCTGCACATTTTAAAGTTCATCATAACTCAGACCCTTCGTTACTTAAATTCATCGGAATTGTCCGGAAAAAAATACATTGGCGTGGAGGTGATATTGTTAATGCAATTTCGAGAGAAGAGACACAGTGGATACACAAACTAAAAACACTGACACCACAAGGTCTAAATATAGATTTCGATCTAAAATGTTTTTTAAAAGATTAATTTTTTATCTGATGTCTGTAATATTTTTAATGTTTTAATAATGTATAAATGTAATTTATTTATATATGTTATTTGGAAATACTACTACAGCTGTATCGAATTAATTATGCAATTAAGCAAATGAGCTAACATGGAAGCTACTTATACACCAGAAAAAAAACATGGCGTCTACCCCTGATGAAGTATATCAAATACGAAACGCGTTGGGCTTTTATTTTTTGAAATAAATTATATATCTTTAATTATACTTGCTAGCCGAGTCGTTTTCTATCTCCCTGGAAATCCATCCAATATCCTATCTGAGTAGCTGCAACACATCGCCGGTAAAACCTGCACCAACACGCTGGAAGACTCCTTACCGCAAACAAACACGTGAGTGACATCCATGAAGGTTTAATCACCGTGCCGACAGCCCCCGTGCTTAGTGCAAAGCTCGAAGCTACTGGTTCGTACTCACCGTCCACTTCAAAGCGCTGGGACCGTGAACACACTGAACACTGCTCTGAATATAATTTAGCGCAACGAAGAAGATCGCGGAAATCACAGACGGCATTACCGCAAGCCTGACACCCACAGCGAGACGGCATCCCATGCTACAAACCTACATCTCTAAACGCCTACATTTACCGATACTCGGTGAGTACCAATAACCTTTAAAACCTTCGTAAAATCCTGACAGTATTACACTATCGCAGCTATCCAATTGCAGGTTTTTTCCCCAAGGATCGATCTCAGCGTGAATGAGCTAATTGAAATGCTTGTTAAAAACCTCAAAATTGTGAGTAGCTCTGAGTAGCAATTTTTAACAAGACTACATTGGCAATATTGCACTATATACTCTTTCTATCCTATCTAGATATTGGGAACGGATTACTGACTTAGCGCACCAAACCCTCTGCCTTTTTATTCATTTTCAATTTGCGGACCAGGTGGATCCGCATAAACTTTTTGGTGCAAAAAGCAAGAACTCACATGTGATTTAGACGGAGCGCAGCACTTACAACTACTAGATTTACTGATATATATATCAAAATTCCTTATATCCAAAGATAGCTGTCCCAAGGCTTTCTTTTCCATAAAAAATGTATTTATTTAAATTATCATTAAAAGTTCAGTTACATACAGACCCCCCAGGCCCACCTTACGCGTTTCGCACCCTCCGGCGCTTATGATACACCTATGACTAAGCCCTGGAGGGTGCGAAACGCGTAAGGTGGGCCTGGGGGGTCTGTATGTAACTGAACTTTTAATGATAATTTAAATAAACAAATTTTTTATGGAAAAGAAAGCCTTGGGACAGCTATCTTTGGATATAAGGAATTTTGCCATATATGGATAAGTCAGGTACATCTCTCATTCACACTCTGAGACGTATCAAACCACTTCACACCTTCTGTAATCATCTTTTATTAAAGGATGCTTACAGATATTTATATCCTGACACTAGAGATTACACCTTCTATTCCGCCGTCCACAATTCTCACTCCAGGATTGATTATTTCTTCCTCTCCCTCCACCTCCTTGCATCGAAAATGCCAATATAGGTAATATAGACATCTCGGATCATGCACCCATGAGAATGATATTGAAATTATTTAATCCACAACCTCATAATTGGAGATTTCCAGCATATCTGTACCAAAATGATAATTTTAGAACCTATCTCAAACAACATTGGGCTAATTACATCGATGACAATTTGATACACTGGGATGACAAAAATTTACTATGGGCCGCTGCTAAACCAGTACTACGAGGGCATATCATAGCTTATTTAATTAAGAGGAAAAAGTCATTTGATGAAAGATATAAATTACTACAAACTGAACTCACCCGTTCTTATAAATCCTTCAAACTCTCTAACTCCGCTTCTGCTAAAAAAACGTACACTGAAACAAAGGCTCTTTTCAACACTTTATTGACAGAACGAATGCAACATAGATTGAGTCATACGGCAAACAGATTTTATCGCTGGGGAAACAGATCTGGGAAATTATTGGCTAATATAGTTAAGAGACAACAAGGGACGACTTTTATTCAGAAACTTAAAACACCCACCGGGTGGGTGAGGGATACATCTGATATTACCTCAATGATGACGAAACATTTTAAATCATTTAATCTAAGAACCCTTGACTCTCCTGAGCCCGGTCTCAAGTTTCTTCAGGAAGCCCATCTGAACAAACTTACGGTCCAGGATAGGGAAATCTTGGACGCACCTGTAACTGAAACAGAAGTCTCAATGACTGTTACAAAACTTAAAAACGGGAAATCTCCGGGTCCGGATGGATTAGGGGCGGAATTTTATAAAATGTTATTACCGGAAACGACCTCATTACTTACCTCACTATACAATAATGTCTTGCTAGGTGACCCATTATGGGATAAAGCGGCTGATGCCAGAATTATTCAACTACACAAGGATGGTAAGGATCCCACTGATCCCTCTTCCTATAGACCGATATCGTTATTAAATCAGGATCTCAAAATTCTGACTAAGATAATGGCTAATAGATTGCAAACCATTCTCCCCCGTATACTTACCTCTAATTAGATGGGCTTCCTCAGGAATAGGCATCCGGTTCAGGCTATCAGGCAGGCTGTTGCCACAATCTACCAGTGTAATCTAGAAAAAAGAAAACAAGGACTGTTGTTAAACTTGGACGCTGATAAGGCCTTTGATCAGATCTCCCATGCATATATTCGTAGACTTTTAAAGTTTCAACATTTTGGAATCCATATGCTCAATCTATTCAAAACATTATATGATGCTCCTCAAACCTTTATAACAGTTAATGGCTACAATTTAGAACCGTTCGAAATTCAACAAGGGACTAGACAGGGTTGCCCTCTCTCGCCTTTATTATTCAACATTGCACTAGACCCTTTAATTAAACATCTACTTCTCAATGAATCATTTGCAGGCATACCACTTGGACATTTTAGACTTAAAATAACAGGCTTTGCGGATGATATTTTGTTGTTTATCCATCAGCCCCATATGGAATTGGCTACAATTTTGGACACTATACAGGTTTTCAGCACTTTCGAGACTTCCGGATAAATCTCAACAAATCTGAAGCATTGGAACTTGGTGGCCAAGGGGTTACAACAATTGGAAATACTGAATTTCCCTTTAAGAGGGCACAATCTTACATTACCTATTTGGGTATTAAATTGGCAAAAAAACATACAGAGATTTATTCACTCAACATTAGACATACCATAGACCATATTCAACAAGATCTGAACAAATGGGACCTACTAAACCTAACCTTTTTGGGGAGAATTCATTTAATCAAAATGATCTTGTTTCCTAAATTACTCTACCAACTACAAATGTTACTGTACAGCATAAAACCATCCGACTACAAAAGATTGCTTAAAATGTTACGTACTTTTATTTGGAAGCGGAAACGTCCGAGGATAAGTTTATTTAAACTGCAACAGACCAAAGCCTTAGGTGGGGTTAACTTCCCAAATATTCGGGAATATAATGAGGCGGCGTTACTCCGCTTTGCTGGGGATTGGATATATAATAGAAACATATATGCCTCACCAGAACTTGACCAACTTCTAACAGGAGGTTTATCCCTCAACTTTCTCTTGCATTCTCCATTAAAGGATATTCCACAGGACATGCGGGAACATCCTTTGTTCATAGACACCCATAAAACGTGGGGTTCAGTTAGACGTAGATTTAAATTAACACCTTGTTATTCCATTTATCTGTCCTGGCTCGATAATCCAACATTTCCGATGGGACACCGCAATAAAACCCTAGTAGAATGGCATAACCAAAATTTGAAAATTGTTAAAGATATTGTCGGTGATGCTTTCACGGTGCTACCTAAAGACAAATTCCTCCAGAAATTTCCATTCCTGGCGGATGACCACATGCTGCTACTCCAAATTGTCCCTTATGCCACAAAAGTGTTACGACATCTTTCCATGACAGATAAAGATAACCCATTAAATCTACTATGGCCTAGATATAGTACAGTTAGAACTATCTCTCAGATTTACCGCTTTATTAGGACCACATTGTCGACTGAAGCACAGGACACTTTCTTACTCAGATGGACCTCTATAATTCCACAAACGGAGGCCTCTCAAATACTTCAATATCACACAAAATCAATGCAGGCTATATCTGTTAGCAAATATCAAGAAATGGCTTTAAAGATACTACATGGCTCTTATCTCACTCCACTTAGACGGCACGATATAGGCACTTTGAATTCGGATAAATGTTTGAGATGTCATCAATCCCGGGCTGACCTTGTTACATAGTTACATAGTTACATAGTTAAATTGGGTTGAAAAAAAACAAAGTCCATCAAGTTCAACCCCTCCAAATGAAAACCCAGCATCCATACATACACCCCTCTACTTTTAATTAAATTCTATATACCCATACTAACTATAGAGCTTAGTATCACAATAGCCTTTGATATTATGTCTGTCCAAAAAATCATCCAAGCCATTCTTAAAGGCATTAACTGAATCAGCCATCACAACATCACCTGGCAGTGCATTCCACAACCTCACTGTCCTGACTGTGAAGAACCCCCTACGTTGCTTCAAATGAAAGTTCTTTTCTTCTAGTCTAAACGGGTGGCCTCTGGTGCGGTGATCCATTTTATGGGTAAAAAGGTCCCCTGCCATTTGTCTATAATGTCCTCTAATGTACTTGTAAAGTGTAATCATGTCCCCTCGCAAGCGCCTTTTTTCCAGAGAAAACAACCCCAACCTTGACAGTCTACCCTCATAATTTAAGTCTTCCGTCCCTCTAACCAATTTAGTTGCACGTCTCTGCACTCTCTCCAGCTCATTTATATCCCTCTTAAGGACTGGAGTCCAAAACTGCACTGCATACTCCAGATGAGGCCTTACCAGGGACCTATAAAGAGGCATAATTATGTTTCCATCCCTTGAGTTAATGCCCTTTTTTATGCAAGACAGAACTTTATTTGCTTTAGTAGCCACAGAATGACACTGCCCAGAATTAGACAACGTGTTATCTACAAAGACCCCTAGATCCTTCTCATTTAAGGAAACTCCCAACACACTGCCATTTAGTGTGTAACTTGCATTTATGTTATTTTTGCCAAAGTGCATAACCTAGCATTTATCAACATTGAACCTCATTTTCCAGTTTTCTGCCCAGTTTTCCAGTTTAGACAAATCACTCTGCAAAGTGGCAGCATCCTGCATGGAACCTATAGTTCTGCACAATTTAGTATCATCTGCAAAAATAGAAACAGTACTTTCAATGCCCACCTCCAGGTCATTAATAAACAAGTTGAAAAGCAAGGGATCTAGTACAGAGCCCTGCGGTACTCCACTATAGGGATGTAGCGAACTGTTCGCCGGCGAACTAGTTCGCGCGAACTTCGACTGTTCGCGTCCGCCGAATGTTCGCGAACGTCGCGCGACGTTCGCCAATTGGTGTTCGCGTTCGATTCGAAGTAAAATTTCGTTCGACCATTCGACCATTCGATCGCTAAAATCGAATGATTTCCATTCGTTCGAACGATTATAAGCATTCGATTGAATTAAAATCATTCGATCGAATAGCTTCGATCGTTCGATTCGAACGAAAATCCTTCGATCGTACGAATAAAATCCTTCGATCGTTCGATCGAACGATTTTATCGAGCGTTCGAAGTTCGCGAACTGTTCGCGAACTGTTCGCTTTTTTGCCGGTGTTCGCGAACGGCGTTCGCGAACACATTAACGGCAGTTCGCTACATCCCTACTCCACTAACAACATTGGTCCAATTAGAAAATGTTCCATTTACCACCACTCTTTGTAGTCTATCTTTTAGCCAGTTCTCTATCCAGGTACAAATACTATGTTCCAGGCCAACATTCCTTAATTTAACCAGTAACCTTTTGTGTGGCACTGTATCAAATGCTTTAGCAAAATCTAAGTAAATCACATCCACTGCCATCCCAGAATCGAGGTGTCTACTTACATTCTCATAAAAAGAAATTAAGTTAGTCTGGCAAGATCTATTACGCATAAAACCATGCTGGCACAAACTCATAGTATTATGATTTGCTATGAAGTCCAGTATCTTATCCTTTATTAACCCTTCGAAAAGCTTTCCTACCACTGACGTCAGACTAACTGGCCTATAGTTTTGAGGCTGAGAACGGGATCCTTTTTTGAATAGAGGCACCACATTAGCAATTCGCCAGTCTCTCGGCACTATGCCAGATCTCAATGAATCCTGAAAAATTAAGTAAAGAGGTTTGGCAATCACAGAGCTAAGCTCGCTAATTACCCTGGGATGAATACCATCTGGCCCTGGACCTTTGTTAATCTTAACATGTTCTAGTCTCTTTTGAATTTCATCATGTGTGAACCATGCATCATTAGTTGTATTACTAGAATTGGGACTGTTAAGAAGGAAACCTTCACTTACTGATTCCTCATTTGTGTAGACAGATGAAAAATATGAATTCAGAATCTGCGCTTTTAATTTGTTTTCATCAACCAGCTGACCCCCCTCTGATAGTAAGGGACCCACCCCTTCCTGCTTCATTTTTTTACTATTAACATATTTAAAAAATAATTTTGGATTTTTTTTACTGCTTACTGCAATATCCTTTTCTATAGCAATTTTAGCTTGCCTTATAGCTTCTTTGCATGATTTATTGGCCTCCTTGTACCTTATAAATGATTCGGATGTACCAGCTAACTTGAAAGTTTTAAAAGCACGTCTTTTCTTACCCACCTCAACACCAACGCTTCTATTGAACCAAAAAGGTTTTGCTTTGCAATGACGTTCCTTGCTTACAAGTGGAATATACTGACAAGTATGTGCACTGTCTTTGGCTATGCCCCAATATTCAACGATTATGGGGGGATGTTCAGGTATACTGGAAATCTCTTACTCAGCAAACAAATAGTTTTACGCTAGTTTGGGCAATTTTTGGGGTACCCCCTCCACAACTAAAAATCTCACGCTCTGAACGGCAGCTAACGAAAAGGTTAATGGCTGCAACTCGGAAAACCATATTGCATCATTGGCTTTCCCCGTCTGCACCCCCCCTATCTCTGGTTAAACAAAAATTCCATTATATATTCCACATGGATTGGCTGGAATCCACTACAAATAAAGAACAATTAACTGACAAATTCTTTTCGATATGGATGAATTACATTCAATCGCTCCCAACTCATACTAAACATTTAACGATCTATGCATTTAGACACACTACGTGGTACGACACGGAACTACTACTCAATAATGCCATTGTTCAAGAAACCGATCGCTATATTCAAAGTATCCCACGATTACGGGAACAGAATTCACGAATGCCCCCCAGGAGTCACCACATAAATCAGCTCTTACGAACACAGTAATTTTGATCATCTGTTTTAAGTCATGGATGAGGGAAATAATGTTGTGCATTTTAGTAATTCAATTTATTTTGTGCTAATCCGTTGAGAGGAGTCCTGCACTCCAGCTATTGAAGGTATATACTTGAAACTGCCACCAATGGATTTATCTGTCACTCTCTTTTGTACATCCGAATTCCTTTGTATTTTATTTTCTTTTTCTTTTTTGTTGTAAAATTTCAATAAAAACATTTATATAAAAAAAATATCCATTTAAACCATTTTAATGCTTATCCATTACTTTTGGAATGACAAGCTCATAAACTTTTGCAAAAGGTAAGGAAAGCACACCAAGTAGTTATAATTGTCATTGTAAAATAGCAGCTTCATTTTATACTGGCTCTGAATGTATTCTTTCTGCCAAATGAATCCCCCTGACAGTAACCTTCCAGGAAAGACAACATAAAGGAGGCTTCTAATCAGACATAAACAGTTTTAGTTTTGATTCTTTGCACCTGTTGACATTATAGTTTAACGCAATACATCTTCTGTTGCTGGTGTATGTCTATTATATTAGATACCACAAATATGTAGACATAAATAAAATCATGACAGGAATCATTTTTATTATTTACTTTATAATTTTCTTTTTTGTAATGTTGCCTTTAAAAAGGTAGATATTACACAAATGTTTGTTAATTCTCAAAGTCTATGTATTATTTATGACACGATACTTGCATATAACAGCAATAGTGATGAATACATTGTTTTGACAGGTCCTTCTAGAACCTACTTGGAGTCCAATGTGGTATTCCTTTGATCATACAATTCGAATATGGCCGAATACGGACCTCTTCGACCCAAAAAAACCTTTGACTTCACTTTGATTGGTCTTTTTGAATTCGAATTTCGAAGTATTTTCAATTTGATAATCGACCCTTGATAAATATGCCCCTTAGGGTCATATTTATTATGCTGTGTAAAAAACAGCGGGATAATACACCACACATAACCAGGCTTCGCTGTGTAAAAAACTTAAAATTACACACTCTTTTACACAGGTTTTTTTTTAGTGAATTTCATTTTACACAGCCTAATAAATAGGCCCCTTAGTTTATTTTCCTAGAAATCTTCTGCTTACCTACTAGGGTTCATTTATAAATACAGGGCAAAATTGCACCTGTGCAGAAAACCATTGCAACTAATCAGAAGTTTGCCTTTATTGTTCTACCAGCAGCTGGCTGGAAAAAATCTAATCACTGATTGGTTGCTATGGGTTACTGCCCATATGCAAATTTGTCCAGTCTTTATAAATGAGTCCCGGTGTCTTTAGTTATGCTGTACAGGTATCTTTTTTGTCTCCATGAATTCTGATATGCTATTCAACCATTTTCATAATCTGGTGAATAAGAAGTTGAGTAATGCATTATGCACAAGATATATCATTCATTATGTAGCTTTGCCATCTCCCTACTTTAAATTACAAGAGGCTAAATTGTTAAAGAGTTGAAGTCATAAAAATTGATGCAAATGTCTGAAACTGTTCAGGTTCTTATAGCAGGAAATGTAAATCTACACATGAAACCCAACCTTCAGTAATGCAACTTGCATTACTGTTTAATATTTGTCTCCACTATGATGGTAAAATATCAGTTTACAATTTTTAATTAGACCATGTTTTAAGTTCAAATGGACATTGCTCCAGTGCCATTCCATAGCATGTTATCAATTATGAAATGACATCCTGTACATCTAGTTTCTCATGCATTAACCCTATCTGGACAAAATGAATACATCAGATAGCTGACAACACTAATAAACTATTAATTTGAGAACAACAATTATGTATTGACCATTGTATTATTACAAACAATTCCCTAAGCTTTCTGGAATGTTCTTGCTGTTATTCCTTGAAGAATACATTTCTGATTTCCGTTAATCATTATAAATAATAAGGAAATGTTCCGTTATTTTGCGCTTTTCATCAGATATAAAAGCCATGTAGTAAAATCAAGCCGGCAAAATAAAAGAAAACATATTTTGCGCAATTGATTGAAATGTTCCATTTGTTGAATTAAGTCAATGTACTTATCGGGAATATCACTATCTACAAAGGTGGTGTACACTGTAAAGAGTGCACTTCTGATGATGACAATGTACTACTGTATGTGTGCTTGATGCACATTTATAATTCCTTGAATTGATTTATAACTCCTTCAAAATCATATCTACTTTACTTCTTCACTTTAAATAGACAAAGAGAGGTTTCTGTACTCACAGCAGCAATAAAATGTTGTGTGGAGCAGATTAAGCTCTAGTTATGGAATGCCGTGACTTTGGTGTCCAAATGCATTAAAGTCAATGTGCATCAAAATAGTTTTGACCACAAAATTTTTACACTAAACTATTTGTAGGTGGCGAAATGTGGAAATTTGCCGTTGAATCCATGCCTGTAAAATAAATTTGCCCATCACTACTCGTATGTTTTTTTGGAGGGTAGCACGCAATCGAGAATGCCTGATAAATCCAGACAAAGGGAGAATAAACTTCTTTCAGACAGTGCCCATGATCAAACTCAGGAAACTAAAGCTGTAAGGCAGCCGCTTGAACCACTGACCCACCATGCTTATAAAGAGTAGGGGCAAACTTACTTACTTAAGTAAGTAAGTTACACAGCACATGAAATGCGTTAGGAAGAGTGTTGGGGAAATAACTTTTCTTTCTCCTTAACCACCGTCTTCTGCTGGTCTATATAAGTGCACGTAACATTGCATACATATTGTCTGTCGGGTCTCCCTAAGCTGCGGGTTTTGGACGTCAAACCTGGGCCAGGGACTTCACGCGGTGAGTAACCTGAACATGAATGCCTGTGAAAGCAATTATTTAAGCGAAAGGTCCAGGGCATTTGCACCTGGACCCACCCAGTAATAGGGTGAGCGGTTATATTAATAAGCCAGTTGAAATTGCTTCACCTTGTTTTAAAAAGAAGGCAAGTAGTTTGAGCATATCCAACCCATTTGTGATTAGTATATGCAAATTTACTTACCTCCGAATTTGTGGCAGCATTGACTTTGCCGCACTTCACCATGCGTAGATTCACCAGGGCTGCACAAAATCATGAAGATCCTTTCAAAAGTTGCACTAGCGATGTTATGATCAGAGGTTCAAAGTTACGCTAGTGATCGGAAATTTGCATACGGCGTGCAGTTGAAGTACAATGCCCGTATATGCAGCAGAAAACACATTACACTACACAAGGCCAGGGAACCTTAATAAATGTATTCTAATGCCCTACACATGTGCCCCCAGTATAGTTTAGGTGTCAAATCATGTTGCAAATGGTGCAAAATGTTATCAAGTTAGTGAATAAGTGTAGTTACATCCCTTCGCCATAGCGCAATTTCGCCTGGCGTAAGGGTGCCAAGTAACACTAGAGTAGGTCCACTTCGATAGCGAATTTACGCCATCACCCGTTAGTAAAACAGCGAAATGGCAAAATGACGACACATTGGTGAATTTTCGCTAGCGTTAGCCACTTCGCCCTTTAGTAAATTTGCCACTAAGAGAGAATTTATCTTGCAATAAGTAAGGGTAGCACTGTAAAGAGACATCACTAGTCCTTAAAAAGACACATGACACATATCTGGAAATTATAGAGCTCCCCTGTATACTACTGACTTAATGGAGCCCTGGTGCTAGCAGTTTTGATTTGAGCCTAAAGAACCGCAAGCCGATGCCAAGCTTGGTAAATTGAGTCTAAAATTTCACTTTGCACAATGCAAATGATCCTTTATGTGAAATACTTTTGTTCTAGGGCCTCCTTTATTAAATTAACCAGGCACCTTAAAGGGATTTTGGTATGCCCATTATTCATAGTTTATTGCAAACCCTCAAAGTATATAACACTCTATTTTATTAACAGTCTCATCTTTTAGTAGACCCAGTGGTACATATTTATATGTGCAGGGAGTTGAAAATGCTGTAGTGGGCAACTGACGTGGATTTCACTTGCTCTTCCTTTCTGCTGATTTTGATTTGTTTTTAATGCATTCCTCTTTAGATAAAAGTATGAACAAAATATGTTCTGATATGGAAACACTTTCCTGAGTATTTTATTTTCCAATATTCATTCTTCAGGCCCACAGTTAACCTCTGGCCAGAATTTGCTCTTAAGTACTTCCAAGCCATTTGTTGCCAATTTAATATTAGTGAAAAGTCTTGTTCATTAAAGCATAAATTATACTCTGTCATGAAACTGTCACAAGAATTGATAACTGCAGTAAAATTTAAAGAATATCTGTGGTCAATTTTTTTTTTTCCAAGAACAGCTACATGATTTCTTAATATTTTGTTTATGGTACAGTATCCAAAATGCAGTTAATGCCAGTGTGCAAATTCAAAGACATAACACAATATATTGCTCTAATACAATTGTCTTTATCTCTCAGAGCTGAATAGGATATATTACTGTGGTGAGCATTGACTTTATTTAAAATGGTAAATTGTATTTTTTTACTCTACAAGGTAAATTAGACAGTTAATTTACCAATGGACCTTAAATATTTCATCACATTGATTGCCATTAAAATAAATCATGCATTAACTTGCTTGGTATCATTTTTATCTCTTGGGGAATTTAGATTATAGAAGACATATGTAAAGAAGGGAATGGAAAGTAGAACACATGAATGATTTTAGTTAAATAAAACACCTATAGTATTGTATAATTTTATATTACCTGCATTTTAATTTGCCTTACATTTTGTATTCCCAATGATTTTAATTTTGCTGTTCAATAGTTATTGCACACCCTGTTCTGTGAAAATTTTTAAAACAACTTTTTCTCACTCTAATGAAAAAAAAAAATTGACCATACTCCCAAACCTAAATACCCTTAATTTACCAATAATTCTTCTTGAAACAGTTGGCGAGAAAAACGTTGCAACAAAATCGTGTGTCAATTTGAATCGTGCAACTTTTTCGAATCAACACGCTGTTGTAACTCAAATTTATTGGATGATCGAATGAAAACCAGCTCAGATCATGATGTCAAGGAATATCTTCAGGGACATCTGCTATTCACTTCTACATGACCTTGACAGGTTTAGCTGAATTATTTTTGGATTCAGATTTTTAGCAGCTTTGGGGTATAATAAATATCTAAAAATATGAGGTTTTTTCCGCTAAAAATTCAAGTTTTCCCCTTTAAAAACTCGACCAGAAAAATTTGAGCTTTAATAAATAGGCCCCTCAGAGTTTGATTTATTGTAATCCAATATAAATGCACAATGAGAGGAAGGCAAAATTGTGGAATATTTTCCAGCATTCTATACAATTTCTTATAATGGCCATTTATGAACGTTTTCCTCAGGATGAAATATTTTTCACATTTTTTTCACATCTGCCCCTTAGTATGGATGAGAGCTTAACAATGAAAAAGGAACTGCAAAAGAAAGGCCAAGGAGCAAGAAGTCAACATGTGCTTAGTTAGTTACAACAAAGCTTTCAATTGTGCTTATCATGTAAAATTAAGGAATGCCATTGGGTATACTTGAATATTTCATTATTCTAATGAGAAACCCTTAGTAGGTGACAGTCAAAAAAAACTGTCTGTATGGAGGAGTGAACTTTTTTACCCAGTACAGTTTTGTGGCAAACATTTTCATGATTCCACACTAAAATTTCATTATGTGTTCTGTTATACTGGGAAAAATTTGAAAATGCATATGTCATTATTATGTTTCACTTGCCTTCCTCAAGAGCTTATGGGATGTAATCCTTCCCAGCCCTCCCTTGGTGTTCAGGCATCACGTTTGAAAGACATTGAGAGCATTTCTTATCTATGAAGATCAGTTGTAGCATAGTGGAAAGGAGTGCCCCTAGTATGGTAGGGCAATGTGTTGGAGCTACAAGAAGGAGGGGAACCTTGACAGGGCTAGGAAGGCAGGGAGGTGGATGCAGGGTTGGACTGAGGGGCCTGGGGCCCAACAGGGCTGCTGTCCCAGGGCCCCCCTCTGGTGTCCCTTGCTGAGCTTGCACCGATGTGCGCCAGAGCTCCGCACTGGGTGTGTGCATGTGCGCATGTGCACAATCGTGCAATGTTTTTCACGGCAGGAGGGAGCTTCCAAATTTCGAATATGGGCAGGGGGGGGCCCACAAGATCCAGGGGCCCATCGGGTTTTTTCCTGGTGTCCCGTCGGCCCAGTCCGGCTCTGGGTGGATGGGTTTAAAGTAAGATCATAGGGAGAAAGGAGGAGGGAAGCATATCTTAGGTAGCCAGGAGACTGCAGAATGAGATCAAGCCAGAGAACATTGTCAGAAGAGAGCATCATCCATCAATGCCTAAAATAACCTCCATCATTGTATCTGTTGGAGACTTTGTTAAAGGAATTAGTGTCAGATACTAACTCTGTTAGAAATGAATTTTCAAATAATATTGTAACCTTCTGACCACTGTGACAGAGATGAAACCCCAATGATATACTATGTTTTGTCAATTTTTATGTCTAACTGAGACTCAGAAAAATTAAGTGAGATGTCAAAGGCCACAGTGGATCTATTACAAATCCAACCCAGGCTTCCCTGGATCAAAGACTCATTTTACAGCTTGGTGGCTAACCTAGGCAGCCACTTATTTCAGACAAAATAAAGCAGGGCAAGGGAGGCTCACATTTAATATTTTTTTAGTGTTATATTGTGACAATGAGACATTCTGAGAACATTTGCAATAGTTAATTTTTTTAATTGCTTAGCTAATTTGTCTAGGCTACAGTTTATCTAGACTCCAAATCTGTTAACCCAGATTCAATTTTATCTGATTAAACCCATTAACCCAAGACAGGCATTCATAAAGAAACGAGACACACCAAATTTATTTAAATAATTTACTAAGACTATATGTAACACAGAATCTCATTTATTTTTTTATTAAAACAAAGTCGACCTAACTAAAAATTTTAGTTTTCCCCTTTAAAAACTCAACCAGAAAAATTCAAGGTTAGGGTTAAGGTTTAACAAACAGGCCCCTAAAACTAGTGGCAAGGATACAATTGAATGCCTTAGCTGAGACAACATGACACACATTCAAATAATAAAATGATGAAATCTTAAAGGAACTGTTCAGAGTAAACATTTTTGAAAAAACAGAATTTTTGAAAAAATTCAATATATTTAGTTAGCTGAAATGTAATCTATACAGGCTGAAGAAAAAGTCTAACATAATAATTAAACCATTACTTCCTGCTTTGCAGCTCTCTAACATGTGACCAGTCAGTACCCAATCAGTAACTTGAATGGTGGCCATATAGGACATAACTGTTCAATTTATTTGCTTTTGGATCTAACCTATGTGCGAGTAACCCCTTTAAAGATTCACATCATTTAATGCAAAACTATTGAATATTGAATGCTGCAGCTAACTTGAACAATTGTCTTTTATTGAAATAAGTGTAACCAAAACCCATCAATCAACCCCTGTAGTAAACAATAGAAAAAAATGCACAGAATGCTAAAAAATGTTTTGCTCTGCCCGACTAATTTTCCCTTTGCACACCCTTAAAATACACAACAACCGAAAAAAGATTGTGTGATATGATGTTTGTGACAGTATGCATTGAATGTAATAAAGTGTTTTGATGAAAACGCAGTAACTTTTCTATCTTCAAACATGTCTTAAGATTGTGCAACACAGAAACAAAGCATGTCATGTAATAAACTGTGCAATGAATCTAATTTCATTGTGGAATGCAAATTTTGGCATTTGTTTTACATAACACTCTATGTGGATAAATTGCACCCATCTATTATAGTGTTGACCAGGATTCCAGTCTTTGACTGTTAATATATTGTAATATAGATTTGGCCTTATATCTCTGTCTCCTTCCATGACTTTGGTTGGTGGCATCATAGTACTCTTTGATGCCCACTTATCACTATTGTGAAGATTGAAAAGAATAAAGCTATAGGGCAACATTTGTGTAATTCCAGGTCTTAGGCAGAATAAACTTTCTAGAGATGGTTGGTCTTTATCTAAAATAATAGGAGATGAATAATTAATTCACTTGATATTTTCTTGCTATTCAGATAATTTCCCAACTGTACCCAATATTTTTTCCCAATATTATAAATAATAAAAAGCTGAGTCTATTAAAAACAATCTCATCACCTATGCTTGATTCTACTATTATCAATAATCATAAGCTATCATAAATAATGCCAACATGCAAAATGTTACACTAATTCATACAGGATCTGGTGAAATAAACATTAATATTAGCAACCTTAATGGATATTTATTAAAAATGTTTAAAATATTTTTTTCAGAAATTATTCTAATTGAATCACTGCTTAGCTATTTATATAATGAATCTATTTTCTAGGAGAATATGTGCTTGGTAAAGACAAAAAAATGCCAATTAGCCTGCAGAAACCAAAATATGCCCTTTTTTGTTTTTGTACTGTAGTGGTAATGGCTTGAGACATATATTGTGCTCTTTGTGACTGAAGGTGACACAAAGTAATGAAGAATTTCTATGTATTTGTTATAAAAAAGCTGAGACAATTTATATTTTTTATCTTGTCTTTTTATAGAATTTTTAATAAAACACTTTTTCAGAAGTACAACATACAATGATTTTTTGAGAACCTTATATAATAGCTGCTTCCTTCAACAAAAATATATCAAATGAACCTTCTTTTAGAATAACTCTGAAACTTTAAGGTTTTCTGTATTTATGTTTTGTATTATTTGCAAGCACAGTTAAAAATATGGACAGTAAATGTTCTC
Organism: Xenopus petersii; assembly: GCA_038501925.1. Lineage (NCBI taxonomy): Eukaryota > Metazoa > Chordata > Amphibia > Anura > Pipidae > Xenopus > Xenopus petersii. Next base: position 50,526,307 of record CM076680.1, read on the forward strand.
ATGTTGCAAGGTATGAACAGCTTGTAGGTCCATTTCACCCTGTTCATGACACTGCTGTTGCTAATGTTTTCTTGGTGTTCAACTAAGTCTATCTCCTAACTATGTATCAATATTTTAATGGGAGTCCACAACTGATCTCTATATACATTAAGCCAAATCTCCTAACTATGCTGAACTCTTCATTCCCTGTCCAGTGTTGAACTTGACTACAGTCCTGTTTAACCACATAATTAAGCACAATAATAATAATCATTTAGCACATAATTAATCATAATAATAATAATAATTTAGCACATAATCAGTTATGCACAGAAAGGATATGTTGCGTGATGCAATATGGCAATAACACAATCTTTGACTGCAATAAGAAAGTTTGTTGTGCAATATAAACATATATTGAGATTCAGTGCTCAGATAATAAAATGGAAGTGGTGTGAGATAAAATTAGAATCTGAAGGGGGTTGCAGCCGAAGGGGGTTACAGTCAAAGTGCCACTTCCCACAAACCCCCACCTATGCTGGAACTCTGATAAAAAAAATAAAGCATAGTGGAAGACATGGTAGATAGTGCCCTTTATTGGTCCAATATATGGAAGTTTTGGGCAGTCCCGGGAGTCAAAAAAAAATCTTATAAATCTCCTTGAGTGAAGTATTGCATGTACATATAAATATGCATAAGAAGTGTGAAGCATCCATTAAAAGTCCAGTTCACCCTTTCTGGTGGCCTGCCAACTGCAGATTTGATGGCCTAAATCAGTGCTGCGCAAATTCTGAGGTACCGAGGGCTGGAATATTTCTACTTGATGGAAGCCAGTGTTGAACACAGCCTGTTTTTAAACCATGCCCACTTTAAACTACACCCATGTAACCACAAGAACTTTTAAGATCATGTCCACATTAATGGTGGTAGCCACCAAAAACCAAATGATTGGTTCTCACTGCAGAGATATCACTCATCACTCATACTTTATCTGTAAAATTGAAGTCATATTAAAACATAGCCTTAAATGTATACGCCTCCTCCTCCCCTGTGGATAATGCAGTCCCCACCCAACACATGATTAAAAACCTTAGGGGCTACTAACAATAATTTTCAGATGCTAACAAACACTACCAGGGTCACATCCTACAAGTAACATATGGCAGGCAGGGTATGGCACACACAGGAAGCACTGGCAGCACTGGCATAAAGGAATGGAGCTTATATACCTGCATTTAAATTCGAGATTGCATTTATCCAGGGATTCGAGAAAACAGTAGAAAATAATTTGAACTCAAGTTTTTCCACATTTGAGTTTCAAACTTTTCAAATTTTGTCAATTGAACATATCCCAAATATTGCAATGAAAAATATTTGTCACTTTTTTTTAAAACATATTTATTCACTTTTTGTAGACACATTCATAAATTAAAAAACAAACAAATTGCATCTTTGTCTACAAAATATACAGTATAAGGCTTTAATCACTTTTCTGTAAAATATCCATATGGAAAGTTTATTAAGATTATTTGGACTGCAGCTACCCATCACCCTTCTCCATTTTAAAAAAGAAATAAGATAGTTGCCCTTCTCACTTATTTTTCCCCGTGAGTGGAGCCATTAACAATTCCTCCTGTAGACCACAGGGCAGTAGGTACTGTATATATGGTGCAGATTTATTTATTTATAAGATTTTTGAATCATTTTTGAACTGAAATATTCTTTACTTTACTTGTATTAGTTCTGAGAAGACCTACACAGTGAGATACTCTTTGTATCCCAGGTGAAGTCTGTGGGGGTTACTTGCTGAACCTTGATTTTTGTGGAAAAATACAAACTTTTTAAAGACATTAGAGATTTATAATACCCCAAAGCTGCTAAAAGTCTGAATCTGAAAATCCGCCATTTCAAACCTGCCGAGGTCATGCAGAAGTCAATGGCAGATACTGTATTGTGATCTGCATTGGGTTTCATCTAATAATTCAAAATATTGGGGGTTTTTAGGGGTGATAAAAAAATCGAGCAATAATGGAGTCAAATCCGAAAAATAAGTATGATTCAGGTTTTTGCTTAATTTTCAAGTCTTTTCCCAACCTGACTTTTCATGTTTATTGACAAATAAGTTAAAATCATGAACGGGATTTTGGTTAATAAAAATATGAGATAAATTTGAATTTTAGTAAATAACCCCCTATGTATTTGTATGTAGTTTAGCTAAGAGGTATGATGTATATTTTATTAGCCAGGTAATGCTCATTAAACCAATGCCAATCTCTGTAAGTGCTGGAATTTGTACAGATAATGTGGCATACCTAATAAGAGTCAATGAAATCTAAGCATTTTCTTATGAGACCAGGTGGTTAATGAAATCCTCAATTTGAAGCTTGTCCTTGATTAATTTATGTGTACAGGTCTTCTTTAAAATATAAGTTAAGCAAGGCTCAGGAGATCATTTTTATTTTCACTGGTAGTTAGATAATGGAATGAGGTTTAAACCATTTCCATTTAGGTCTCTCCCCCACAACTGAACTTCATGTTAGCTCTTACATATATACTGTACATACTGTATATGTAAAATTATATATATATATATATATATATATATATATATATATATATATATATATATATAAAACCATAGAGTTTGTGATCCTTAAAAACTGTTTGAAAAACTAAGAGATACATGTATCATTTTAAATAAAATCATATTTCAATGGATTGTGTTCTAGCATTGCTCTATTTTTTTTAAATACTAACTTTTGATCATTGAAAACAGTAATAGATATTTACCATAGATAAATGGGTATTTGGGATTTCAGCCAAGATAACATAATCCTGATTTAGCTGAGACACTAGCATTTAAATGACAAACGAAGAAATACAGTAAGAAAAATATAAATTGACAAAAAGTACTTCAGTGATTCATTACAGGATGGCTGTTTGCATTTCATTATAGATAATCTGTTTTATTGCGCCAAATTGCAAATATATTATAATATGATTTAGCTAATCGCTCTGATAAGCACAGAAAACATAAGTTTAATTTTTTTAAGTCTGTGTGTATTTTCTAATATCAAGATGCTTTCCTCAATTTTTCAAAACTAAATGCATGAATTTGCATTCATATCTATTCATCTAATTGGAACCATAGCTATAAAAAAAACTTTAAAAAGAAACATATCGCTATGAATATTGGGCCTCAGGAATACAATATAATTGGTTGTATATAATTTAATATACTAGCATTGCTATAGCATTGTTTACCATCAACTGTGTTTTTCGTAGCAGCCAACATTTATTAAAAAATTACATTTTTATCTGGGTGAATATGCTGTTTTCATTCAAATTCGAATCATACAAATCGAAATAACATAGTATTCTATCAAATTCGATTCATAGTTTTTCCCGAAATAAACTTGGATTTTTGAAAGTCCACCAATTGACTCCAAATAGGTTCTAGGAGGTCCCCATAGGCTAAAACAGCAATTCAGCAGGTTTTAGATGTCAAATGGTCGAAGTCTAATTTTTAAAGAGACAGTACTCAATAAATTTCAATATTCAAGCTTTGATTTTTTTTTCAACTTCAAATTGAATTTGGACTATTTCCTAGTCAAAGTGCACAAAAAATAGCTCAAAATGTAATTTTTTTTATTCAAATTTTCCCTTTGACCCTTAGTGATGAGATATGAGTGATGTATGAGATAGCATAATGCTTCTACACAGGGGACAATAAACTGGATTACTTTTTGAGAAACATGAATAAACAAAAAAATCAGCTTTGGGGCAAAGGTACACAAGACTATTTTAATTGTTTTGACTGGCTTTTTCTAGTAGTTCATGGTGAGGGGCTAGATGTTAGGGCCTGACAGCTCTTATTGGTGTTGAAGTCAGGGCCAAGGAGGAAGCTGGAACACAAACTGGCAGGGACAGTCCAATATGTGGCACACAGTGGGTTAAAGAAGCTCAAGGTCAGAATCCAGGCAAAAGTCATGCAGGTAGGTGGCGTAGTCAAAAATCAAAGCAAATGAGTCAGGAACCAAGAATTTATCAGAAATATATACCTATATTCGGGCATTGAACGCACAACTTCAGTGTCCTTTTATTTTAAACTTTAAACCATGGACGCTGCCAACTTGAATGTGCCAAAGAGGACAGGAGCACCAATGGAGCAATTCTAATTCATTCTCCATTTCCCAATAGGGGACTTCAAGAGAATTCTTATTTTCAATTGCTTTTAGTACAATACTTATATAAGTTCTTCCAGGTGATTTTAATAAAATGCTGTAGGGGATGAACGGACATTATAATGTCCAAAAATCAGTCCCTGTGGCATTGCCTTTATTCAGCAGAACACAAAAAAGCTTGAATCAACTTTATTATACAAGTTATAGAGAGACAAATACCTAACAGGTTACTAATCCTCGATAGAAATGCTCTATCATATTAAGGTCAAGACAGTCAATTGGTGACCTGATTATTGTTCTAGTCTGGTTGTGTCTAATTTCCCAACCAAACATGTGAAATCATATGGGGTTATGTAATAAAAGGTACAAAAATGTGATATGGGTCGAGTGACATCACAAATTGACATGCCATCTGTTTAAAAGCATACATTGATAAAATGTTATTGGTTTGCTATGGGTTACTGCATCTGGGCAAACTTTTTGCCTTTTATTACATATTGGGATTAGAGCATGAGATGCTTATATCATGTATTTCTTGGTGCTCCCCAGTATTTGTTGGTGCAAATGCCCAGGACTCCACAAGTGGACCCACAGATTAATTTATTTTGTTATATTAAGGGGCAGATTTATCAAAGGTCCAAGTGAAAATCCAAAAAAAAAAATCTAATTTCTATGTATTGTCTCTTTAAAAATTCGACTACGACCATTTGCCATCTAAAACCTGCCGAATTGCTGTTTTAGCCTATGGGGAATCTCCTACAACCTATTTGGAATCAATTGATGGACTTTGAAAAACCAAAGGTTTTTTTTTGGAAAAATTTCGAATTGAATTTGATCGAATGCGCTATTACTTTGATTCGTACAATTCGAATTTGATTAAAAACTTTGATCGAAAACAGACCTAATTGGCCAAAAGAAAACTTTGATCTAATTTCGGTTGGTCTTTTTTAATTCGAATTTCGAAGTTTTTCAAATTCAAAATTCAATCCTTGATAAATCTGCCCCAATTGTTATTTATGTTACCACCAGTTACCATTGAAGATCACCTATATCTACATATGGAGCTACTGTATTAGTACCCCACTTTGTAAAAACTATATTCAATATTTTTCTTGAAGATGAACAAATTCATTTGAGCATAACAATCTAAGCATTTGTTTACAAAAATGACAGATGCCTGACTGAGTTTAACATTCCCCAGCTTTGATCTGAATAAATAAGGTAGATATGTTAATCCCTTTAACACCTATAGAACAGTGTCTGAATAATTTAAAATCAGAACATCTTATTTACTTCAAATTGAAATGACATCTACAAAAGATAGGAAAAAAACATTTGTCAAAACTAACCAGTAAATTGGGCAGTGTTCACAAACACACAGCAAATAGTCTGATTTAATCAAACTGCATGGTTTTTTTCTATGGATGCCTCTTGAAAGGGGTGCTTAAGTTAACGTTTAGTATTTTATAGAATGGCCAATTGTAAGCAACTTTTCAAATGGTCTTCGTTATTTTTTTTTTATATAGTTTAATTATTGTCATTAATCCCATCTAAAAATCAAATACTCTATAAGGCTGCAAATGTATTATCACCGCTACTTTTTATTACTCAGATTTCTATTTAGACCCTCCAGTGTATTTAAACCAATTCTAGGGTAATTTGGTCCCTAGCAACCAGATTGCTGCATTGGCAAAATGGAGCGTTTTGAATAAAAATTTGAACAACTTAAAAATCACAAATAATAAAAAATGAAAACTAACTGCAATAGTCTCAGAATATCACTCTTTACTTCACATTAAGGGACAGATTTATCAAGGGTCAAAAGAGAAAATTAGAATTTCGAATTTTGAATTTTGAAATTCAAGGGACATTTATCAAGGGTCGAATTTCGAATTGAAAAAATTGTCAAAATTCGAATTAAAAAAGACCAACCGAAATTAAGTCAAAGTTTTTTTGGGTCGAATAGGTCAGTTTTTGATCGAATAGGTCCCTATTCTGGGTATTCGTATGAACTGAAGGAATAGTGCAATCGTTTGAATTCGATTCAAAGTTTTTCCTTTTTCAAAGTCCACCAATTGACTCGAAATAGGTTCTAGGAGGTCTCCCATAGACTAAACCAGCAATTCTGCAGGTTTTAGATGGCGAATGGTCGAAGTCGAATTTTTAAAGAGACAGTACATGATAAATTTAGCTATTCAAATTCGAATCAAATTTGGAATATTCCGTAGTCGAAGTACACAAAAATAGCTCGAAATTAGATTTTTTTTTAAATTCAAAAATTCACCCTGACCTTTGATAAATCTGCCCCCAAATGTTCAAGTTTTTTTTTAGTGTAATTCAACTAAGGAATAGTTAAAATTTGATTTGTGTTTTTAATAAAATTCTAATTTTGATTTTCAACATTTTTCATGTACTGGCCCTTTAAGAATTCAAATTTGATTATTCATCACCTTAAACCTGCCAAATTGCTGTTTTAGTCTATGGGGGACATCCTGGGATCAATTTTTTAGTTGTTTGCAGCCTTCATGAAAATCAAGGTTTTTTTCGGAGAAAAAACTCTAATCAATTTGATTCAAGTTTGTGAGTCATTCCCATTTACCTGAGTTTGCAAAATTCAATTTTTTTGAAAAATTGCAGTTGCTGAAATTTTGGTTGAATTTCGGGTTCATGGGAGTTATAGGAGTTTTTTAAAAATTCGACCCTTGATAAATCTGCCCCTAAAAGTTAATGTAAAAGTGAAAGCCCTATACTTAACACTTGCCTATGGTATTATTAATATTTGCAACTGGCACCAGTTTTTTTAAAAATTCTTTTGCTTGCTGCAGTGCTTAGAATGTGTGTTTCAGTTTGCAAAATAATATATCAAAATGTATAATCTTTTTTTTAAAAAATATCTTTATTGATTGAGCACATTTTAAAAAAATATTGTTCCTCAAAGGGGACCTGTCACCCAAAAAAAAAATATTCATAATTCTATTTTATCACATTAGTCAAGCAAAATTAACTTTAATTACACTATATAAATTATTTGAATCTTGATTCCCTTGATCTGGGAATTCATAATTATAGCAAGCAGGCAGGAGCCATTATGTGGACACTGTTATTAAGGCAAGTCTTGTATCATCTCAAAATCTTGTTTGTGCACCAGAATGGGGGACCTGATGTCCATCCTCAAGCCCTGGCTACACAATTAAATGGTGAAGAGAATGGGGGAATGTGTGGAGAGCAGTGACATCTAGGAAATGCTGAATGGAAAGTGAAAGTAATTGTCTACATAGAAGAGGGGAAGACTATATTTGATTGACAGATGAGATTTTTAAATTAGCTTACAACAGCTATGAATGCTTAAATAAAAAATAGAAATTGGATTTCATGTTTAATTTGAAAAGGACTTTTATCATACAGCTTTTTCTGTCTGGGTGACAGGTCTACTTTAAACACAAAACAACAGGGTAAAAGAAAAGTGGGGGGGGGAAAGGGGAGGAAGGGTATGCACACCAAAGACCCAGTTTTCCCCAACAATGTTCTAAGCATATGATTTTGTCGAAGTATAGACCATTTCTGGTTAAGTAATGAACTGGAGCAAAGCACTATTCTCCTCAATGAATAATGAGATTAGGTACAGTATAACTGATTCTAACGTTGTTATAGGTGCCACTGGAGACAAATGAGGGGACATTACAGAGGATTTTTTAGGATTTTGCCATAAACCTAATGAGTGTGAGACCAATTGTAGTTTGATGAACTTAAGTTGAGGTTCCCATAATTTGAGATAATAATGGAGGGAAGGCAAAGTTTTGCTCTATTTGCACCCAGCGTTTATCAAAGTCTAGAGTAATCCAAGCCTTAATTTGTTCAAGGGCAGTTGCCCTGTAATTGTAAGATCCATTACATAGTTACATAGTTAAATTGGGTTGAAAAAAGACAAAGTCCATCAAGTGCAACCCCTCCAAATGAAAACCCAGCATCCATACATACACCCATCCCTACTTTTAATTAAATTCTATATACCCATACTTATGTCCTCTAATGTACTTGTAAAGTGTAATCATGTCCCCTCACAAGTGCCTTTTTTCCAGAGAAAACAACCCCAACCTTGACAGTCTACCCTCATAATTTAAGTCTTCCGTCCCTCTAACCAATTTAGTTGCACGTCTCTGCACTCTCTCCAGCTCATTTATATCCCTCTTAAGGACTGGAGTCCAAAACTGCACTGCATACTACAGATGAGGCCTTACCAGGGACCATTAAAGAGGCATAATTATGGTTTCATCCCTTGAGTTAATGCCCTTTTTTATGCAAGACAGAACTTTATTTGCTTTAGTAGCCACAGAATGATACTGCCCAGAATCAGACAACGTGTTATCTACAAAGGAAACTCCCAACACACTGCCATTTAGTGTATAACTTGCATTTATTGAGACACTCAGGGTTTTTTGCCTGCCCAAATGAACTGGGAGAACAATTTCTGTAGTTTAGATAAATATGTTGTAGGAATATGCAGGGGGATTGTTCTAAATATGTATAAGATCTTGGGTAATACCACCATTTTTAAGACACAGAGCCCCCCTAGCCATGATAAATACTGGGTTTGTCTCCTTATGTAGATCTTGATAGAGTTTCAGAAAATTGTTCTTGAAGCGATCTTTGGGAGAAGCAGTGAGAACAATGCCCAAGTACTTTATTGAATGCTCCCTCCATTCAAAATGGTATGTTTATTTGAGAATAGTGGCTTCTTTCTCTGGGATATTGATACACAGAGCTTGGGTTTTTATTTCGTTAAGCTTGCGGTAAGATACCTCAGAAATTAATATGTTTGTAATAAAGATATTTAATTGCCCAGAGATGGGTGAGTCATATAAATAATAGTGTTAATATTTGATTATAGCCCAAATTGTTAGATGCTAACACCTTTAATAAAACTGCATAATCTTTTTTATGCTTTGCAAACTGTATATTGCAGACATGGTAAATACATTGCCCTGATTTGGCCAAATTTAAACACTGGCCAAAAAAATGTCTTGTGTAAAACCGGAAAAAATAGATTTTTTTTTTAATTTTCAAAAATATCTTATATAGTACTTCTTCAAAATGGTAGATTATCCATCAACATTTATGAAAGTATTTCTAACGTAATCCTCTGTGGAGCCGATTCACTAAAGGTTGATAAAGTGAGTTATCCATAGATGCTGGAAAAATGTTATCACTTCTTATATTTTTAGAATTAACGATCAATTCACTGAAAGTTTACTTGTCGAACTTAAGAAGTGATATTTTTCTGCTCATTGTAGCTGAATTGTGCGTGGTATTTTATAGCATGTGTTATTTTGTGCGTTATTTAGTGCAATATTTTAAGGCATTTGATATAGTTACACGTTATTAGTGCAATCTATAGCACCAATTTGGGATGCCACTGGCAGAGTTGAAGTCTCTTTTTACAGTATTCTAGTCATTTTTTTCCTTGTAAAATTAATATAAATCCATGACACAGAATGTAGTGTATTCTGGACCTGCCCAAGGTATCATGAAAATGTGTTAGTGGCGGGAAGTAAGGCTCCAGTTCCTCATAAAGATCTTTAAATGCTGCCCTACAGCTCCTAACTACATCTTCCTCTAGTAATCCATCTGATGTTGTTTAGTAACACCTACTCCTAGGTGTTAAATTTCACAGTAATTATCACACTTTTTTTATTCTTAAAAGATTTTAGTGAGTAATGCGTTAGGATTAATTCTATTCTATAAGTATCACAATGCGATTAGAATACTGTAGAATGTAGAATTAACACTTGTGATACAGTATGTCTATTAGCACATGCAAAAATACTTTGATGAATCGTTCCTAAATAACTTACAAAACAGTGCGTTAAGGAATAACAACCTTTAGTGAATCGGCCCCTGTATTTTCCCAGGTAATCAATATTTACTTTATCCTGATAAATCATGGGATAACTGGTAATGGGGGAGTGTGGAAGATTTTACAGATGAATCATAACTGACAGCCTTGATCACAGCATTTCAGACTCATAGAACATTCTGTTCGTTTACACTACTTCTTTCATTGGCTACATTAGTGTGCAGGAGTTGAATGCAGGTACTTACAAGTAGGAGCACACCCTCATTTTAAGGGTTTCTTCACCCTTTTCTATTCGCAATGCCATATCTATGCTAACCAAATAGTTTAGAAAACTGTTCAGAGAGCTCCTGGTATTCATATATAAGATTTTATTTTTATTCCTATAAGACAATCTTTATAATAAGCAAGTTTTGAAAATGCTAATTTTAGAGAAATACTGAGATTCTTTTGCACTAGAAAGATAGTTAAATACTGTACAATACTGTATATTGTTATAATTAAGATTTACACATTGGATCCCCCACTGAATGTCACTTGCAACAATAACCCCCTAGGAGTTAAAAAAAAAAACCTGCACAGTTAGGAGACCCTTGTTGAATGTTGAGATAAAGTTGGCCCCAACACTATATTCAGTAAAATAGAATGACTACAATTTAAAGATGTGCTGTGTCAGTGAACATTCAACAGACAATAACTGATCATAGAAAAAAGACAAACATATGAAAATGTACTATATGAGCAACAAATTTGCAATGAAACAGTTTGATAACTTGTATTCAGTGTAAGAATTCTGACACAAAGCAAAGTGGCAAACCTGGAGCAACTACATTGGAAAACAAAAGAATCTACTGGAAAGCAGAGACATGACATCCTTCAGAATGTGCCACAACATTAAAATCTGCCCTGCCAACCTTTAAGAAGACCTAATAATGTGCTTGTAATTCCTTAGGTGCATACATAAGAATAATCACATACTACTAGATTTCACTTACAATAATTTTCCAAATTATACACATAGAACTGACTTCCATAAAAGTAACCTACCTTCAGAAAAGCTACAGTCCAAGAAAATGCAATACTCTGCAATAAGCTCTGCTTATGCACATAAATGCAGCATAAAATAATGGCTATGTATGTATGTATAACTTTATTTGTAATGCTCTGTTAAGGAACCGCAGCACTGTACAATGCATAACAGTACAATATTAATAAAAGCACAACATTTAAAAGTACACACAGGGAGGACAAATCAGCCAATAAATATGATAAATATACACAGTATACAAAGCTTAAGTGTCATGTGGTAAGAGACACAGTAGTAAGGAGGTCCATGCCCCGTACAGCTTAGAGGACTGGGTGGCTAGTATACAGACACAAATTAGAGGGGAAAAAGTGCACAAGGCAACACAACATGAGAACCTAATACCGTTTTCTTCCCAAATATCTATGGTTATAGACCATGTACCTTATCCAACACCAGGTGCCAAAGTTTTCTTTCCTGTTCTGTAAAAATTACAGACTTTGGCAAGCTTTTTTGGCTTGAAACCAGCATGAATTAAGGAAACTCACATAGGGGCAAATTTACTAAAGGGCGAAATGACTAACGCTGGTGAAAATTTGCCAATGTGACGTCATTTCGCAGCTTCGCCGATTTACCAATGGTCGCTGGTGTAACTTCACTAGTGAAGGAGATAGACTCTAGCGGTACTTCGCTCCCTAATGCCTGGCAAATTTGTGTTCTGGCGAATGGATGTAACTTTGCAAATTCACTAAGATGCAGATTTTACTGAACGTTACCTCTTGAGTCAGACTTGCCTTCGCCACCTCAGACCAGTGCAATATAGTAAATAGGAGTTACTCAAAAAATAGTTGAAAATTTTACCAAGTCCCAAAAAACGCTAGCGTCTTTTCCTTTTTTCAGGGCGATAGGCTGCAAAAGACTGTAATTTTTTGGGGCGTTACCAGCTTCCCCCCTATATTTCCTAACATATGGCACATAAACTATACACTGGGCTCATGTGTAGGGCAATATAACAACTTTATTTTCTTTTATTAAGGTTTCCTGGGCTTGTGTAGTGTAATGTATTTGCTGCAACATATACATCCATTGAACGTATTTGCTGTAGGCAAATTAGGCAACGCTAGTGCAACTTCACTTTGCTTGGTGCAGTAACGCTAGTGCAACTTCGCCAGCGTTTGGCGCCCTGGACTCAACTTAGGATTTTAGCGAATTAACGTTGTCCTGGCGAATCTACGCCTGGCGAAGTGTTGCGCTATGAGCGAAACCGTCGCTGGAAGAATTTTCGGAGGTTAGTGAATTTGCCCCGAAAAGCTTGAGTAATTATAAATGGTGACCCCAGAGATTAGTTTGTTAAAATAAATGAGCTATACAGATTTGAGGAGCTATTATTTTGTTGATACTGTGGCCGCTCTGTCTATTGGATCATTCAGTCAACGTTGCTTGATGTAATATATGGGGCTTTGTATTTTATGGTATATATGGTCATATTAAACTAAAGGGCCAATTTAGGATTGCTTGTGACTTTCAGCACATGTGATATTTCAGGAAACCCTGTATGAGATAACTAATAATATGAGGTTTTGTGCCAAAAAATCAAGTTTATGTGAGTATCTGGCTTTTTTGTTCAAAGGAGATGACATTTTTTGGCAGCTTTAAGCTTAAGTCTGTGTGTATATATATTCTTTTCCATTTTTTACAAATGTTGGTCAATTTTTATAAGGTTGCGTACAGCATCATTATATAATTAGGATAATTTAAAACAAACTCTTTCAGTGACATTATATGGGTTAACTTGTCAGCCTGTTCTGTTACTTCAAGCATTACAAACTGTAAGGAAAACTAATATGCTGCTATGCATTAGCTATGGCTGAGTTTGTTATAATATGGATTCTAGGTTATGTCTAAGGGGAAGTGACCTATTCATTAATTGGCTTGCTCTCTATTACTATGTAAGACACTTTTCTAACATTGAATAGATTCTCCCAAAGTGGAAAAGCCAGATGGAGGGAAGTAAAGAGATAGCAGGAGACATTAAGCCTGAAAGGTTTTAATAGCAGGGCGCCACTTGTAGGTGCTTTTTAGGCATTTATATTCTCCCTTTACGTAAGTGATATGTCAGCAAGATGTTGGTATGCATCTCAGTGGGGTGTTAATTAAATCTGAATTTTTTTCATATACTGTTACTTTCTTATGTGTAAGCAGAGAGTTTTTCATGCTATTTTGTCAGACAGCATACATAGTGCACACACAATTGCAATAGCTGCCATTTCCCTTTTCCTTTTTTTTCTTTAAATGGCCAGTAACACCACCACTAAACATATTTATTTGACAAGGAATCATGGTCTAATTCTGTATGTATTGATACATGCATAAGAAAAAAATATCCCAAGCTACAGCTAGAGGTGTAACATTCATATAGTTACCCAGTATATTTTAAGGGAAAGTTCACCCGGAGCTCCCCCCCCCCAAAGGGACCTAATATATTCCCAGTAGTGAGACTCCTTGTTTAAGTAATTTTCCGCTATACAGATTATTTTCTTAAATGTATTGACACATGTCCTGTCTTTTGTTGCAATATAGATAATATAAGCTCTGCTCTGTTCAACCAATTGAGCTGTCCAGTAGCGTAACTAGCTGTGGTGTGGCCCGGATTTGCATCCTGGACACCTGCCGGGTCCCCCCTTCAAACACACTCTGTGGAAAAATTGCCCCAACCTACTGGTCATGATATGCTTATTGCTACTCCGACAGACCCCTAAGGGGGTGTACCCCCGGTAGTTATGCCACTGGAGCTGTCAATGCACCCCAGTAGTTGTCAATGCAAATGAACAGAACAATACCATACTGTACATGGCCCCTCATGTCTTCAGGACAATTAGCCAGATACAGCATTGGGCAGTGTTTAGCTGCCTTTAGTTGATACATATTTGTGAAGCTCTACCAAAAAAAGGTACAGTATTATCAAATGCAAATATCATTCTTTCTTGAAAATGTGCCACATTTTATAAGTACAGATAATGTCGTTAATTCATTGAACCTCTGAACTGTTTCCAAATCTTTTTCTTGTGTTGCCGTTTTGCCACCAAAAAAAGCATAAATTACATAGTAACGCAGAAAGATTGGTTGAAAAAAAGACAAACATCCATCAAGTTTATAAATCTTCTATATATTTTATATTTATATAAAACCTGCTATAAAAACTCATAGTTAAATATACCATTATTGCCAACAGTATATTCTCAAACAGTTATTTTCTATTAAAAAATGCACTAAAATAGGCCCTTATCAAGTATTCTAATCCTTTTTTCCCTATTACATAAAAAAAGAAAAATATTCAGCTGAAAAAACACTTTTTTTTTGTGAATACACATGAACATATGCCAAATGTTATCGAATCATCCCCCAAGTGAAAGTATATGTGAATGCTTTTATTAAAGGGGACATATAGCATAAATTTTCACAATGCATCAAACCATGTAAAATGATGTAAAATAGAAGAGATAGTTTTTATTTTAATACCTTTTGGATCAAAAAATGTCTGTATTAGCTTGAAAACTGTTCTCAGCCCTCCCCCTTTGCAACTTCCTGTCTCAGACTCTTCAGTATCTGAGCTGCAGCCGACTGCTCTTTCTGTATAAGCTATAGCGCAACAGCCAATGAGGGAGGAGTGGGTGTGTCTGTGATGTCACTCTCAGTCCTTCCCTGCAGACATCTGTTAACCCTTACTGCTGGTTTTCCCTTCCCTGCTCCTTTCTCTCCCTCTCTGTCCTATTTATTTAACCCCCTCTCTGCCCTGTTCATTTCCTCCCCCTCCCTTCACTGCTTGTTCCTTTCTCTTGCCCTGCAATAATTGTGGAAAAGAAAGAAAAGCAAACTTCTGTATAAATAATACATAATCTGCTGCTAAAAGTATTTTATTCTCTTCTGGTGGCAATGTGTATGAGCATTTAGTGTACGTACCATAGTCATTTTCTACACAATATTATGTACTTTTATACAAATAGCAATCCACGTCTTTTGGGTTTTCCTTTGTAAAGCCCCCACATCTGTTATTATGTTATACAATTCCAGAACATCAGCTGCATTTATTCCCTTGCAACTCCCTGCACCTGATCATAAATTATCCCAGAACAACTGCATTTCCCCTTGCAACTCCCTGCACCTGACCAAAAACTGTTCCACAACAGCTGCATTTCCCCTTACAACTCCCAGCACCTGATCATAAAATATCCCAGAACAACTGCATCTATTCCATTACAACTCCCTGCGCCTGATCATAAATTGTTCCACAACAGCTGCATTTCCCCTTACAACTCCCTGCACCTGATCATAAAATATCCCAGAACAACTGCATCTATCCCCTTACAACTCCTGCACCTGATTATAAATTGTTCCACAACAGCTGCATTTCCCCTTACAAATCCCTGCACCTGATCATAAATTATCCCAGAACAACTGAATTTATTCCCTTGCAACTCCCTGCACCTGATCATAAATTGTTCCACAATAGCTGCATTTTACCTTGCAACTGCTTGTACCTGATCATAAATTATTCCAGAACACCTGTATGTCCCATTACAAATCACTGCACCTGATCATAAATTGTTCCAGAACAGCTGCAGTCCCCTTGCAACTCCCTGTACCTGATCATAAATTGTTCCAGAACAGCTGCAGTCCCCTTGCAACTCCCCACACCTGATCATAAATCAATATGAAGGAAAACAAACCTACAGCTGCTGTCCTGGAATATCATAACAGTAAATACTAATGTACACTGTTTGTATAAGTGTTATAATATAATAGAGGCAGAGAGTTGCACAGTGTATAACAATGCATTATGGACTATAGATTATGTCCAGTTGGGCAGGTACATTTGTGACTGATGCATATTTGCTGTGGAACACAGGACAATACTGAACACAGGACAATACTGTTGTACTTCAAATAAAATACTACTATTACATTACAATTACAGTTTGTATTAACCTCCACATCTATTGATTTATGTTGAGCATTTAAGGTATAATGTTATAAGTGAATGATCAGGCAGCAGCATAAGACAGTTACGTGTAGGCTGGAAACACACAGGACAGAGGGTGGGAGGGGAGGAGTTTGGCTGCCACAGCTCCAGAGTTCCGCCTGTCAGTCAGTGCTGTGACCACTTCCTGTGAGAGAATGAACAGACACTCCCACTCTTCATTTCAGCCTAGACCCCGAGCAGAGAGCTTCTCTCTGCAACTCTGATATAATGACAGTTCTAGGAGGTAAAATGCTTTCAAAACGTTTTTCTTTCTGCATTATTACATTTTGAGGAAGGATGTGTAATACATCTGAATATAAAGGTTATATGAAATGTCCCCTTGACATTTTCTTGTGTTTCTGTCCTTTAAAGAACATTTAAAGTAAATTATTCTATATCTCAAAATACAGGCTATTACAAAATTGCTGAGACTGAAAAGCATGCATAAAACCATTACTCCCAGGATGTAGCTGATGGCTATGAGTTAGGAATATGTAATGTAGGCTAATTCACATTTCTTGTTATGGTAAACCTTCACTAAAAAAGTAATAGTCTCTAAACGTTATTTGTGTCTTTAGAATGCTCTAAGGGCTGTCAGTTTTGGACCCTTGGGGATGGTTTACTGAAAGAATAAGCATTAATTTCTGAAGCAACACTATACCCCTCCATGTTCAACCTGAGCGCAATGAACAGGTCTGAACACAAATATTGCCTAATCCCCCTGCATAATAGACATGTTTCTCTGAGCGCTGGTAATCACCTACTTCGCAAGAACCAGACTTGGAGTTGCTCCAGTTGCCCTGTTTTCCCAGTTTAGCTCAAGAAACAAAACAAATTATGTCAAATGATTAATTCTAAGACATTTCTATGGCCAAGGGCACAACTGCGGGAGCCCTAAGAGGAGCAAAGTGACCTTACATCTTATTGTTTCTTATGGTCTATAAAAAAAAAAAATAGTTTCAAACAGACAAAGACACAAAAACATTTTCATTCCGAAGATTTAAAACAAAATGTAAACACTATTTATATACCAAAATGCAACATCTTTTATAGTGAGTATGGTACATGGCAGTTATATTAATGCATCTGACAAGGTGAGAAACTTTCAGATTTCATTCTACAGAAACCTCATACCTAGAGATGTTGTTTGTTCTGAAACACTATCCCAGACAGCAGAATATGCAAGTCAAATAAAGGCTGCTTATTAAAACAGGAGCACGTAATGATGATGTTCTATCTGAGAAGCATATTACACAGCAGCTGCTATGTTCATTGCACTGCTGAAGAGAGATCAATTACAGAAAGAGCTTCATCGAGAATGAACTATTCTTTCTAGACGCTTTTTTTTCTTATTTCTCTTTATGTGTTCTTTAGTTGTGCAATATAATATCAGAATATTAACAGATATATAATGTTGTCTCAAGAAAACCATCAAAATATAAATAGAGAGACAATATCTGTTAGAGGGAGAAAGAAAAGGAGTGGGAGGGAGATGAGCTACACTGAAACAAAATACAGGCGAGGAAGACAGGAGTAATAGCAAATGATTCTCTCTTCCAGAAATATGGCCATGAATAAGATTTATAATATTACCATTGGGAATAGAGAAAAACTGCATTTTAAAGTCAAGGTTTGAAAAGAACATTGCCAATTAATAAAAATGGAATTCACAAGCGTACATAGAATAGATCGGGTTATACCAAATGAACTGAGAGTTTTATTCTGGTATGTTTTAAGGAAAAGATTGTGAATACATTTTTGGGCATTTATCAAACAATGTGCCATATATCTTTATACAGTGCTACAAGGTTTGTACTGCTATATAACGCATAGGTATTGGACCATTTATAAGTGCTAAAAAGGGACCCTCAACTAACTCTATATTTAGCATAATCAGTGCCAAAGCTGTAAGCTTATTTTAAGGGCCTATTTACTGAAACTCTAATTCATCAAAGTAGTTTTATTTAAACAAACTCAACCTTACTCCCATCCAAGAAATGTAACTTATTTATCAAAATTAGTTGGAAAAAGTCGGGTCAGGAAAAGTCTCGACAAAATCGACTGAAAATTCGAATCACTCTAATTTTTCAAATTTGATGCCTGAATCGCTCAAATTTTTTGGATTATCAAAACCCAAAGCTGGTCACGATATCTTCAAATTGCAAAAGGGGCATCTGTCATTGACTTCTACATGGCCTTGACAGGATTAAATATTCCATTTTTAGCAGTGTTGGAGAATAATAAATCTCTAAAAATTCAAGTTTTTATTTTCCCATAAAAAATTTGAGTTTTCCCCCAAAAGATTCAACCAGAAAAAATTGAGGTTTTAATAAATGGGCCCCTTTGTGTAGCAGTATGGTAAGTTTGGGGCATTAAAATATGCAAAGTATAAATGACAAATGCAAAGTACTGTACTTCAAGGTCAAGTAGCACATAGCAATAAACACGTAATTTTTATTGATTAGCTACAGCTAGGAGAAGGTGGTAGGGGTTAACGCAATAAAATTTGTACATCACACAGGTTTAGTAACCCCTAGCCAATAAGAGCTTTGCTGCTTTTAGAAAGATGACCAGTAAGTAGGGCTTATTAAGTAGAGCTTATTTATTTAGAATCTAAAATCTCATTTATGTGCAGATTTATCAAGGGTCGAATTTCAATTAGTGTAAAATTCAAATAAAATCATTATCTTTTTTTTTTTTTTTTTAAAAAATTGATTATTCACTTATTTATCAAGCTAAATTTTTTGCAGTTTGATTGAATAGCTTGTATTCTATTAAATACAAATCAAATTTCGATTTGAGTTTTTTTACCATATACAGGGGGGAGGAGAACAGGACAGGGAGGGGTCCCACAGGGAAGGGAGGGTGGGAAGCTGTGAAGAGGAGTAGGGGGTCAGGGTAGGGAGGGGGTCCCAGAGGGCAGGGAGGTTGGGAAGCAGTGAGGAGGAGGAGCGGCCAGGGTAGGAAGGGGGTCCCACAAGTCAAGGAGGGGTCCCACAGTGCAGGGAAGGTGGGAAGCAGTGAGGAAGTGGAGGAGCAGCCCACAGCAAGGAGGGGGCCCCAAAGACCACAGAGGGTGGCACAGGACAAAGAGGAGGAGGAGACTGCCACGGCAAGGAGGGGGGCCCAAAGACAATGGAGGATGGCCCAGGACAGCAAGGAGGAGGAGCTGGCCAAGGCAAGGAAGGGGGCCCACAGGAGGCACAAAGAGAAGCCCATTGGCTTATAATGGAGGAGAGAGGAGGACGATGACAATGGCGATGAGGGTCCAGCACTAAACTGGGCCCCTGCTTTTCCCAGCACCACCATGTCAAAAAAATATTCGCTCACGTGAAATTCGTTGCGTGTCAAAATTATTCGGGACAAATGCGCTCATCATTACAGGCAACAGCTAATCTAGCAGCAGGTAACAGACAATCCATCACTTCAGTGACCTGAAGCGAAGGATTAGGGCAAAGTTAGCCACCAGAAGAGCTAAAGCCCAGGAGACTGGCGGAGGGCCTCTCCCTCCACTCAGACTGAAGTCCTATGAGCACCAGCTTCTGGACACAATGGACAAAGAGATGTGTGAAAGGTTTGACAATATCACAATACAGACTGGAAAAGTAAGTACACTTTTATAGAAAAAAAATCTTACTCCTTTTTTCCACATCACCCATCATTTGGCTAAATGTATAATTTTCCCATTAGCATTTCACTCCTTTGGGAAAATATTGCTCCTGTTTAGGGATGTAGCGAACTGTTCTGCTGCGAACTAGTTCGCGCGAACTTCGACCGTTCGCGTCCGCCGAATGTTCGCGAACGTTTGGGAACGTTCGCATTTTGAGTTCGCGTTCGATTCGAATAAAAATCGTTCGACCATTCGACCATTCGAATTCCTTCGACTGCTAAAAATCGAACGATTGTAAGCATTCGATCGAATGATTTTCATTCAATCGAACGATTTTAAAACGTTCGATCGTTCGATTTGAATGAAAATCCTTCGATCGAATGATTAAAATCCTTCGATCGTTCGAATCGAACGATCTTAGCGGGTGTTCGAAGTTCGCGAACTGTCCGCGAACGTTCGCATTTTTTGCCGGTGTTCGCGAACGCCGTTCGCAAACACCAAATCGGCAGTTCGCTACATCCCTACTCCTGTTTTGCATTTGAGGAGTTTCTTATACTTTACTTTTCAGCATTGCTGTTTGTTTACAGTATGTACTAGTTATTTATGTGCAGCTGTAACATCTACAAAATGGCAAGCATTTCTTTATTAACCATTTCCCCACTATAGCACAGATGTTTAGAAACTGCATTAACTTCAATCTGCAAAAGTGACATGTCAAGCAACACATGTAGAGCCTAGAGCAGCTGTATTGTTATATATTACATTATCTTCTGCTCCCATCATTGCAAACAATGCTGTTGTGTCCTGTATTTAACTTTAACCATTCCCTCTCCCTTGCTCTGACATTAAATATTGAAGTTTAACCATTCCCTCTCCCTTGCTCTGCCATTATAGATTTAAGTTTAACCATTCCATCGCCCTTGCTCTGCCATTATAGATTCATGTTTAACCATTCCAGCTCCCTTGCTCTGTATTACATTTGAGTTAATATTTGGAATGAGAAATAAAATAGTTTTGTAGCATGTGGGGGTTCCTTACAACAGGCTTCTAGCCAAGTACACTTGCAATGCCATATGATTCTGTTTTTAATACCTTTTATGCACAATTGCAGCCCTGCCGCAAACATCACAGTATTGGTCAGACAGAGACCAGGACCAGGATGAGGCTGCTCAGCAACCCTAGGAAAAAGGTGAGGCTTGATGTTCACATTACAGAACACCAAGCTGAACCCCAAGCCCAGTCACCAGCCATTGTTCCTGTGGTGCCCCCCAGATGTAAGATAAATGTTCATAACTAAAAAACCCTTCCTGTGTGTGTCATCTAAGATGCAAACCACATTTATACTGTCTAATGCAGACTGATTTTATATTGGGAGGGTGGTGCCTCTTCAGTGTTAATCAGAAGCTGTAGCTCTTCATATGAATGGTTTCTTAGAATTGTTCCTTATTTTAATTTCATGTATGCCCTTAAAACAATCAACAGTCCTTTTTTGCAAAAAAATACTCCATATTTTTCAAAGCTACAGATTAATGTTAAAGGAGAAGGAAAGCTCCAAGACAGTTTATTGTCAACAGATTAGCCACAATAGTGCAAGCTAGAATGCTATATTTATTCTGCAGAATGCTTTACCATACCTGAGTAAAAAGCTCTAGACACTGTCTCTGTTTGTTTAGGATAGAAGCTGCCACATAAGCTTGGTGTGACATCCTGCCTGAGTCTCTCCCTGCTCACTTACATCTCTGAGCTCAGATTACAGCAGGGATGGAAGGAGGGAGGGGGAGAGGAGCAAACTGAGCATGCTCAAGCCCTGCCCTGGAGGTTTATGCTGAAAACAGGAAGTCTAATGCAGAAGCCCATGTATACACAATAAAAGGAATGAAACGCTGTGTTTCTTTTGACCGAGGAGGGTTTACTGGTATATTTATATAGACCTTTCTGATAAAGCTTACTTAATTTTAGCCTTTCCTTCTCCTTTAAATTTCCACTCCAATGTTGTCATGTTTTTTGCCACCCCCCCCCCCCAAACATGTCAACACCCACACCAATCTAACTTTGAATATTAGTCTTGCCAACTTCCTTCACATCCATTTGTTTGTTATGGGTTATACACATGTTGAATATATCTATCTATATTTATATTTGATTTTTCTTGTAGTTCATGATGTTGCCGCTGCTGCTCCTGCTGCAGCAATTGGGGGACTACCACAAAATAGTAAGGATAGCGACATGGTGAGAGACCTGTGGGGCTCGTTGAGGCAATGTTGGTGCCATGCAGCCAATATTTTGGCAACAGTGGTGCCAGGATCTCTGGATGAGACGATGGATGGCCCCAATGCATGAGGAAATGCGTGAGATCAGATTAGGCATTCATTTTGGAGACCTGGTGGCAGCCTTGGCAGCCCAGCCTGACTCCCAAACAACATGTCCCATTGTTTACACCATGCTGCATTCTGCCATTATCTATTGGCACCCTTCAAAATAAGATCTGGAAAAGCACTTAAAAACATCTAAGTGCATTTGCTCTAACATATAACGTATATACTTGGTATATATGGTGTTTTCAGCACAAAGGTATGCCATATCTAACATCCATTGGTGCCCTTTTCAATAACATCTGGAAAAACTTACAAACATCTAAAAGTTAATTTGCTCTAACACATTTTTATGGTAATGCTGCAGTGTTGCCCAATACATTCATTTGACCCAAAAATGTTACAAAACTGCAAGCAGCTTGCAAAACCCAAGCCCTGCCTGAGACTGTGCTGTCCTGTAGAATTGCGGCATAGCTCAGGCGATACATCTGCATATTGGTCCTGCTGCTGGTCTTTCTCCCTGTTGCAGCCTTTCTTGCCACCAACAATACCTAGCACAAATAATGCTACCAGGTCCAAAATAAAACTCCTAACACTATCTTTCAAACTAAAATAGCATCAGGTGGGGGTTTTTATTGGCAACCCAGTGTTTCCCAGCATTCCATGCACCCTTTAACCATTTACTAAACCATAAGGCTAGATAGGATAGATCGAATATTCAAATTATAACAATTTGAATATTCAAATTTTCAAAGTATGACATGGTACTCAGCAGGTCAAAACAGGGGAAAAATTGCTTTGGGTAAAAATTCAAATAGTCGAATTCAAATAAAATAATCGGATGTTCGAATATGAAAACTCAAATTTCTAGTTTTAAAAATGTGATCGTTGAATAACAAAACTCACACTGTCTAATTCTTAACAATAAATTTTGAAAATTCGAATTTGAACAAAAAACTCACTCGACCCTTGCTAAATCTGCTCCTAAATGTACCTGCGTCCAAATGTGCTCTGCACCATTCCGTGAAGTTGCACTTATCAGCAACCAGCCCTTCCTGCCTTACTTTCTGAATGAAGTCATTTTGTGACTTTTGACGCATTATGCTGCACAGTTGCGCCTAAAGAACTTGACGCAAATGTAATTTGCACACTGAACACCGGAAATGATGGCAGGCAGACTTCTAGAACTGAGTATGATTTACAGTGGAGTAAAGGGCAGTTGCATCTCTTTTGACACAAAATTGCACTTTGCTCACTATTTCAGAGTATGTGAATGACCCCTTAGGCCGCTTGTTGATTGAATCCCATAAGGACCCAACTGTTGCTATTTATTATGCTACCCCTAGAGTGTTTTAGTGAATAGTTAGTTACTCTATAAGAAAATGCTCTCAGTTAAGCTGCATTAACACATATATTTAGATGAAATAGCAATCGCGTTACCACATGCAAGGCACTAAAAGTTAGGAATAAGCAAAGAAAATATTTATCCCTGAAATTGTAAGAGGGGAGTATATAATTTTAAAGTAATTAGATCCTGAACCAGAAGTTACAGATATAATGTTCACAACATGGGAAAGGAAAAAAATGAGTGGGTGTGACATGTATGGAAAATTATATAGTTGGTTATGGTATTCAAAAGACAGTAGAGGCTGGGTGCTATTTGGGAACTAAAATTTGGGAATGCAGACAGAAAATTTTTAAAAAAATATATAAATGTTATATATTTATATAGTTTATTTGGCAGACACATGCAAAATCCATTATTTGTGTGGAGGCTTGACAGAAATGGTCTCATTTTAGAGGTCTGGACACAGGGCCCAAAGAAAGTCAGAAATTACTGCTACTACTGCATACATGGTAACAACTGTACCAAGTTGTAACAATTGAAGATCACAGCTCCTGTTATCAGAGTTGAACAATCCTAACTAAGATTTTTTTAAAGGTATTACCTTCTATTTAGGGTGCTGACCACATGAATTGAAAATTTCCCTACCACAAGTACACAAGCACTAGGGCTAAGATGATGGGATCTATTTTAGATAATATTTTGGCCACACCCCCAATCATGCTCCCAACACTGCCTAATGCTGTGTCTAAGTAATTTTGGTAGGATATATGACCTCTTTCAACTACAAGGGTTAACATTAATTCAGGCGCAAATTATCAAGAGTGGGGGATTTGGAGATTTGGTTGTTATTGCAGGTGACTGGGTAAAGGTGGGCCCCAAAATAGGGTGTATAATGGGGGGGACCCAGTTAAGCACAGGGTGAACAACAAAATCTTCTGATATAGAGCTGTATATTATCCCTAAACCGAGGTTATTAAAATTAACTTAATTGCCACAGAAATGTGTTGCCCTGGATAATTATAAATATTCTTAAATATCTATGTTTTAAGCACTGGTAAAAATGTGATTATCATTAGAGAAAAACAATGGGCATATGCAAAATATATTTAGGGGCAGATTTATTAAGGATCAAATTGAAAATTCTAATCCTATTTCTTTTATGGTTAAAACTGTCAAATTTGACTAGGGAATTATCGAAACTCAATTTGAATTTTTAAAACATTCACATTCGATTTTCTAGATTTATCAAACTCTGGCCCGTTCAGAATTCTAATTCGACTACTCACCACCTAAAACCTGCTGAATTAATGTATAAGTCAATGGGAGAGGTCCAGAGACTGATTTAGAGATGTTTGTAGCCGTCCTGACATTCGAGTTGACAAGGAGAAAAAACTCGAATCAGGTTTAGTCGAATTTGAATCTAATTCTATTCGAGTTTTTGGGTCAGTAAAATTCATCCGAGTTTTAGATATTTGATTTTTTTCTTAAATAACCCCCCAGTCGAAAAAAACTCACAATTTGAAATTCGACCTTTGATAAATGTGCCTCTAAATGTATACACTGTATTTATATATGTCTATTTTTATTTATACAGCACTGCTTGTTAATAGGTAGTTAAACCTATAAACAATAAAATAGATACATAGCCATCAAATGATCTGTGCTGAACAAGCTATTCAGGCTATATTGTGCTCACACTAAGTTGATTTCTATAAACTTCTAAAAAATGTAGTAAACTTCAATGCTCGGTAGTTATTTGATTTCATTCTATTGATGCATTTCTAATTTCACATCCTTTTTTTGTACCATCACAGCAGACTGCTGCTAATAGACTTGGTTGGCCAGAGAGAATTATTTACTTCTAGGGATCATATTTATAAAGTGATGTAAAAAAATCGTGAAAAATTGCTTCACTTTGTAACAGGAGCAGCCTCTTTAACTATAGCGTTCCAGTTCTCTACTCCCTGTCCTCAAATACTTGTACAAAGCACAGCCCTACATCAGAAAACCTTTTTTTAGTAAAGTAGATATGAAACAGGAAAGCCCCACTACAAGGGTCATTTCAGTCAGGGATTTGGTCAGAGGTATGGGTGGAAAAAGTTGTTCCCATCCAGGTAAGGTTTACATTTGGGAAAGAGGAAACTATTAACTGATTTGGATTTTAAAAGGGAGAGACTACACTTGCTGAAGGTATGTGTATGGTACTGGAGAGTGGAGAAGCCTCATTAGAAGGAAAATGGACTAGTTAACTAGTGAGGTATTGAGGGTAATAGCCAGTGAATACTAAAACCAATATCATATAGGTGTTGCTAGCTGAAGTGATTAGTTAAATACTTGGTCACTTATCTTTTAACTCATTTTGATTTTTACACGCGCTCACCAAGTAATGATTGTGGTTAGGGTGTAACTATTAGGTGTTACTTGTAATGAAATAAAGACTTTTTCTTTGATTCTACACTACATCCGAGGAGTTACTGGAGTGCGTGCTCAAGGCGAATTGCTAAGTTGAGGGTAATAGCGCTCTTACTTTAAAAGGTAGTGTAACAATGCTTCAAAATATAAAGATATTAGAAGTTACCTTATAGCCCATGATCTTTATTAAAGCAGTTGACCTTTATATGGTTACGGGAACATCTGAGTGACTTTCAAATATATGTTCATTAAATAATAAGCATATATTATACTTAATTTACTGGTGACATTTTAATTTTGCTTTTGAGTGAAGCCTTTAATGAACATTGTAACAGTCTTGTTTGGTTTTTAATAACAGTGGTATACAATGCTATGTCCTTTAATCAAATTACTCTGAAGTAGAATAACAGATAATCAACTAAGCTAAGCTGGGCCTTTATTACTTTTTAATTTGATATTTTTTTGTATTGCATGTACTTTACCATACTACTCAGTATTGTTTGATGTTTAATAAATGAAGCAATTGTCTATTTAAATAACCCATGGTGTAGGATATGTGTATTGCAAACTTAATATGATGTGTTTCTGTTGTACATTCTTTCAAGTTACTGTAATTATTTTTTGATGGAAAATGCCAGTTTTGATAGACTGAGGAGAAACAGATTGCTTTCAGGCATTGCTGTGACATTTAATAGACACTAGCTAATTTTAGCATCATGTGACTGTCAACTGCAATTACCTTATATAAAAGCATGCTATCTTGTCTTAACTCATTGGCTATAAAATGATACACAATAATTTGATATGCACAAAGGAAATAAATCAGCAGCATTCTAACCCTTGCTGTTTAGTGACCCTATATTCTGGAGTTGATCAGCAGCGACAAATGATAAACAGCCATTGCTTGCACAAAATAATTCCCAGCACTCAAATTCAACTTATACTCCAATAGGGAATGAGGGGTTTCACAAGTTCAATTAGGAGTTCTTCTTTTTGCAAAATCAAGTGTGAGAACTGACCCTGGTGGTCTAGTGCGGTGCAATGGGGACATCTTCGCTCCCTCGGCAGGGATGCTGCCATGTCCGTCCTCTTTGGAGCAATTCGTTTGAGTGCACATCTTCCAGGTTCACGGTGTTCGACTGTTTCTGGCTATATCCGGAATGTGATGAACGTGACTTCATTGGGTGGGGCAAAATTCAAATATTTAAAGGGCTCTCTGTGTAAATCTCATTGCCCAACATAAAGGTCTATCCAATAGTTCCTGGGTGTGATTCTAAGTTGTGTTTGACCCTGCCTGTTCCTAACTAAGTCTTGTCTGCTGCCTGTACTGACCTCTGCCTGTACGTTGACCATTCTCTTGGATTCTGTTTAGTCTCAGTGATTTGGTGTATTGACCTGGCCTGTGACCCTGACTAGCTCCTGTCCTCGTGTTATTGTACTGCACTGCCCGTTTGGTGTATTGACCAGGCCTTTGACCCCGATTACGCTCCTGTCATTGTACTGTGCTGCACTTTCTGGTGCATTGACCCGGCCTGTGACCCTGACTACGCTCCCTGTTTTCCGTTCCTGTACGTGTGTGGTTCCCTTGCCTGCCCAGAACTCTCTCCCTGGTCTTCTCATACTAAGACCTGGTGGCACCCTAGTAGTGGAGAACTTCTCCCGAAGTGAAAGTTGGTTGTTATAGGCAGAAGCCTGAGCCGTGACCTTGGGGTTTGTTCTGGGTTTGGTATGCCAATCGTAACATCACCACCTAGATGTCATTGAAAGAAATATTTCAGTGTATTAGGAAGGTCACATTTACAGCATATTTACACATGTGCTTGCAAGTATTTTCCCTGTTTTTGTATACAATAATTTCATAAGCCTATAAATAGTGATGACCGAAGCTGTCCTTTTTCACTTTCTAAATAATTTGCAAAACTGTTGATGAATTCTCATAATGGCAAGATTTTGCTTAATTGCATTGACATCAATGATGCAGATTCACCAAAGGGCAAAGCGTCAATTTGCCAGAAATCCCATCCATGGGAACATCAGCAATTCACTTACAGTTGTAGAGGACAATTCGCAAGTGAACCAGATGTCACTAGCGTTCATTCACACTCTATCACAAGGCGTGTTTTCGCTCTGTCGAAAATGGTCGTTATACCTCAGATTCAGTAAAGTGTGAATTTTACTGAATGTTACCTCTTTCGCCAGAGTTTACTTTGCCACCTCAGACCAGACAAACTGCTAAAATGTAGGGAGGAGGGTGATATCACTCCAACTTGCAGTGTAGCAGTAAAGAGTAACTGAAGTTTATCAAAGCACAAGTCACATGACTAGGGGCACCTGGGAAACTAGCAGCACGTTTTGCCTAATTTCAGATATCAAAATTAAATTAAATATGGATTTCAGTGCAGAAGTCTGCTGGAACAGCACTAGTAACTGATGCATTTTGAAAAAAAAAAAAATATATATATATATATATATATATATAAGTATATTTTCTACTGATGAAGAATTTCTCACATTTGGCCTTTGAAAGAAAATGTATGCTGCTGTGAATTATTTTCCAGTCAACATCAACATTTTTAAAATCTTCTAAAATTGATTACAGTTTTACTATTCGGTATGCTTTAGAACATGGCACAATAAACTCAAAAAATCTAAATTCTGATCAGATGTCTGATCAATTTGAGACCAACACATGGTTAGATATAAGGCCAGTTTGTATGTTATGTACCTTTGTGATCATGGTTTGAAGCACAATTTTTCACATATGCTGGAGATATGCATTGGTCCTTGCTTTGTGCAAGCGTTATGGTAATGTTTTTTAATAATTTGGTGGGGTATACTTGCTGCAGCCTTCTTGGTTGTTCCCTGTCATATTGATAAATTAAATAAATAAGTCAAAATAAAAAAAGTCCAGTTTGTTTAATAAACATTTTCAAACACTAATGCAAAGGATTTCAGCATTATCCATTATGTACAGTATTGACAAGAGCACTAAGATGTTGTAGTGAATATATAAACACAAGACACTTATGTGAAGACATTATTTCTTTAAAAAAGAGTCCTTTAGAATGATTTTATCAATTATTTTTTCTGCTTTCATAGCAAATAGGACTGCATATTCAGCTTTTGATGCTAATTTTGTGAATTCTCTAAGGATAACGCTATCACAGTTATCACCGCTCAGTATTAACAGATTTAATTGCATGGCAAAAACTGACCCTTTCCTTAGATTTTCCACAATTACTCAGACTCCCCTGGTTACAAAAAATATGTAATTTGTGTTGTCTAAACAAGATTATATGTATTATCCTCTACTAAATTTTAATGCCCAAAGTATTTTTTTAAATGTGCTTGGTATTAATGCTGATTTGCCACTATGAATAGATCAACCAGCACTAATTTTTGTTAAATAATAGCTGTAAGCGTTCCACTCTAACAGATGTTTTGTGGATTTGCTCGGTCTGTGGCAAATCAGTATTGATTCCTGGATTTTTTCCATTTAATATATGGGAAATATCTACTCGTACATCCGCTGCACCTGTTCAAATATTGCTCTCTCCAACAGAACTAACTTTGTTAAAACTTCTCTCGTTTAGACATCTGGCTTATCTGATCCAAATCATTCATTGCATACTTGTATTATTAAGTTAAGATTTGTTGAGGAGCGAGCTTGCAGCAACTATTCTTTACGAATCACATAAAACTTTTCTATTTCGAATGTTTGCATAGGGCATTTTAGAACAATGGAAATATGAATAAAGGTATATTTAAAAAACATTGAAATACACCACATATTCATGCTGCATTATGAAAGGTAGCACCTTCACCCCCCCCCCAAAAAAAGGCAGAAAAACCCAGGTGCTGCTATCAGAATTGTAATAAAATTAACCTGCCGCGCTCCTGGTCTGGCGCCATCTTGATTCTTCTAGGTCGCGCGCGGTGCGCCTGCGCGCCTCTTAAAGGCGCACGTATTGACGCTCGTTTTGGCGCCAATTTCGAATGTATATAAAGCCCATTCTGACCCCCAGCCAGTGTCCGTGATAGAATCTTGATTCTGGTGGTTCCTGAAGCCTTTTGCTGTCTGTTCCTGTGTATTTTGTATCTGCTATTCCAGTTTTGATCCCTGCCTGTTCCTGACTATTCTGATATCTGAATCCTGACCTTAGCCTGCATCTCGACTACTCTTTCTGCCTGACCCCATCTGTTTGATTACCCGGTTTGACCCTTACCTGCCTGATGATTCTTGATATCTGCCTGCCTCGACCCTGCCTGTCTGACGATTCTCTTGCCTGCTCCATTTGTACCATGACCTTCGGCCTAAAAGACTATCTACCTGCCGTGCCCCTCTGCTAGCCAGACCATCTCGCCTTGTACCCCTCGTTAGGTCCAGGTGGCACCCAAGTAAGCTGAGGGCTCCTCCCAAAGCCCAACGGTGGTCACATTACTGGTGAAGCCGAGCCGAGACCAGGGTACTTGGCACCTGTTCTGGTATTGGGTGCAGGCTGTGACAAGAATGAAGGACAAGGAGCACTTATGGGACTTAATTTATGTTAATTTATGTTTAAGTTTTGGTCCTACACAGAGGACCTTTCTCAAGACATTTTGTTGCTACATTAGAATGGGTCTAAAATGATCTGTTGAGGTTTATTACTTAAAGGGGCAGATTTATCAAGGGTCAAAGTGAATTTGAGGGAATTTTCAAGGTAAAAAAAAATTCGAAGTAATTTTTTGGACACTTTGACCATCAAATAGGATACTACGACTTCAAATTTGATTCAAAGTAAAATAGTTTGAATATTCGACCATTCAATAATCGAAGTACTGTCTCTTTAAAATAACTTTGACTTCAATACTTCACCAAATTAAACCTGTCAAAGTGCTATGTTAGCCAATGGGGACCTTCTACAACATTTTTCTTTACTTACAGGTCGAAGGAAAATGCTTCCATCCATCGCTGAAATTGTTCAAATCGTTCGATTCAAACGATTTAATCGTAAAATCGAACGATTTTACTTTGATCGTTTGGTTGCCAAATTCGGTGAAAAACACTTCAATTTCGATATTCGAATTTGAAGTATTTTAATTCGATGGTCGAATTTCGAAGTATTTTACACTTTGAAATTCGACCCTTGATAAATCTGCCCCTTAGTATTTTGTTGCACATATTGCAGATTTTGCGCATTTTGTATACAGTTCTAGGGGGCCCATTTAAGACTGCTTGTGCCTTTTGGCACCCAGTGTCAGTTTGCTAATTACATAGGATTTTGTGCTAAAAAAAACCCTCTGTAATCTATGTTATTTTATTTTTATTATATAATTTTCTTAAAACAGTACAGAACTTGTTTTAAATGACAGTAGAGAAATGAGTTTATGAACCATTTTGGGGAATACAATTTAACCAGTGGCGGAACTACTGTGGGAGCAGGGGGTGCGAGTGGGCCAGGGCCCGCACCCTCTCAGGGCCCCCGGCAGCTCCCGCGCCTCTGTAATCCGGCCCCCCGGCTGCGCGTCATGCACCAGGGCCCGCCCCCCTCTGGTTACGTTACTGAATTTAACACAAGTTACATTTAAATAAGTGAAATATTTTTTTTTAATGATGGTTTATTAATTATCTATGAACACAGTTTTTTTAGTATGTAATTCAGTGAGATGTTTATTTGTAACATGGTGCACATGTGTAGCACTCCTTAGGTAATTTGTACTTTCCACTGACTGGTTTATTTGAATATTTAAACAATGTACTGACTTCTGGGGTTATCTTGACAACAGTTCAAGGAGAACCCAAACATGTCATATATGTTTTTTTACTTTTCACGCTAATTTTATGAAGGTGTTGCTTGTTCAACTATCATTTTTACTTCTATAGGACCCTACCTCCCTTGTCCTTGCATGACAATGCTAGAAGCTAGCAAAGAGTACCACAGAAAGCTTGGTCTGGTGACTTTGATGTTAAAGGAATAAAATAGGCTCCTACTGCATAGGAAATACAATAGATAAGTCCCTCAACTAAGGAAACTAAATTGCTCTAAAATATGTATATATTTTTGATTTGATTTAATCTGAAACATGCTTGGAGTGATTATTCAAAAATTAAATTGCTTTTATAGAAGATTGATAAAGAGTGGTCTTTTATGGATGAGTTGTTGGATCTACTAGTTAGGATAGGTAGTCATGCATTCCACAAAAAAATGGATAGTAGTGATGAGCAAATCTGTCTGGCTAAAAATTTGCAAACTATTGCAGTCAACAAATTTTATTACGCTCAACTTTTTTTTCTCACTCTTCTTACTTTTTTGTCTCAGTGACTTTTTGAAGTCAATGGGTGCCAATTTATTTTTTTTTTTTGACAAACAACACATTTTTACATGTACAACTTTTTTCTGACTTTTTTCTCTTTTTGGACTTTTTGTCCAAATCCATTGAAGTCAATGGGTGTTTTTTTTCTCAAGGTATTTCTCACTCAAAATGCATTAAAGTCAATGGGTGTTTTTTCTTGTGGTGACTTATTTTGTTGTTTTTCACACACTATTACAAAAAAAATAGCAAAATGTTAAATGCAGATTTTCGGTGCAAATCCATACCTGGCGAAAAAATTCACTCATCAATACAGGATATCAGTTTCCAGAAGTATTGTATAACAAAGCAAAGGTCAAATCCTTTGTCGCATTATTGTCAAGAGATGATTTTAGAGAGGGTTAAAATATTGCCAAGGAATTTGTCCATTTGTCCATGTGCTAAATAAAGACTGGCAAATAAACTCGCAAAATTTCAGTGAAAAATTTGCCGGCATCAAAACATTTTGGACATGAGTCCATCCACTATTCGAGGAACCTACTGACTTTAATGCCTGCGTCGAAATTGATGCAATCAACTTTTTGGATGTGCGTCCAAAATTGATGTGATCAATTTTAGAGTATCACAAATTTTTCATCGAAGCAAAACGGGAGAAATTCGGCCATCACTAGTAACCAAATCTTTTTGTGAGAGTAGGAGACCTGCATGCCTAAAGATATGGAACATAATATAAAAAATGCAGTACCAGTAAAAATGTTGGTTGGCTTAGGAAAAATCACATCATTCCTGTTTAAATTCAATGGTATCTAGTATTTATAAATCTTTCATCCAGAAAGTTACTTTTTTCATTTTGATTAATTTCCTTTTTCTCTGTAGTAATAAGGCAGTAACTTGCACTAAATGTTAAATAAGCTAGCATTAATGATATGGTTATCTTACACTTTATATCCACAGTGTGTCTTTTGATAAGTAAAATTATAAGATTTTCCCTTGGCAAAGCGAAGCAATTTAAAGAAGAGCAGCACTATTGTGCTTCTTAAGGAATCCCTTGGGTTTCAATTAGTGCCCTTCATATAACTGAGCATTACCTAAGGCCTTTTTAGTTTAAAATAGATTTCATTTTCATTTTGTATTGATCACTAGAACTGGAAATCAAGACCATAATAAAGACCATATTTTATGATGTACATTTCTAATGCATTTTAGAACATGCTGTAAAGAATTAATACTTTGTTCGCCTAGATTTTTACAAGGAAATTCTACCAAGTTAACTTTGACATTTCTCTAATGACTTCTAAACCTTCACCAATATGGTCTGTTGGGGATTTTGAGTTCTTCTAATTGAATGAACAGGAAGCTCTTAGCTTATATAAAAAAGTACACCACAAAACAAGCTATTGGTGACTCCCTGAGAATGCATTATATTTATGTGCTCTAATAAATAATTGATTTTCACTATAATGTATTGGATTCACCTCAGGGGTGGGTTTCTTCTATTTTTTACATACTGTATATTATCAAAAAATGTAATAAAAACGTGGCAACGTGTTTACCAGGTCTAGTAATCAATAACAATTAGATTGCTGTTAAAAAGACCATCAGTAAATTCTACTTGTCAGTGGATTGCTATGGATCAATAGGAATGTGCAATTGTTGCAACATTAAATTCATTAGCCCTTAAAATGTGTAATGTGTATATTTTATTGTGGAATGCTTTAGCACTAGCATCACTAATCTCCATGGCATCTGCTTTTCTTACCTTTTTGGTAGGTATTTGTTATATAGTTATTTTTGCATTTATATGTTTATGCTGCACTTTTCATAAGCATACATATTCAAACTTTACAAAACTGTCTGATACAATAATATGAGTAGACATTCATAAATTAATAAATCTGCCCCTTAAAGTGGGTAAGCAGATTTAATGGTAGCATTATTTGAAATGGATATAACAAATCATCTCAGGAATCTTTTCCTTGCATCACTTGGTCTTTTGGTGACTTCCCAACAACTTCTTTAATAACACAGGAGAACCATGGCAGTTAAATAATAAAATAATAAAATAAATTAGGTTCTACTCAGTCTTTCACATGCTCTTCTGCCTATTCCAGCTGCCATTGGCTTCAGGCCTAGCCCTCAGCTACTCAGATGCCACCAGATCTTAACTCATGAGAATACACCATCCATAGGGGTAAACAAGGGTGTCAGTAGAGACTAAATAATCATAGTCAGGGAGGCTGGGCCAATACCAGAAAAGAACCACAGAGACATAAGACAAACTTTAGGTCAAGAACAGGCTAGGGTCAGAACCAGAAAATTATACAATAATCAGGAACCATGAAAAGGAATCAGCAATGGAAAACAGCACAGATGAACAAGTAAGCTTGACTCAGAACAAACAATGAAATGAGCAAAGAGCTGGGGATTTATAGCCATGCTGATGGCAAACTCTGAGCACCTGTGGCCAAGTTAATAACAGCTGAATTCACTATGCCTACCTCGAAACTAAAGGTGAACACAGCAAAAAACTGTGCAGATAGAGCAGATAGAGAAGTGTTAATGTAGGCTGCATAGAAGACAGTAGGTCACCAGCTTGAAGCCAGAATGTGGCAAAGCCAATCTGAGGTAATGTCAGTTTAGTGGAAAACAAACTGCTAAATGACTCAATAAAGCAGCCCATAAAAGAGCTTTAACCTGATCCTGACACCCACATACAGATGCAGCCACTTTGGTTTGTCTGTTTGACACAGAATAACTAAACACAGATATCCCATTTATCTCATTTAACACAGAAAACTGCGTCACAACATCCCATCTAATTAAAGCATTCACCATTGTGAACAATGGAGCTTTGGTATGCTAATGAAAAGGTTAAATGCATTAAATGCGTTAAGATGACTTAAGATAACACAGTTTCTTCAATTACCCCTGAGTCATGACGCATTTAACTCACAAATCCAAGTGGCTTCATCTGTAGGTTTATTTAAGCATTCAGTCCTTGCACAAATGATCATAGTTACTGTATAGTTGACCTCAGACAATTTTAGTAAGAGAAGATGTATTCAGGTAATGTATGTCTATGGAGTTTCTATTTAAGATGGAAGAGAAGACAATATAAATCATTATATAAGCTACTGTATCTTTTTAGAGCTTATTTTCCCCCACAGCACATTTCTTAAATGTATTTGTTTTCCATTCAGTTTAATTAAACAACAATTACTTAAATACTTAGGCCTATAAAGTAAAGAGGAATATGAAAAGCCTATTAATAGCCTATAAATATATTCTGGTCTATTTCAGATGTATACTTCTAGTTCTGCCTTTAGAATCATTTGAGTCTACATGCCTATTTGAAATTTGTCTTTTCCATTTGTTTGACATTTTCTACTGGCCTGAATGTATTTGGCTGAGCAAAGGCTTCAGGAACTGTTCTGACAGATGAGATTGGGTGAATATTTTCATGCAAAATGACTGATTTCATACACTGTTGGGCATATATTAAAAAATATTTTGTTCATTAAATTCCCTTTTAAAATTGGTATATAATCTTTGGCTCTGGGCTGCTGTCAACTGTAAAATTATAAAACTGCAAGTTTAAAAATATTTAACAGTTATATGGTAAAAAAAACAATTCTCTGTAAAAAGATGAATTCACTGATGGAATTTTTAATGTTTGTAATTTTCCAGCCTTCCATGCTAATTTTTTTTAAAAAGAAAAGCAAAGTCTTAAATTACAGAACAAAGTTAAACATGACCCCTGTCTATAGGAAAGGCAGAAATGGTTCACTCTAATCAGATGTCATATATTATTTAATTCAAGGAATTCATATGGCTCATCAGAATATAGCAAAAAACTTTAAACTAGAGCAGTTTTGTCCTGCAGCACATTTGTTTCCCACCACTGTATTTTACAAAGATAAAGGGATACTTTATTGTCTTATCTTATCTTTATTTCAATCGGGGGGGGGGTCGGAAAGAAGTGACATGTACTTAGTAGAAGTGTCCATATACTAACTACCTCAAGTGGTCCATACTCTATTTTAATCCAAAGAGCCCATTCCACCAATTTATAAAGTGACCAGTGCATCTTAAAATTTCCTCTGACAGACTAGTTCCCTTTACTTTTTACTCTGTTCCATACGTGTAATATAAAAACACTAATAACACTTTACTACTACAAATAATCAAAAACCTATTTTTCTTTAATCCCCAAAAGTGCTTGCCTCAAAAAGTGCATTTTAATTAAAACCAACCCCCTTCATCAACCCCAAGAAGTTCTTCTCACAACAGTGAATTTAAACTCCTAATTGCTTGAGGAAAAAAAATAAATAAATAAATATCTGGACCTTCCAGACCTAATACTTCTGAGCCTCCTACCCGATGGTAGCAAATAAAACAATATACGAGATGGATGGAAAATATCCCCCACCATGCTATTTGCTTCTTATAAAGTTGAGAGATGGGCAGAATTGGACTTCCTATAAGTCTTCCTGCTGTCCTAACTATTCTTTGTAAAGATTTTATTTCACCCATCAAAATAGTATGTCTACATAAAATGTTCTCAATGAGGCCCCATTAAAAATATGAGGAGGGCTTTCAAATGTTTTATAAATTTTTTAAACTAAACACTATATCACAAATGTTTACCCAGGGCTCAAGTTTCTTGAAATAAAGATACCTTTTTAAAAAGCTCTTCTGTCCTGGATAATCGTGTTGCTGCTTAAATAATAAAACGTAATTAAAATAAAGGTCATCAGCTCTAAAACAAATTATTACTGCTGGAATACTTTTTTTAGGTTTGAAGCTACCCAATATTACAGTTACAGGGTTGGGGGGAAAAAAAGGCAGCTAGGAAGCAGGGAATAAGAGGAAATGTGTAAAAAGTATTTTCTTGATTGAAGAACATAAAGGCTTCTTAAAAAGATAACTCATCTTAACATGGTATAGGAGGAGTGGAAAAAGTGTCTGCAGACCTATACAGCAGACCAGACTTCCAGATCCCAAGAGAATCAAATTGGACAGCCAGGTAATCCCTTTGTGCAATCCCTTATGTGCAGCTAAAACCAATGAGTGGCT
Source organism: Xenopus petersii (assembly GCA_038501925.1). Taxonomy (NCBI): domain Eukaryota; kingdom Metazoa; phylum Chordata; class Amphibia; order Anura; family Pipidae; genus Xenopus; species Xenopus petersii. Next base: position 50,563,414 of record CM076680.1, read on the forward strand.
TCAGATTAGCAATGAGCAAACTTGTGGAGTTTTGCTTTGCAAAGTTCACAAAGCCGCAGAAAATGTTGCAATTGCAATGGCATATACATTGTAGGACCTTAGTGGTAAAGCTCCTTACTGCATAGAAAAGTATTCCTTATTGGTAAATTAGCTACTGGAATAACTGAAAATTTGAGCAAACTGAAGCAACTAACCACAAACATACTTATTATATACTGTCTTTAATCCTGAAGGAAAAAGTTTGCTACAAATAATATATACATTTTCAAGCAAATACCAACATACAAAATACAAAAAAAAAAATGATTCAGTTTAATATCTTGTTTTTGTCCATTAAAATGTATTCACTGTATCTGCTAAGCAATTATTTTGAGAACTTTAACCATATGTTTCTATTGCTTCAGATGTGCTCACTTTTTCAGCCTGGATCAAACAAAATGTGTATTTTTTTAGCTTATCAACAAACTGATATTTCTGACAGACCTTATTCACTAGAGAAATATCATAATACTTTCTTTGAAGTGTTTGTTTACTGTGTTGTCAATTAGCTCAAAGGAATCTGCCATTCTTCTTTCTAATGCCATTTGTGACAGGGTAGTTTCAGGAAAAAGCATGACACTTTTCCAGTTTTTTTTTCTATTTGTATGTGTCTTAAAATAGGCTATAAATATGATATTTCAGCATCAAATATATATTTAGGGCAAAACATATGTTAGATCAGGAATCAGCAAGCTGTAGGCACAAAGACATTTGTTTTGTAAAATAGTTGCATTTACTGGGAAATCATTTTCTTCTTATGAGTTTAAAAGAAAAATTGTAATGTTCAACTTTTGTATACATCTGTACATGAAACAAAAACATACTAAGTACATCAGAGATTGTCGATTTCAGGAGTCATCTCCCTGCTCACACACCACTCAACATCAATGGCTCCACAGTAGAGACAGTAAAGAACACCAAATTCCTGGGAGTCCACATCTCTGATGACCTCACCTGGACCACCAACACCGCCTCAATCACCAAAAAGGCTCAGCAGCGTCTTCACTTCCTAAGACGACTGAAACGGGCCTTCCGCCTCCCACCCTCACTGTTCTACAGGGGCACCATAGAGAGCGTCCTGACGAGCTGCATCTCCATCTGGGACAGTAGTGCCAGCTCTGCTGATCGGAAAAGTCTACAGCGGACTGTCAGAGCAGCTGGCAACATCATTGGAGCAGCTCTTCCATCACTGCAGGACATCTTCCACAAGCGCTGTGTAAGAAAGGCCTCCTGAATTGCACTGGACTCCACAAACGGACTGTGCACGCTGCTCCCATCTGGCAGACGCTTTTGCAGTATTAAAGCCCGAACAACCAGGCTGCGCGAAAGCTTTTTTCCGCAAGCTATCAAACTCCTCAACTCACTGCCTGCCCTCCCACTACATTCCAGACACACCTGAACTATGAACTTAACTTTGTGAACTGTTAATTTATTTGCACAATTCTAAAGGTTTTCACATGTATATATCCAATTTCTGCCTATATATTGCATATTTCATGTTAACATATTTATTGTGTGTTTTTAAGTAGGGATGTAGCGAACTGCCGTTTATGTGTTCGCGAACGCCGTTCGCGAACACCGGCAAAAATGCGAACAGTTCGTGAACAGTTCGCGAACTTCGAACATCCGCAAAATCGTTCGATTCGAACGATCGAAGGATTTTAATCGTTCGATCGAAGGATTTTCGTTCGAATCGAACGATCGAAGCCATTCGATCGAATGATTTCATTCGATCGAATGGCTTCGATCGTTCGATTCGAACGAAAATCCTTCGATTTTAGCGGTCGAAGGAATCGAATGGTCGAATGGTCGAACGATTTTTGTTCGAATCGAACGCGAACTCGTATTGGCGAACGTCGCGCGACGTTCGCGAACATTCGGCGGACGCGAACAGTCGAAGTTCGCGCGAACTAGTTCGCCGGCGAACAGTTCGCTACATCCCTATTTTTAAGTGCCTTTTTGTGATATGAACTAGCTGGAGCCACGTCGTCTTGTTTCACTGTATATTCGTATACTGCTGAGATGACAATAAAGTTTACTTTGACTTTAAAAGATTGAATGTTTACAATTTAATATTCATTAGGAAAACATTATTAGTGCTTGTATTCTTGAGAAATTCAAAATCACTATAATGTTATTTATGATATTATAACATAATGGACCTCTTCCAGTTGACTAAAACAAGACACTTGCTATTTCATGGGAAATATGTGTATACACAAGTATAGCTGCTACAGCCCATGTGGGTATTGTTGGTATTGCTTTGGTGTGCATGTCTGCACATGGGTATTCTATAAAGATTTCTACTGAGTATCTCCTGTGTTAGTCCAGCAGACTAAAATGATGACCATGTAAATTTAAAACTTAATTTATATTTACTATATAATATATGTATAAATAGTCAATAGTAATTCTTTAGTACATGTTTTTAAATAACATATGGACATATTAATGGACTTTAATTAGCCTTAGCAGGGTAATGACACAGAGGAACAGAACACTTTTTGTTTTGATATGAATCCAGAAGCTTACATTTCATTTCCCATAGCTTTCTACAATATTTCTATTTTTTGAATTGTGTAGTTGGGAATCTTTCTCATCACTTTCTCAGATTTAACAAGGGTCAAAATGAAAATTCAAATTTTCAAGTTTTTTTATGGTCAAAACTTTGACTGGGGAGTTCAAATTCGATTCGAGTTTTTAAAAAAAAATTCAAATTCGATTATCGAGATTTATCATACTCTGGTCCTTTAAGAACTCAAATTCGACTATTTGCCTCTTAAAACCTGCCGAATTGCTGTTTAAGTCAATGGGAGACATCCAGGGATCAATTTAGAGTTACTTGCAGCCTTCCTGACATTCAAGTTTAATTTCAGAGAAGATATTGTGTTCATGGGAGTTTATGGGAGATTTAAAAAACAAAAAAAAACATGAATTTGAAATTTGACCCTTGATAAATGTGCCTCTAACTGTACATAGAGCCCACCTGTGGTGCATGTAGTGCAGAGTATCATGTAAACAACATTAGTGATTTACATTATTGCTGGTGGCAAAGCATTTTCAGGAGATTTGTTGGCAGGTTTATCGTGGATGCCAAATCTCCCTGTGTGCCTTGGCCCTAAAGGGGTAATTCAACTTTAAATTAATTTTGAGTATGATGTTGACAGTGATGTACAGTGTCAGTGATATAACCAGGCAGTATCAGTTGTTTGAATGAGACACAAATAGAGAAAATGTAGAGAACCAGTTAGTGAAAAGGTACAAAACAGTAGCAGACTAAGAAATGGTGAGATTTAGGGGCAGAATTATTAAGGTGAATTGAATGGTAAATTCGAATCTTAATTTTTTTTTTGCAAAACTCACAAATCCTAATTTAAAAGCACCAATTTGAATGAAAATTTGATTGTGAGATTTATCACACCTTGTCCAATATTTTCCACCTAAAACCCATTGAGTTCATTTACAAGTCAATGGCAGAGGTCCACTTAACAATTTGAATATGTTAATTGCCTTCTTGATATTCAAGTTTTTTTTGGGAGGAAAACTCGATTCGAATTCGATTAAAATTTTTGAAAAAAATTCACATCAATTTGAAATTTGACCTTTGATAAATAACTCCCTTAATGACATATGTTACATAATGTGGGGTAATATAGAATATAATATGCTAGGGTTGTGCAGCATTATGATACAAAATACAAAGACAAGGTGATGTGTTTGCAGAAGCGGAATTGGTGGCTAGGAAAATTCGTATGTACAGTTATCATTTTGGGATCCCTACAGGCTACATACTTCAGTAAATCTATGCATACTGAGCATCAAAGTGTTCATTAGAAAAGAAAACTGAAATGAAAATAGTTAAATGGCTTTGCTATGTTGCATATGTTGTATATGGCTTTTCTTTAAAGAGACTGAAACCAGAAAGTGTTGGTTGGCGAAGTTTTTTATAAAATTACGTGTGGCTTATAATATAGCACTGGCTTGTTTTTAGCATGGCATACTTAGCATGCCTCCTCTTTTTTCACCCCAGTTCAAGCACTGGTAATCCCTATTTGAATGCTGAAAAGAAGCATTAGAAATAAAGTTCAATGAAAATTTGCTAAGAATGGAACATTCTATAACATAAACCTAAAGGTGAACTACCCCTTTTAAAAATCTTCTTTTGTGTAGGTCTATTTTCTATAAGGAAACAGCATCTGTGCATAACATTTAAGGATATTTTACACATATCCATAGCTTATAAGAAAAAGTTCCACCTGCTACAAAGCAAGATCTACTGACAATGACCACCAGGATGTCATCAGAATTAAGTCAAATGTTTAGTTTGAACAGGAATTCCTTACCAGATTTTACCAACAAAATTGTGACTGTAACAGTTAAAGTAAAGATCCTTAAACCAAATATTAAACTACAGGGGCAATATGCAGAGGGTCTACTTTAACAATATTACAGAATTGACAAACAAATGACAAAACAAAAGAAAATAACTGCACTCTCTGCAGTAGCGATTAGGCCCGCCAAGACCAGCAATAGAGTTCCTGAAGTTAAGCACAGGAGGCAAGGGGGGATGGCAAAGGGAAGGCCGACCTCAGGGTGGCAAAGGGTATAGACATTCCCCTGCTCCTTACTGAAGTCTCCACTTTTGTTGAAATCAAAATGAAAGTGTACACTTGGAAGGAGAGAAAATTTGCAACACACATATTTGTGTTTCTTTATATAATTTAGTAAGAGCATCTTACTTTGTAAAGTTACTTTCTTGTAAAGTTTACTAAAATGTATTTACTTTCCCAAATGCACTTGGCAAAAACCTGGTAAATATTTCATTCTTTCAGGTTGAATAATATAGTCAAAGACTTTTTATTTAGAAGAGTACAGATCAAAACACTAAATAACATCTGCTGCTTGAGCTTTGTATTTCTTGGCATATTCATTTATTCAGCAAGCAATCTTTGTTTTTCAAGTAATTATTTGCTACTGTGAAGGCACAAACACAGGCTTTGTGGCGAGAGCTGATGCATCTATGTTCCTCTATTTGTGCAAATTAATCCAAATGTGTTCTATACTGCAGAACAGATTCAATGGAGATTCCTCTTCAGATTAATGGGGATGATATCTTTTGTTTGCTGTGTGGAAGTAAATTTTCTGAAGTACATTTTCACCATTTAAACACTACATTGAAGGATGATGATTACTCAGTCAGTCAGTTTCTATATTTCCAAATGAAGTACAAATAACTTTTTTTCCCACAGGGTAATTCATAATGTCTAATGTGTATAGTAGCATGATTATTTTTGCTATGTGAGGCACTGTAAGTTTTAGAAAACCAATGAAGAATGTTAATATTGTAAATGATCTTCAAAAAAATCACGTATTAAAATAACAGTGGTGAACAAAAGCAAATTATGAATGAGCCTAGCCCAGTTATAATTTTGTAATCATTGCCTAACCATTCTCTGATATGTTCATTGTGGTTTCATTTAATATATACAGGATATTCTAAACAGGTATGAGATAAAGTTACAAAATTACACACATTTTCTTTTCATTAAAAATGTGCAGGGCCGGGCCAAACCGACTGGGCGCCATAGGTAACTGTGCGCATGCCATAACATCGGGAGGGCAACGAAAGGTGAAATGTAAGGACAGGGGAGGAACAGAGGAGAGGGAAGTAGAGGAGAGGGAAGGGGAGGGCTTGTCCCAAGCTTGTATCCATGCCAGTAACCTCCCTTGGGTGGCTCACTCACCGGGGTGCTCTCAGAGGTAATCATACTGGAGATTATAGGCAGCTCTGCAGCAGGATAAATCTCACCAGTGGCACCGTTCTCCTGCTGAGTCTCTAGCAACTTGGCAGGGAACAGGCTGGGCTCAATCTGTACCTCCACAGATTTAACAGCTTCTCTGTACTTGACAGTCTTACAGCTACTCGTGCTGGCTCTATTCAGCTCTCAGGGAGACCCCATTTGGCTCCAAAGTCAGGCACACCCTCTTTCCCCATGATGCACTGGGATACCCAGCCAATCGAATAGTTCTCCAGCCTGTAACTGGACTGGATGATGACACAGGCAGAAAAACAGGGGAAGGATTCATCTTGTCCCCTACAAGTGCTTGGCAGTGATACCATTTGAGGACCCAAAAAGGACACAAAAGGACACACACTGGGTTGGAGGGCTATTAGACTTGATATAGAGACACCTATTGATATAAGGGAAAAACTGAAAATTCTTCTCATCACCCTCCAGCCATCAACACTATATATTAAGGTAATGAAGTATTTAAAAGACCAGTAACATAAAAAAATAGTTTCTATATAACAACAAAAAAAAAAAAATACCAATACACATTTAACTTTAAATTCGCAAAGTCTTTATTAAGAAATAACTTTCCAATTTTCCGCTTGCGCTCATCTTTAGAAATGGCGACAGCGTGACGATCCATTGTACGGCACTCAATTTCTCCTCCCTGCTCTGCTATAGGAGATAGCCAGGGAGGAGAAATCGAGCGCCGCATGATGGATCATCGCCCTGTCACCGTTTCTGAAGAGGATCACATGCGGAGTATCAGTAAGTTATTTCTTAATAGAGACTTTGTGAATTTAAAGTTCAAAGTGTCTTGGTGTTTTTTTTCGTTAAGTACAAACATTTTTTTTTTATTTCTTTTTTTCAATCAATTAATCAGTGTACCGTACTATAAAAATAATCAAGGCTTTTGCAGTGTAGAAATATGTAGCATTGACTTCGCATTAAATAACCATTAATGAATGTGTTAAATTACAGTTGAATAAATTCAAAATAAATTTTCACTTTTGCAAATTATTGTAATATTTCTTTTACTGTTTTCACTGTTTTTGTATTATAAATATATTTATATAGATAGCACTACTTGTATCAAGCACCATGCATTCAAACAATGCATGAATAAAAGAGACAGAGAAAAATACAACAATAACACATAAATAACTATACACAGGGGTAGAGACATTGCCTTATAATTGCCAAGACTGAACTTCAGTGTTCCAAAGGGTAGTCTTTGGGATCAGTTTTCTGGAAATAAAGGAAGGACTCTCTACAGAGGCATGGGTGCTTAGTATTAGACTTTAGTCAATGTATCCTAACCCCCTGCTCTGCACTGACCCACTGTCCATTGTAGGTCAAGCTTGCTTGTTTCTAGGTGCTCTAAATGCTGCTTTGGGTATTCCTTGATTTCTGCAATCTGCTCTTCTCCCGTGTGTGACTTCCTGGTTCTGACCCTGGCTTGTTCCTGACCTTGAGTTTGTCTTATGATTCTGCTCCTGTTATCTGTTCTATCTACGTCCAGCTCCTTCCTTACAGGCTCATCCGCAGAGTATATGTTTGACTCTCTTGCCTGCCCCTGATGGAGTACTGCATTATCATGTAGTTAAGGGTCAGGCTCAAAGCCAAAGGTGGCTAATATAGGTAGAAGAGCACACCTAGACAGAAATCCAGTCACTCCCCTGGGGTTTGGGCTGCCATACGTGACATGCCTCAAGTCTGGGTGCATTCCTCTGATATTATTCAGCTTCATATGCTTCTTACCGTCATTGCCAGTCCATAAGTGTTGTATTAGATACAAGAGACAATGTGAGCGAAATGCACATTGGCTTGGAAATAACATATAAAAGGCCTGCTAATACCATTGACTAGGTCTTCTTGTTGGGTTTGTGCTTTACTTGAACTATATGCTTTTACCTTGCCGTGACCTGCCTCTGGTGTCATGACAAGAGAAGCTTAGAGATATTAGTGACAGTCATAAGATCAAAAGCTTTAAAGAAGGCAAAGGATGGGATTAAGGAAGGAAGACATGCTCTATAGCTGTAGTGGTAGGGATTTGTTTGAAGGTTGTTTTATTTAAAGTCAGCAATGTCTTCAAATAATGGGTAAAATACAGAAAAACGAAATGACATAAAAACAGAAAAACAATAATTAATCCCTGATAACCACCACAGCATTCAAAAAGTAATATTCATGTAATGTTATTATATAACAGCAATACACAAATTAGCACACATAATAAGCTCTGGAGGTATCAGGTAAGATCTAACCACAACAAAACTGGACACACATTTAATTGTATGTATGTTGTATATCATTACATACCAATGAGCAGAAAGCCCACAAAATTCAGTCTACCCTAGTTTTCACTACTTCTTCCTTGGCAGGAGTTGACTGAATGATTACAGGGGTGGTTCACCTATAAGTTAACTTTTAGTATGTTATATAATAGCTAAATTTATGCAACTTCTTAATGTCTTCATTATTTTGTTTTCTCATTATTAGCCTTCTTTTTGAAGGGCTCTTTCAAGCTTTCAAATGGGAGTCTAAAAATCAAATGTTCTGTAAGGCTACAAATGTACTGTTATTGATCCCAGTCTCTAATTCAATGCAGTGCCTGGTTAGGGTAAAGCTGGCCATAGACGCAAAGATCCGATCGTACAAATCAAGGATTCATACGATTTCCGGACTGTGTGTGGAGAGTCCCAATATTTTTCGCCCCGCGGAGATCGGTCGTTTGGTCGATTGGACAGGTTAAAAGATTTCTGTCGGCTGCCGATAATATCTCTGCATGTATTGCCCATCAGACGATTTTCAGTGGGAGACTGTCACCAGCTTTTGTCGGACATAATGCATCTATGGCCAGCTTATGTTGGACCCTAGCAACCAGATAGCTGAAATTGTAACTGGAGAGCTGCTGAATAAAAAATCTGAATAATTCAAAAACCACAAATAATAAAAAATGAAAGCCAATTGCAAATTGTCTCAGAATATAACTCTCTACATCATACTAAAAGCTAATTTTAAAGGTGAACAATCCCTTTAAATGTGTTCATCTAAGAAAGTCTAAAAAGCAAACAGCAATCTGAATCAACCAGATCTTTTTTAAAAAAAAACAAATTATTTATTCCATATTTTTTATTTTATTCATTGGAAACATGGGCCAATAATTACTAACGCTGGGTGGGTATTTCTGGGTTATATTTCTAACTTGCTTAAAAAATGGATTTGGAGCACCATCCATCAAATTGAAAAACAAGAGATGGTGTGCAGGGTCAATTGTATTAACATATATAGAAAAAGAAAAGTAAACGATTGGTCCATATAAGTGCACCTACCCATCTATTATTTCTGAAAACTCATGTAGCAATTAAAGCTTTACTTTTAATCCTTACATAAAACAAGGTCCAGGAAAAATAAATTAAAATAAAGGTAAAAGGCAGGGGGTTAGAATGACTAGAGACAAGAGGTTCTGGGTAAATACGTGCGCCTGTAAAATAAGTAACTCTCCTGCCTTACCACTATGCTTATAACATTCTGTTACCTGGGATACCGTAGGAAGATGGCTGGTCCATGGAGGACTGGTGGCAACGGGAACTCCTCTACGGCTCCGGTCTTCACCGACGCCCTTTTGGGGCTTGTCGGGAAACCTCCTTAATAATCGGGGGGCATGAGTATTGGCAGCACCCAAAGCCTCTCCAGTGGACCAGGTACTGGACTCCTCTTCTGGACCTACGAGAGTCAATGATGTCTTGAACCTCAAATTCCTGATGGCCATTGAGGAGAACAGGAGGAGGGGGAGATTCCAGGGAGGAAAATGTGTTTCGAACAACAGGTTTGAGCAAAGAGACATGAAAAGAGGTGGAAATATTCATGTTGGGAGGAAGATCCAACCTCACAGACACCGGATTAATAATCTCCTTAACTTTAAAAGGACCGATGAAGCGAGGACCCATCTTAGGACAGGACTGCTTGAGCTTGATATTCCTAGAAGAGAGCCAGACGGAGTCCCCTACCTTGAACCCAGGAGCAGGGCGACAATGTTTATTAGCTTTTGGGGCGAGGAAGCCTTGGCAAGAGTGGAATGAGCAAGAGTCCAGATCTTCTGAAAGTCCCGAAACAAGGAGTCAGCAGCAGGTACGTCCACTTTGACAGCAGTTGGAGGGAGAGCTGAGGGAGAGAGACCATAAACACAGAAAAAGGGAGAGCAGTTTAAACAGCTATGCTTGAGGTTGTTATGTCCAAACTCCACCCAAGGAAGAAGATCCGACCAGTTGTCTTGATTTTGCGAGATGAAAAATCAGAGAAAAAGACTGGTTCGTCCTTTCAGTCTGCCCATTACTCTGCGGATGGTAAGCCATGGAAAAGTTCAGATGAATGTTTAGAAGTTTACAAAAGGCCCTCCAGAATCTAGAAACAAACTGAACACCACGATCAGAGACAATGGAGGAAGGAATGCCGTGCAGACGAAAAACCTCTTTGACAAAAAGCTGAGCAAGAGTAGAGGCTGTGGGCAACTTCTTCAGGGGGACGAAGTGCGCCATCTTCGAGAATCTATCCACGATGACCCAAATGGTAGTCATCCCCGAAGACTTGGGTAAATCCACCACAAAGTCCATTGCAATGTCCACCCAGGGTAGGGAGGGAGTGGGTAAAGGTTGTAGAAGACCACAAGTAAGGGAACGGGGAATTTTCTATGGCTCCGGTCTGGGCCTTTGATCCCTATTTTTAGCTTGTAATAAAGTACCTTTTTCCTCTTCAAGTGGAGTGCCGTCCATTTTCCTTTGGCAATGTTTAAAGGTTGTAGAAGACCACAAGTAAGGGAACGGGGAATTTTCTATGGCTCCGGTCTTCACCGACGCCCTTTTGGGGCCCCGGGCTTTCTGTGATGGAGACAGCAAAGGAGCCAAGCGTGTTACCAAAGTGTAGTACAAGGGATCAGGCAAGAAGGTAGTCAAGTTCAGGCAAGGTCAGTTCCAGAAGTCAGAGAAGCGAGGTACCAAAGGATCAAACAAAAGCGTAGTCAAGTTTCAGGCAGAGGTCGGTTTCAGGCAGCAAAGGTTCGAAGGTCCAGGAAAACAGGAGGGTCAAACAGGAACATGGACAACCAGGGCTTTAGTGGAACAGTAGAAAATGAAGCCAGCTTGGGCAATGAGAGGAGGAAGAGGAAGGTATTTAAGGGAGCAGGAACCAATCAGGAGCAGGTTGAGGAAGGACAGGCACATCAATAGCCAATAGGAGAATAGACGCGCCATTATGAGGTCATTACACCTAAGTGTTTTGGCGGGATCGTCCGTGCGCCGGCGTTTTGAAGCCGGTGCCTAAATTTACGCATGCCGGTGTTTATGTGCCGGTGCCTAAGTTGATGCGTGCCAGCGTTTAGGCGCTGGCACATGGCGGATGTTACAATGATTTTGCTGTACCAAAAGCACAGTCACATGAGCCGTAACAAATTTGGTCTACTCCTTCAATACACAAACATCACCAACCCCTTCATCCACGGAGCATCCCCTCCCGGAGTCAACACGCTGGTAGTCTGAATGGTTAGCTGTGAAATCGGTAACCTGCCTAACTGATTGTTATAAATTCTACCCAGTCTTGTAGCAGCAAGCACCAACCCCTTCACCCACATAGTAACCCCTCCAGGTTCTGTGGAAATATCAGAGCCCATTATTCTAGTAGAATACAGTCACCCTGCCTAACCATTATTAAAAAAATGTGCGCCTGACGTGTGTTTTGTCACTTTCATTCGGGCATTATCAAAGGCACAGAGAAGCCAGAAGTTAGCGCCTATTTGTAACCAGCATGCCATCTGTCACAATTCAATCCAGCAAGTCATTAGGCGGAACATAGTGAGGGGAGGATCCACTAGAACTCACTTGTAGTCTGCTTGTACTTCACATGCCAGCTACCTCTGCATGAATGATTCATATGGAGATGACTGATCTGATTGTGATTATAATATGCCCGATTTATGATGTGTACCTTTGAATCTCAATGATATAATCATAACGACATTATAAAGACAGATCCCTCCTAATTATGGAACTATATAGAGGGCATTATATCTGCTCCTATTATCGGGACAGGTCACATCAGTATCAGATCTATAATGCATGAAAATATATAAAAAACATATAAAAAAAGAATCAGTCTGTTTTTATTCATTACCTATATTCATTACATAGTTACATAGTTAGTTACATAGTTAAATTGGGTTGAAAAAAGACAAAGTCCATCAAGTTCAACCCCTCCAAATGAAAACCCAGCATCCATACATACACCCCTCTCTACTTTTAATTAAATTCTATATACCCATACTAGCTATAGAGCTTAGTATCACGATAGCCTTTGATATTATATCTGTCCATAAAATCATCCAAGCCATTCTTAAAGGCATTAACTGAATCAGCCATCACAACATCACCTGGCAGTGCATTCCACAACCTCACTGTCCTGACTGTGAAGAACCCCCTACGTTGCTTCAAATGAAAGTTCTTTTCTTCTAGTCTAAAGGGGTGGCCTCTGGTACGGTGATCCACTTTATGGGTAAAAAGGTCCCCTGCCATTTGTCTATAATGTCCTCTAATGTACTTGTAAAGTGTAATCATGTCCCCTCGCAAGCGCCTTTTTTCCAGAGAAAACAACCCCAACCTTGACAGTCTACCCTCATAATTTAAGTCTTCCGTCCCTCTAACCAATTTAGTTGCACGTCTCTGCACTCTCTCCAGCTCATTTATATCCCTCTTAAGGACTGGAGTCCAAAACTGCACTGCATACTCCAGATGAGGCCTTACCAGGGACCTATAAAGAGGCATAATTATGTTTTCATCCCTTGAGTTAATGCCCTTTTTTATGCAAGACAGAACTTTATTTTGCTTTAGTAGCCACAGAATGACACTGCCCAGAATTAGACAACGTGTTATCTACAAAGACCCCTAGATCCTTCTCATTTAAGGAAACTCCCAACACACTGCCATTTAGTGTATAACTTGCATTTATATTATTTTTGCCAAAGTGCATAACCTTGCATTTATCAACATTGAACCTCATTTTCCAGTTTTCTGCCCAGTTTTCCAGTACATCAGATAGTTCCCTATAGCAGTAAATTAAGTGAATATGACACTAAAGTGTGAGTAATGGTGATGTCTAATATTTGTAAAAGTGCATCACCCAGATTGTGTATATACAATTTTTGGTGGTTTATAGCAGGAGAAGATCGATAAAAGAAGAATAAATAGAAATGATGAATGTACTCAGGATTAAATATGCATATATAAATGTGATATTCAGTGATGACAGCAATTGCTCAAATAGGACTAGAGTTGATACTATTATCCATATTATTATACAAAGTATCTGCCAATATCCCATTATGTCACATTGTAAGTGTTGCAGATTGTTGCCCTAGAACAGAAAGTTATGTTCAAATGAACACATTCATAGTGATACTTTCATTCATGGCGATAGGTAGGGATGTAGCGAACGTCGGAAAAAAAGTTTGCGAACATATTCGCGAACTTGCGCAAAAATGCGAGCGGTTCGCGAACCCCATAGACTTCAATGGGAAGGCGAACTTTAACATCTAAAAAAGACATTTCTGTCCAGAAAAATGATTTTAAAGTTGTTTAAAGGGTGCAACGACCTGGACAGTGGCATGCCAGAGGGGGATCAAGGGCAAAAATGTATCTGAAAAATCTGCCTGTGTGTGCTTGGAAGAGATAGTGTAGGGGGAGAGCTGTTAGTGATTTCAGGGACAGATGATAGTAAGTTTGCTGGCTAGTAATCTGCTTGATACTGCTCTGTATTGGAGGGACAGAAGTCTGCAGGGATTTGAGGGACATTTTAGCTTAGGTAGCTTTGCTGGCTAGTAATCTACTGTTCTCTTTAAACAACTGCCATACGTTGACCTTGTAGGCATTGTTTGCCCAGTTTTTTTGGACGCAGCCACTGAAGCACAGTTGCCAGAAAAAATATGCCATATAAATGCTGAAAATAGTAATTTTTCGCCATACGTTGACCTTGTAGACATTGTTTGCCCAGTTTTTTTTGGACGCAGCCACTGAAGCACAGTTGCCAGAAAAAATATGCCATATAAATGCTGAAAATAGTAATTTTTCGCCATACGTTGACCTTGTAGACATTGTTTGCCCAGTTTTTTTGGACGCAGCCACTGAAGCACAGTTGCCAGAAAAAATATGCCATATAAATGCTGAAAATAGTCATTTTTTGCCATACGTTGACCTTGTAGGCATTGTTTGCCCAGTTTTTTTGGTCGCAGCCACTGAAGCACAGTTACCAGAAAAAATATGCCATATAAATGCTGAAAATAGTCATTTTTTGCCATATACGTTGAGTCAACGTATGGCAAAAAATGACTATTTTCAGCATTTATATGGCATATTTTTTCTGGCCTCTGTGCTTCAGTGGCTGCGGCCAAAAAAACTGGGCAAACAATGCCTACAAGGTCAACGACGTTGATCTTGTAGGCATTGTTTGCCCAGTTTTTTTGGCCGCAGCCACTGAAGCACAGAGGCGAGAAAAAATATGCCATATAAATACTGAAAATAGTCATTTTTTTGGTCGCAGCCACTGAAGCACAGTTGCCAGAAAAATTATGCCATATAAATGCTGAAAATATAAATTTTTTTGGTTGCAGCCACTGAAGCACAGAGGCCAGAAAAATTATGCCATATAAATGCAGAAAATATGCATTTTTTTGGTCGCAGCCACTGAAGCACAGTTGACAGAAAAATTATGCCATATAAATGCTGAAAATATAAATTTTTTTGGTTGCAGCCACTGAAGCACAGAGGCCAGAAAAATTATGCCATATAAATGCAGAAAATATGCATTTTTTTGGTCGCAGCCACTGAAGCACAGTTGACAGAAAAATTATGCCATATAAATGCTGAAAATATAAATTTTTTTGGTTGCAGCCACTGAAGCACAGAGGCCAGAAAAATTATGCCATATAAATGCAGAAAATATGCATTTTTTTGGACGCAGCCACTGAAGCACAGTTGCCAGAAAAAATATGCCATATAAATGCTGAAAATAGTCATTTTTCGCCATACGTTGACCTTGTAGACATTGTTTGCCCAGTTTTTTTGGTTGCAGCCACTGAAGCACAGAGGCCAGAAAAAATTAAACCAGTAGGGTTTGCACCCTAGTTTGTAACGGTGGCGGAGGGAGGAGGACGCTAAAGGACAGCTGTGTGTGGAGTCATGAGGCTTGAAGAGAAGGACAGCTGCATAGAAGTCAGAACAAGTCTTCCGGCGTGCAGTAACCCTCCGAGATCCACCCCTCATTCATTTTAATAAAGGTCAGGTAATCGACACTTTTGTGACCTAGGCGAGTTCTCTTCTCAGTTACAATCCCTCCTGCTGCACTGAAGGTCCTTTCTGAGAGCACACTTGAGGCTGGGCAAGACAAGAGGTTCATGGCAAATTGTGACAGCTCTGGCCACAGATCAAGCCTGCGCACCCAGTAGTCCAGGGGTTCATCGCTCCTCAGAGTGTCGATATCTGCAGTTAATGCCAGGTAGTCCGCTACCTGCCGGTCGAGGCGTTCTTTGAGGGTGGATCCAGAAGGGTTGTGGCGCTGCCTTGGACAGAAAAACATTTGCATGTCTGACGTTACAGACCGGCCAAAGGGCTTTGTCCTTGCAGGTGTGCTCGTGGCAGGATTACTGGCACCTCTGCCCCTGGAATGTTGATGAGTTCCTGAAGTGACATCACCCTTAAAAGCATTGTACAACATGTTTTGCAGGCTGGTTTGTAAATGCCGCATCTTTTCGGACTTGTGGTATGTTGGTAACATTTCTGACACTTTATGCTTGTACCGAGGGTCTAGTAGCGTTGCGACCCAGTACAGGTCCTTCTCCTTAAGCCTCTTGATACGGGGGTCCTTCAACAGGCATGACAGCATGAAAGACCCCATTCTCACAAGGTTGGATGCAGAGCTATCCATCTCCGCTTCCTCATTATCAAGGACTGCATCATCCACGGTCTCCTCCCCCCAGCCACGTACAAGACCAGGGGTCCCCAAAAGGTCACCACTAGCCCCCTGGGAAGCCTGCTCCTATTGGTCCTCCTCCTCCTCCTCCACAAAGCCACCTTCCTCCTCTGACTCCACTTCTGGCACCTCTCCCTGCGTTGCAGCAGGTGCCTGGGTTCGTTCTGGTGATTCCGACCATAAATCGTGCGCTTCCAGCTCCTCGTCACGCTGGTCTACAGCCTCATCTGTCACTCGTCGCACGGCACGCTCCAGGAAGAAAGCGAAGGGTATTAGGTCGCTGATGGTGCCTTCGGTGCGACTGACCATATTTGTCACCTCTTCAAAAGGTCGCATGAGCCTGCAGGCATCGCGCATAAGCACCCAGTAACGGGGGAAAAAAATCCCCAGCTCTGCAGATCCAGTCCTACCACCCAGTTCAAAAAGGTACTCGTTGACGGCCCTTTGTTGTTGCAGCAGACGTTCCAACATAAGGAGCGTTGAATTCCAGCGAGTCTGGCTGTCAGAAATCAAACGCCTGACTGGCATGTTGTAGCGCTGCTGAATGTCAGCAAGGCGTGCCATGGCTGTGTAGGAACGTCTGAAATGGGCCGACACCTTTCTGGACTGGGTGAGAACGTCCTGGAATCCTGGGTACTTGGAGACAAAACGTTGGACTATTAAATTTAACACATGTGCCATGCAGGGCACATGTGTTAAATTTCCCAGTCTCAACGCTGCCAACAGATTGCTTCCATTGTCACACACCACTTTTCCGATCTGCAGTTGGTGTGGGGTCAGCCACCGATCGGCCTGTGACTGCAGAGATGACAGGAGTACAGATCCGGTATGGTTTTTGCTTTCCAGGCACGTCATCCCCAAGACAGCGTGACAACGGCGTACCTGGCACGTCGAATAGCCTAGGGGGAGCTGGGGGTGCACAGGTGTGGAGGAGGAGAAGGAGGACCCAGCAGCAGAGTAAGAAGAAGAAGAGGAAGAAGATGAGGTAGAGAGCGATGGAGGAGTAGAGGTGGTGGCAGAACCGCGTGCAATCCGTGGCGGTGACACCAACTCCACTGTTGTTGTTGTTGAGCTACCCATTCCCTGCTTCCCATTCCCAGCCATTACCAAGTTCACCCAGTGGGCAGTGTAGGTGACATACCTGCCCTGACCATGCTTGGAGGACCATGCGTCAGTAGTCATATGGACCTTTGGCCCAACACTAAGTGACAGAGATGCGGTAACTTGGCTCTGCACATGTTGGTACAGGTGTGGTATTCCCTTTTTAGAAAAAAAATTGCGGCTGGGTACCTTCCACTGCGGTGTCCCAATTGCTACAAATTTGCGGAAGGCCTCAGAGTCCACCAGCTGGTATGGTAAAAGCTGGCGGGCTAATAGTGCAGACAAGCCAGCTGTCAGACGCCGGGCAAGGGGGTGACAGTCAGACATTGGCTTCTTACGCTCAAACATGGCCTTCACAGAAACTTGGCTGGTGGCAGATGACTGGGAATGGGAACAGGTGGTCTAGGTGGAAGGCGGAGTGGAGGGTGGTTCAGATGGGTCAAGGAGAGCAGAGGTAGAGCAGTAAGATGCTGGACCAGAAGGAGTGTGGCTTTTAGTTTGCCTGTTGCCTTTGAGGTGTTGCTCCCAAAGTGCTTTGTGCTTGCCGCTCATGTGCCTTCGCATAGAAGTTGTACCTATGTGGCTGTTGGGCTTACCAAGGCTCAGTTTCTGACTGCACTCATTGCAAATTACAATGCTTTTGTCAGAGGCACACACATTAAAAAAATCCCACACTGCTGACTTTTTGGAAGTGTGCGATCTGGCGGTAACAGTAGAAGTTGGCGGCATTGGCGGCAATGGCGGGTGCGTTGGCCGGCTGAACACAGGTGCCGATACATGTTGTTGCCCTACTGATCCCTGCGGGCTGTCCTCCCTGCTTCTTCTAAGTCTTATTCTCCTACTGCCTCTCTGACTCTCCGTCTCTCCATCTGAACTACCCTCCTCTTGCTCTCTTCTACTAGGCACCCACAAAACATCAATCTCCTCATCATCATTCTCCTCAGATGCATCAATTTCTTCTGACACATCACAGAAGGAAGCAGCAGCGGGGACCTCCTCCTCATCACTCATCATTATGTCCATCTCTGTCGTGTTCTCTGCCAGAATTAAATCTGGTGTAACGTCCTCATCTCCTTCATCTTCTTCTGCCAATAATGGTTGCGCATTACTCAGTTCAAGAAACTCATGGGAAAATAACTCCTCTGACTCCAGTGAAGAAGGGGCACCGGTGGTGGAGGAAGTGTTACGTGGGGTGGCCATAGCAGTGGAGGATGAGGAGGATGTTGTGGTAAAGTTAGAAATGGTAGAGGATGGGGTGTGCTGTGTAAGCCAGTCAACTACCTCTTCAGCATTTTGGGAGTTCAGGGTCATTGGCTTTTTAAAACTGGGCAATTTGCTAGGGCCACAGGATTGCATAGCAGCACGGCCCCTAGCACGGCCTCTGCGTGGCAGCCTGCCTTTGCCTGGCATTATTTTTAAAAAAACAACAACAACAAAAACTCAGTTGGTTTTTCTGGAAACGATAATACACACAGCTAGATGGCAGTTTGAAGAAAACAGTGTGCAAATAATGCCTACAAGGTCAACGTATACACAGCGGTGGATACGGATTACGTAAAATATATGAATGCTGCTTGAAAAAAAGTAACTCAAGTGGTTTTTCTAGAGACGATAATATTATCAATATTTAGACAAAATGTGAACAAGCTCACACAGCTAGATGGCGGTTTGAAGAAAACACTGTGCAAATAATGCCTACAAGGTCAACGTATACACAGCGGTGGATACGGATTACGTAAAATATAAGAATGCTGCTTGAAAAAAAGTAACTCAAGTGGTTTTTCTAGAGACGATAATATTATCAATATTTAGACAAAATGTGAACAAGCTCACACAGCTAGATGGCGGTTTGAAGAAAACAGTGTGCAAATAATGCCTACAAGGTCAACGTATACAAAGCGGTGGATACGGATTACGTAAAATATAAGAATGCTGCTTGAAAAAAAGTAACTCAAGTGGTTTTTCTAGAGACGATAATATTATCAATATTTAGACAAAATGTGAACAAGCTCACACAGCTAGATGGTGGTTTGAAGAAAACACTGTGCAAATAATGCCTACAAGGTCAACGTATACACAGCGGTGGATACGGATTACGTAAAATATAAGAATGCTGCTTGAAAAAAAGTAACTCAAGTGGTTTTTCTAGAGACGATAATATTATCAATATTTAGACAAAATGTGAACAAGCTCACACAGCTAGATGGCGGTTTGAAGAAAACACTGTGCAAATAATGCCCACAAGATCAACGTATACACTACTACAGCGGTGGATACGGATTACGTAAAATATATTATGGCTGCTTGAAAAAAGTCACTCCGGTGTTTTTTCTGGAGACGGTAATATTATGGATATTTAGACAGAATGTGAACAAGGTCACACAGCTAGATGGCAGTTGGTTGAATAACACACTGGGCAAAAAATGCCTACAGGGCAAATAATGCCTAAAAGGTCAACTTATACACTACTACAGCGATGGATACGGATTACGTAAAATTTATTATGGCTGCTTGAAAAAAGTCACTCCGGTGTTTTTTCTGGAGACGGTAATATTATGGATATTTAGACAGAATGTGAACAAGGTCACACAGCTAGATGGCAGTTGGTTGAATAACACACTGGGCAAAAAATGCCTACAGGGCAAATAATGCCTAAAAGGTCAACTTATACACTACTACAGCGATGGATACGGATTACGTAAAATTTATTATGGCTGCTTGAAAAAAGTCACTCCGGTGTTTTTTCTGGAGACGGTAATATTATGGATATTTAGACAGAATGTGAACAAGGTCACACAGCTAGATGGCTGTTGGTTGAATAACACACTGGGCAAAAAATGCCTACAGGGCAAATAATGCCTAAAAGGTCAATTTATACACTACTACAGCGATGGATACGGATTACGTAAAATTTATTATGGCTGCTTGAAAAAAGTCACTCCGGTGTTTTTTCTGGAGACGGTAATATTATGGATATTTAGACAGAATGTGAACAAGGTCACACAGCTAGATGGCTGTTGGTTGAATAACACACTGGGCAAAAAATGCCTACAGGGCAAATAATGCCTAAAAGGTCAACTTATACACTACTACAGCGGTAGTAAAATAAAAAAAAGTAAAATAAAAAAAAAATGAATATTAAAAAAAAAAAATTACAGTTGGTGCTGCTGAACTACTAGGAGCAGCAGATTAGCACACCAGTCCCACTCCCCAACACTGCTAGACTAATAGCACTGGGCTCTTATAGTAGTAGTAGTAGTAGTAGTAGTAGTAGTAGTAAAACAACAAAAAAATAAATAAAAGCAGTCCTTACAAGGACTACTGTTATTGCAGCAGTCAGCAGATGAGATCAGAAGCAGGACAGCTGCCCACTGCAGCTACATACAGAGCACTGCAGTAGAAGGTAGATTACTAGCCAGCAAAGCTACCTAAGCTTAAATGTCCCTCAAACCCCTGCAGACTTCTGTCCCTCCAATAACAGAGCAGTATCAAAACGATTACTAGCCAGCAAACTTTCAACTGTCCCTGAAATCACTAACAGGCAGCAGCTCTCTCCCTACACTATCTCTTCAGCACACACAGGCAGAGTGAAAAAAACGCTGCAGGGCTTCGGTTTTTATAGGGAAGGGGAGTGGTCCAGGGGAGAGCTTCCTGATTGGCTGCCATGTACCTGCTGGTCTGGGGTGAGAGGGCAAAAAAAAGCGCCAACAATGGCGAACCCAAAATGGCGAACGTCGCGCGACGTTCGCGAACTTCCGGCGAGCGCGAACACCCGATGTTCGCGCGAACAAGTTCGCCGGCGAACAGTTCGCGCCATCTCTACCGATAGGGCTCATTGCATTCAACATGATCATTCAGACTACCAGCATGTTGTCTCCAAAGGGGATGCTCTGCGAGTGAAGGGGTTGGTGATGTTTGTGGATTCAAGGGGTAGACTGATTTTTTACGGCTCATGTGAATGTGCTTTGGGTTCAGCAAAGCATACTGCAAGAACCTCTTGCCTCTAGTCATTCCAACCCACTGCCTTTTAACTTTTTTTAATTTATTTTTCCTGGACCCTGTTGTAAGTATTAAAAGTTACGTTTTAATTGCTCCATATGAGTTTTTGGAAGTAACAGATGAGTAGGTGCAATTACATGGGCCAATCCTTTTCTTTTCTATTTCTAGCTGGCTACCTGATAATCTTTATGAATCAATAAATTATTTATTTTAACCAGCTGGATTATCTTTACTTCTGGCTAAATAGAAAGAAATAAGCATTTTGTGTATTTCAAAGTGCAGTGAGCAAAGTGCAATTTTGAGCATAATCACTATGTTTTTTTTCACAATGCAGTATTTTTTCATCAGAGTTCCAGCATCATTGTAGGCCAAACACTGCATTTAATTTGATGCAATGGTAAAATGAGACATATAAAAATAGTCTACTTCAATTAATGCCTTGTTCCAGCCTTTCTAAGCAGAATTAGGCAATTGTTTAAAGTGACCTATACTCTATAGCTTACTAATCATGGAGAGGTCTATTTATTACAATTCTGTGAATTCCGCAGTTCTTTTTGAATTGGAATAAACTCAAAATTTAACTAGAATGGTGCTTATTTATTAAAAATTTTAATCCAAAAAACTCAGTTGAATAAAACCATTAAACAAATCTTGAATGCTTTGAAATCATATTTTAATCATCAATGTTACATTTTGAAAAATGACTCGAAAAACTTTATATTAATTATATTGACAATCGCTTCAATTTCACTTAGGACAACTCCCATTGACTTCTACATGAACTCGTAAGCTTTTAGTTGCCAAAGTTTTACATTAAGGTTTTTGATTATTTTCGATTTTTTTAAACCATAATTCAATATCATGAGTTTTAGCTAAAAAAGTCGAATCGTGTCAAGATTTTGAACATTGATAAATCGTCCACATGATGTAGTTTGTATAAAAGCACTACTGGAGTATTGGTGTCACGAGTGCCCATTGGCACGCCCGTCTCCGCCGGTATCCTATCCAAGATGGCAGCTCCCATGCTCCACATGGGTTGACGCCGACGTCACGCGCCCAGCGCGAAATTCAAAATAAATGGACGCCAAGGATGCCAGTTCGATGCCCGATTTCCTGTTTGGTTCCTGGGTGCATCTATTATTCGTGCTGATTGATTCCTGAACTTCCTGACCCTGCCTGAACTTGGATTTTGCTTCACTTCTGCCTGCCTACTGAACCTTTGCCTGGATTTGACGACGAATACTCCTGATCCCTTCTGATACTGCGAACTTGGACTTTAACCCCTGACTACTCCCCGCTGGGAGCCGATAGGCCCCTTGACAATTGGTCAACTATGAAAATATGTTATTGTTAAAGAATATTCAGGATTCTTTTACATTTGAAAATTAACTATACATTCTTAATTGGACTTTCTGTTTGGTACAGTATGTTTTTATGTTTGAAGTTGTATCGTTAGTCATGCAAAGTATAAAGTTGTGTAAAATGGATCAATGAAGTATTTATTAAGCAGTGTATTTCTTGTAACATTTTACACCACACTTTGCTTCTCTGAAATCATCCATTTTAAATGGAATTGGTTGTGGTATTTATAAAGGTTTGTATATTATTTTTTTTTTGTATAATCTGTTTTTATTGCAAGAGAAAGGCAATATAAGTCAAATATGACAAGTATTGAGACAAGGTCCACAAGAAAGTTACACAAAAATTCACATTTGGAACAGGTTAACTTACACAATAGTCAAGTTAGCAAATACACAATCCTGAAAAGATCATCTCAGCAAATGAGTAGTGTAATATAAAATAAAGATTACGGTAACAGAGAGAGAAACAATCCAGTTGCAGCTTAGTAACCAAGGCAATGAACACGTAACCTTGTAGATAAACACCTTTCCCTTCAAATAAAAAGGTTTAACTTGATGAAAAATAAGAAAGAAATCGTGAAAAAGAAAAATCGAAAGAGGTAGAGTAGCATAAAAGCCAAAGAAGCAGAAGAGAAAAAGAGGAAAAAGAGGTAAGTATGCTCAGTCGTTCCCAACCTATATGACAGACAAATATAAGGGCAACAATAAAAGGTAAGAGAAAAGCTCCTCGTCCATCGATCAGTGAGGCTGGGCCTCATGTTCCATAAACAGTACCCAAGGGGCCCAGGTCTTAACAAAATGATCCTGTGAACCATGTGCAAAGCTTAATAACTCCTCCATGCGCATGATTGACCCCACTTCTGCCCACCATTCTGCAACTGTAGGAGGAGAAGTAGAACGCCAATGGCGGGGGATCACCGTTCTAGCTGCACTGAGACAAAAACCAGTAAGTGATTTTTTATATTTGGAAGGAGATCCAGGCAGCATGGATAGAAGGCCTATAGCGGGGTCGGCACCCAGGTCTGCACCTGTAAGGTTATTGATAGTTTGAAAAATAGTCTTCCAAAAAGGCTGGAGGGCTGAACAAAACCACCAGATATGTGATGGAGATCCAATCTCAGCACCACATCTCCAGCATACGTTTGACACAGAAGGATAAATTTTATGCAAAATTTCGGGACATTTATACCATCTGGATAAAATCTTATAATTAGTTTCTTGCGATTTGCACGCTATGGAAAACTTATGTGTTAAAGAGAAACAGGTATTCCATTGCTCTAACGTATATTCAGTTCGTAATTCTTTCTCCCATTTAGATGTATACAGATGAAGCCACTTGGATTTGTGAGTTAAATGCGTCATGACTCAGGGGTAATTGAAGAAACTGTGTTATCTTAAGTCATCTTAACTCATTTAATGCATTTAACCTTTTCATTAGCATACCAAAGCTCCATTGTTCACAATGGTGAATGCTTTAATTAGATGGGATGTTGTGACGCAGTTTTCTGTGTTAAATGAGATAAATGGGATATCTGTGTTTAGTTATTCTGTGTCAAACAGACAAACCAAAGTGGCTGCATCTGTATGTAGGCAAGGGAGGTACTCCCATCTGATCTGTGAGATGATATAATCTAGAAATCAAATGTCTAGCTGGGGATTGAAGCCTTCGAAAGGGGAAAGAGATGATTGTCGCAGCACTCTCCTTTGAGAAGCCATGAGCCAGTGACGTAGCTGATTATATCTAAACCTGAGCAGAAAAGAGTCTGGTTCTCCAGGACAAATGTGTGGTAATGGTAACAAAGCCTCCTTATCCAAGACCTGTGCGCAAGTAAAGCTTTCATTATACCTTCTCCCAAGAAAGCCTGCACTCAGCATGCCAGGAGCAAAATGTGGATTGCCAATAATAGGGGTAAGAAGACCCTCACGTGAAATCAGAGAAGGAGATTTAAGGAGATATTTATCAGCTCGAATCAAAGTCTCCCTACAGACTTTGGGTAAGGTAGTGGAAGAGGGTCTTTGAGAGGGGTGGAGCCACCATAGTGCTTGCAATGGTCAATTAGTTATGAGTTGCTCAAATTGTATCCATCGTTTATGCAGAGGGTAGTAAAACCATTCCACTATTCTACTCAACATAACCGCTCTTAGATAACTATCAAGGTGTGGGAGAGCTACACCCCCCAGTGATTTAGGTTTAATTAATGTAGAGCTAGGGATCCTAGGTTTAGTATCTTTCCAAATAAAAGATCCAAATGCGGCCTGGAGAGTGTCTAGAAAACGTTTGGGGGGTGCTTCAGGTATAGTTTGAAAGTGATACAAGATTCTGGGCAAAACGTTCATTTTAAGTAAATTAATGCGGCCGAACCAGGACAGTGGGAGAGATTGCCAGCGCTTCAGATCCATCAAAATTTGAGACAATAAAGGCGAATAGTTTATAGATGAAAGGACAGTGAAGTCTGCCGGGATATGAATACCCAGGTATCGCAAGGAAGTGCGATTCCACTTAAAAGGGTAAGTAGTTTGCAAAACCTGTTGCAAGTGAACAGGGAGGGAGACATTAAGAGCCTCAGATTTATCAAAATTGATTTTGTAGTTACTGAATCGCCCATATTCTTGAAATTTTTGCATCAAAGAGGGGAGAGAGGTGATAGGTTGAGTAACAAATACTAAGAGGTCATCTGCATACAATGCAATTTTATGGTCAATTCCCTTAATGCATACACCTGTAATATTTGGGTCATTACGAATAGCAATAGCTAGATGTTCCATCACTATAGCATATAAGAGAGGGGAAAGAGGGCAGCCCTGCCTAGTCCCATTACTTATAGAGAAGGGGTCCAAAAGTTGCCCATTAACTCTAATCCGAGCCTGAGGTTTATTATAAAGAGCCATAATACGGAGAATAGCCTTAGGGCCCATTCCTATTTGAAGTAGAGACTCCCTGAGAAAGGTCCAGTTGACCCTGTCGAACGCTTTTTCAGCATCTGACAGGGCCAACATGGGGAGATGAGAGCGTCCGGCGTAGTCAAGAATCGAGATAGCCTTAAGGGTATTATCTTTTGCCTCCCTAAATGGAACAAAGCCTACCTGATCAGCATCAATTAAGTGTGGTAAATATTTTTTGAGTCTTTCCGCTAGGATTTTTGCATACAATTTAATATCAACATTTAATAAAGATATGGGTCTGTAGCTGGCACAAGATAAAGGGTCTTTACCCTGTTTAGGGATCAAAGAAATATGTGCTTCCAACATTGCCGAAGGGGAGCAAGGATTCGTATCCAAATTGTTAAATGCTAGCAGAAGTGTATCTGATAATTCCGAGTGTAAGGCTTTATAAAAGGATGCCGGAAACTCATCAGGGCCAGGTGCTTTCCCCCGAAGGAGTAGTTCTGATGGAAAAACTCAATTCCTCCTTGGTCAGTGGAGTCTCTAAGTAATCTATGTCGTCTGGGAAAAGACCGGGCAGGGCTGTCCGAGATACGTAATCCCTAAGCTTTTCTACAAAAGCCCCATCCGAATTAGATGTATGGGAATTAATATTGTAGAGACCGGTATAGTATGTATGCATTGCCTTAGCAATTTCTTGGGTTTTATGAACTACGAAATCTTTTTGAGTTTTCATAGCAGAGATAAACGAGAGCCCTTGTTTTTGTTTAATAGTTTTGGCCAAGAGTTTACCAGCCTTGTTGCTATGTTCATAATATAGGCACTTACATTTCTGTAAAGCTGAAATAGATTTTCTACTTAGCTCTCCTTTTATCAATTCACGTGTAGAGTTCCGTCAGCGTCTCACCATCAAACGTATTTTTATGCTTTTGTTCTAAGATAGATGCCTTATTGAAAAGGTCCGTGAGGCGCTGAGAGAAAGCTTTTTTAAGTCTAGACCCGTGTTTAATAAATACACCCCTAAGAACCGATTTTAGGGCCTCCCATTTTATGACCGGGTGAGATGGATCCAATTGGTGGGTTTTGACAAAAAATTTAGTTTCCCGTATAATTTCCGCCAGACACTCACTATCCCTCAAAAGTGATTCATTAAGCCTCCAAGTCCATGATTTACGTTCAGCAGTTGGAATAGATAACGTTAAGAATAGAGGGGCATGGTCAGATAGAATTTGCAATCCAATAGAGCAGGCCGTCATCCATTGCAAAGCAAAATGAGAGAGAAATAGATAGTCAATACGGCTGTAGGACTGGTGTACCTGGGAAAAATATGAGTAATCCCTATCAGAAGGGTGGCAAACTCTCCAACTGTCCATTAATTGATTATTGTGAAGCAACAGTTTAATACGTTTTAAAACCTTATAAGATAAATTAGTTTTACCCGAGGATGAATCCAGTTTCGGATCCAAGGCAAGGTTCAGATCACCTCCTAAAATAAGTATTCCTTGGGAGAAACTTTCAAGCTTGGTCACAACCTTTTCAAGAAAAGTACATTGATTTTGATTCGGCGCATAGCAATTAGCCAACGTAAACACATGTCCTGCAGTGTTAATCTTTAGCAAGAGATATCGTCCATGGGGATCAATAAAAGTATCAATTAAAGTATATTGAAAGTTTTTATGAAAGGCTATTGCAACACCCTTACATTTAGCTTCAGGATTGTCACCAAAATACCAATCGTGATAATATCTATTAGGGATGTAGCGAACGTCGGAAAAAAAGTTCGCGAACATATTCGCGAACTTGCGCAAAAATGCGAGCGGTTCGCGAACGGTTCGCGAACCCCATAGACTTCAATGGGAAGGCGAACTTTAACATCTAAAAAAGACATTTCTGGCCAGAAAAATGATTTTAAAGTTGTTTAAAGGGTGCAACGACCTGGACAGTGGCATGCCAGAGGGGGATCAAGGGCAAAAATGTATCTGAAAAATCTGCCTGTGTGTGCTTGGAAGAGATAGTGTAGGGGGAGAGCTGTTAGTGATTTCAGGGACAGATGATAGTAAGTTTGCTGGCTAGTAATCTGCTTGATACTGCTCTGTATTGGAGGGACAGAAGTCTGCAGGGATTTGAGGGACATTTTAGCTTAGGTAGCTTTGCTGGCTAGTAATCTACTGTTCTCTTTAAACAACTGCCATACGTTGCCCTTGTAGGCATTGTTTGCCCAGTTTTTTTGGACGCAGCCACTGAAGCACAGTTGCCAGAAAAAATATGCCATATAAATGCTGAAAATAGTCATTTTTCGCCATACGTTGACCTTGTAGACATTGTTTGCCCAGTTTTTTTTGGACGCAGCCACTGAAGCACAGTTGCCAGAAAAAATATGCCATATAAATGCTTAAAATAGTAATTTTTCGCCATACGTTGACCTTGTAGACATTGTTTGCCCAGTTTTTTTGGACGCAGCCACTGAAGCACAGTTGCCAGAAAAAATATGCCATATAAATGCTGAAAATAGCCATTTTTTGCCATATACGTTGAGTCAACGTATGGCAAAAAATGACTATTTTCAGCATTTATGTGGCATATTTTTTCTGGCCTCTGTGCTTCAGTGGCTGCGGCCAAAAAAACTGGGCAAACAATGCCTACAAGGTCAACGTCATTGACCTTGTAGGCATTGTTTGCCCAGTTTTTTTGGCCGCAGCCACTGAAGCACAGAGGCCAGAAAAAATATGCCATATAAATGCTGAAAATAGTCATTTTTTTGGTCGCAGCCACTGAAGCACAGTTGCCAGAAAAATTATGCCATATAAATGCTGAAAATATAAATTTTTTTGGTTGCAGCCACTGAAGCACAGAGGCCAGAAAAATTATGCCATATAAATGCAGAAAATATGCATTTTTTTGGTCGCAGCCACTGAAGCACAGTTGACAGAAAAATTATGCCATATAAATGCTGAAAATATAAATTTTTTTGGTTGCAGCCACTGAAGCACAGAGGCCAGAAAAATTATGCCATATAAATGGAGAAAATATGCATTTTTTTGGTTGCAGCCACTGAAGCACAGAGGCTAGAAAAATTATGCCATATAAATGGAGAAAATATGCATTTTTTTGGTTGCAGCCACTGAAGCACAGAGGCTAGAAAAATTATGCCATATAAATGGACAAAATATGCATTTTTTTGGTTGCAGCCACTGAAGCACAGAGGCCAGAAAAATTATGCCATATAAATGCAGAAAATATGCATTTTTTTGGACGCAGCCACTGAAGCACAGTTGCCAGAAAAAATATGCCATATAAATGCTGAAAATAGTAATTTTTCGCCATACGTTGACCTTGTAGACATTGTTTGCCCCGTTTTTTTGGACGCAGCCACTGAAGCACAGAGGCCAGAAAAAATTAAACCAGTAGGGTTTGCACCCTAGTTTGTAACGGTGGCGGAGGGAGGAGGACGCTAAAGGACAGCTGTGTGTGGAGTCATGAGGCTTGAAGAGAAGGACAGCTGCATAGAAGTCAGAACAAGTCTTCCGGCGTGCAGTAACCCTCCGAGATCCACCCCTCATTCATTTTAATAAAGGTCAGGTAATCGACACTTTTGTGACCTAGGCGAGTTCTCTTCTCAGTTACAATCCCTCCTGCTGCACTGAAGGTCCTTTCTGAGAGCACACTTGAGGCTGGGCAAGACAAGAGGTTCATGGCAAATTGTGACAGCTCTGGCCACAGATCAAGCCTGCGCACCCAGTAGTCCAGGGGTTCATCGCTCCTCAGAGTGTCGATATCTGCAGTTAATGCCAGGTAGTCCGCTACCTGCCGGTCGAGGCGTTCTTTGAGGGTGGATCCAGAAGGGTTGTGGCGCTGCCTTGGACAGAAAAACATTTGCATGTCTGATGTTACAGACCGGCCAAAGGGCTTTGTCCTTGCAGGTGTGCTCGTGGCAGGATTACTGGCACCTCTGCCCCTGGAATGTTGATGAGTTCCTGAAGTGACATCACCCTTAAAAGCATTGTACAACATGTTTTGCAGGCTGGTTTGTAAATGCCGCATCTTTTCGGACTTGTGGTATGTTGGTAACATTTCTGCCACTTTATGCTTGTACCGAGGGTCTAGTAGCGTTGCGACCCAGTACAGGTCCTTCTCCTTAAGCCTCTTGATACGGGGGTCCTTCAACAGGCATGCCAGCATGAAAGACCCCATTCTCACAAGGTTGGATGCAGAGCTATCCATCTCCGCTTCCTCATTATCAAGGACTGCATCATCCACGGTCTCCTCCCCCCAGCCACGTACAAGACCAGGGGTCCCCAAAAGGTCACCACTAGCCCCCTGGGAAGCCTGCTCCTGTTGGTCCTCCTCCTCCTCCTC
Organism: Xenopus petersii; assembly: GCA_038501925.1. Lineage (NCBI taxonomy): Eukaryota > Metazoa > Chordata > Amphibia > Anura > Pipidae > Xenopus > Xenopus petersii. The sequence goes on from CM076680.1 coordinate 50,592,959, forward strand.
CACAAAGCCACCTTCCTCCTCTGACTCCACTTCTGGCACCTCTCCCTGCGTTGCAGCAGGTGCCTGGGTTCGTTCTGGTGATTGCGACCATAAATCGTGCGCTTCCAGCTCCTCGTCACGCTGGTCTACAGCCTCATCTGTCACTCGTCGCACGGCACGCTCCAGGAAGAAAGCGAAGGGTATTAGGTCGCTGATGGTGCCTTCGGTGCGACTGACCATATTTGTCACCTCTTCAAAAGGTCGCATGAGCCTGCAGGCATCGCGCATAAGCACCCAGTAACGGGGGAAAAAAATCCCCAGCTCTGCAGATCCAGTCCTACCACCCAGTTCAAAAAGGTACTCGTTGACGGCCCTTTGTTGTTGCAGCAGACGTTCCAACATAAGGAGCGTTGAATTCCAGCGAGTCTGGCTGTCAGAAATCAAACGCCTGACCGGCATGTTGTAGCGCTGCTGAATGTCAGCAAGGCGTGCCATGGCTGTGTAGGAACGTCTGAAATGGGCCGACACCTTTCTGGACTGGGTGAGAACGTCCTGGAATCCTGGGTACTTGGAGACAAAACGTTGGACTATTAAATTTAACACATGTGCCATGCAGGGCACATGTGTTAAATTTCCCAGTCTCAACGCTGCCAACAGATTGCTTCCATTGTCACACACCACTTTTCCGATCTGCAGTTGGTGTGGGGTCAGCCACCGATCGGCCTGTGACTGCAGAGATGACAGGAGTACAGATCCGGTATGGTTTTTGCTTTCCAGGCACGTCATCCCCAAGACAGCGTGACAACGGCGTACCTGGCACGTCGAATAGCCTAGGGGGAGCTGGGGGTGCACAGGTGTGGAGGAGGAGAAGGAGGACCCAGCAGCAGAGTAAGAAGAAGAAGAGGAAGAAGACGAGGTAGAGAGCGATGGAGGAGTAGAGGTGGTGGCAGAACCGCGTGCAATCCGTGGCGGTGACACCAACTCCACTGTTGTTGTTGTTGTTGAGCTACCCATTCCCTGCTTCCCATTCCCAGCCATTACCAAGTTCACCCAGTGGGCAGTGTAGGTGACATACCTGCCCTGACCATGCTTGGAGGACCATGCGTCAGTAGTCATATGGACCTTTGGCCCAACACTAAGTGACAGAGATGCGGTAACTTGGCTCTGCACATGTTGGTACAGGTGTGGTATTCCCTTTTTAGAAAAAAAATTGCGGCTGGGTACCTTCCACTGCGGTGTCCCAATTGCTACAAATTTGCGGAAGGCCTCAGAGTCCACCAGCTGGTATGGTAAAAGCTGGCGGGCTAAGAGTGCAGACAAGCCAGCTGTCAGACGCCGGGCAAGGGGGTGACAGTCAGACATTGGCTTCTTACGCTCAAACATGGCCTTCACAGAAACTTGGCTGGTGGCAGATGACTGGGAATGGGAACAGGTGGTCAAGGTGGAAGGCGGAGTGGAGGGTGGTTCAGATGGGTCAAGGAGAGCAGAGGTAGAGCAGTAAGATGCTGGACCAGAAGGAGTGTGGCTTTTAGTTTGCCTGTTGCCTTTGAGGTGTTGCTCCCAAAGTGCTTTGTGCTTGCCGCTCATGTGCCTTCGCATAGAAGTTGTACCTATGTGGCTGTTGGGCTTACCAAGGCTCAGTTTCTGACTGCACTCATTGCAAATTACAATGCTTTTGTCAGAGGCACACACATTAAAAAAATCCCACACTGCTGACTTTTTGGAAGTGTGCGATCTGGCGGTAACAGTAGAAGTTGGCGGCATTGGCGGCAATGGCGGGTGCGTTGGCCGGCTGAACACAGGTGCCGATACATGTTGTTGCCCTACTGATCCCTGCGGGCTGGCCTCCCTGCTTCTTCTAAGTCTTATTCTCCTACTGCCTCTCTGACTCTCCGTCTCTCCATCTGAACTACCCTCCTCTTGCTCTCTTCTACTAGGCACCCACAAAACATCAATCTCCTCATCATCATTCTCCTCAGATGCATCAATTTCTTCTGACACATCACAGAAGGAAGCAGCAGCGGGGACCTCCTCCTCCTCCTCATCACTCATCATTATGTCCATCTCTGTCGTGTTCTCTGCCAGAATTAAATCTGGTGTAACGTCCTCATCTCCTTCATCTTCTTCTGCCAATAATGGTTGCGCATTACTCAGTTCAAGAAACTCATGGGAAAATAACTCCTCTGACTCCAGTGAAGAAGGGGCACCGGTGGTGGAGGAAGTGTTACGTGGGGTGGCCATAGCAGTGGAGGATGAGGAGGATGTTGTGGTAAAGTTAGAAACGGTAGAGGATGGGGTGTGCTGTGTAAGCCAGTCAACTACCTCTTCAGCATTTTGGGAGTTCAGGGTCATTGGCTTTTTAAAACTGGGCAATTTGCTAGGGCCACAGGATTGCATAGCAGCACGGCCCCTAGCACGGCCTCTGCGTGGCGGCCTGCCTTTGCCTGGCATTATTTTTAAAAAAACAACAACAACAAAAACTCAGTTGGTTTTTCTGGAAACGATAATACACACAGCTAGATGGCAGTTTGAAGAAAACAGTGTGCAAATAATGCCTACAAGATCAACGTATACACTACTACAGCGGTGGATACGGATTACGTAAAATATATGAATGCTGCTTGAAAAAAAGTAACTCAAGTGGTTTTTCTAGAGACGATAATATTATCAATATTTAGACAAAATGTGAACAAGCTCACACAGCTAGATGGCGGTTTGAAGAAAACACTGTGCAAATAATGCCTACAAGGTCAACGTATACACAGCGGTGGATACGGATTACGTAAAATATAAGAATGCTGCTTGAAAAAAAGTCACTCCGGTGTTTTTTCTGGAGACGGTAATATTATGGATATTTAGACAGAATGAGAACACGGTCACACAGCTAGATAGCAGTTGGTTGAATAACACACTGGGCAAAAAATGCCTACAGGGCAAATAATGCCTACAAGGTCAACGTATACACAGCGGTGGATACGGATTACGTAAAATATAAGAATGCTGCTTGAAAAAAAGTCACTCCGGTGTTTTTTCTGGAGACGGTAATATTATGGATATTTAGACAGAATGAGAACACGGTCACACAGCTAGATAGCAGTTGGTTGAATAACACACTGGGCAAAAAATGCCTACAGGGCAAATAATGCCTACAAGGTCAACGTATACACAGCGGTGGATACGGATTACGTAAAATATAAGAATGCTGCTTGAAAAAAAGTCACTCCGGTGTTTTTTCTGGAGACGGTAATATTATGGATATTTAGACAGAATGAGAACACGGTCACACAGCTAGATAGCAGTTGGTTGAATAACACACTGGGCAAAAAATGCCTACAGGGCAAATAATGCCTACAAGGTCAACGTATACACAGCGGTGGATACGGATTACGTAAAATATAAGAATGCTGCTTGAAAAAAAGTCACTCCGGTGTTTTTTCTGGAGACGGTAATATTATGGATATTTAGACAGAATGTGAACACGGTCACACAGCTAGATAGCAGTTGGTTGAATAACACACTGGGCAAAAAATGCCTACAGGGCAAATAATGCCTAAAAGGTCAACTTATACACTACTACAGCGATGGATACGGATTACGTAAAATTTATTATGGCTGCTTGAAAAAAGTCACTCCGGTGTTTTTTCTGGAGACGGTAATATTATGGATATTTAGACAGAATGTGAACACGGGCACACAGCTAGATAGCAGTTGGTTGAATAACACACTGGGCAAAAAATGCCTACAGGGCAAATAATGCCTAAAAGGTCAACTTATACACTACTACAGCGATGGATACGGATTACGTAAAATTTATTATGGCTGCTTGAAAAAAGTCACTCCGGTGTTTTTTCTGGAGACGGTAATATTATGGATATTTAGACAGAATGTGAACACGGGCACACAGCTAGATAGCAGTTGGTTGAATAACACACTGGGCAAAAAATGCCTACAGGGCAAATAATGCCTAAAAGGTCAACTTATACACTACTACAGCGATGGATACGGATTACGTAAAATTTATTATGGCTGCTTGAAAAAAGTCACTCCGGTGTTTTTTCTGGAGACGGTAATATTATGGATATTTAGACAGAATGTGAACACGGGCACACAGCTAGATAGCAGTTGGTTGAATAACACACTGGGCAAAAAATGCCTACAGGGCAAATAATGCCTAAAAGGTCAACTTATACACTACTACAGCGATGGATACGGATTACGTAAAATTTATTATGGCTGCTTGAAAAAAGTCACTCCGGTGTTTTTTCTGGAGACGGTAATATTATGGATATTTAGACAGAATGTGAACACGGTCACACAGCTAGATAGCAGTTGGTTGAATAACACACTGGGCAAAAAATGCCTACAGGGCAAATAATGCCTAAAAGGTCAACTTATACACTACTACAGCGGTAGTAAAATAAAAAAAAGTTAAATAAAAAAAAATTAAAGTTGGTGCTGCTGAACTACTAGGAGCAGCAGATTAGCACACCAGTCCCACTCCCCAACACTGCTAGACTAATAGCACTGGGCTCTTATAGTAGTAGTAGTAGTAGTAGTAGTAGTAGTAAAACAACAAAAAAATAAATAAAAGCAGTCCTTACAAGGACTATTGCTATTGCAGCAGTCAGCAGATGAGATCAGAAGCAGGACAGCTGCCCACTGCAGCTACATACAGAGCACTGCAGTAGAAGGTAGATTACTAGCCAGCAAAGCTACCTAAGCTTAAATGTCCCTCAAACCCCTGCAGACTTCTGTCCCTCCAATAACAGAGCAGTATCAAAACGTTTACTAGCCAGCAAACTTTCAACTGTCCCTGAAATCACTAACAGGCAGCAGCTCTCTCCCTACACTATCTCTTCAGCACACACAGGCAGAGTGAAAAAAAGCTGCAGGGCTTCGGTTTTTATAGGGAAGGGGAGTGGTCCAGGGGAGAGCTTCCTGATTGGCTGCCATGTACCTGCTGGTCTGGGGTGAGAGGGCAAAAAAAAGCGCCAACAATGGCGAACCCAAAATGGCGAACGTCGCGCGACGTTCGCGAACTTCCGGCGAGCGCGAACACCCGATGTTCGCGCGAACAAGTTCGCCGGCGAACAGTTCGCGACATCTCTAATATCTATGTCTAAAATTAGGTCTGTGACCAAGTTTAAAATGCGTTTCCTGCAAAAATACTACCATAGCATGTTGTTTATGTAAACCTGTAAGGATTTGTGACCTTTTCATCGGAGAGTTGAAACCACGGACGTTGCAGGAGCATATCTTCATTTCAGCCATGATTGTCTCTTAGTGCAAGCATAATCAAATGGGAACGACTGAGCAGAAAGAAAGAGAAAAGAGCAAAAAACATTAAAAACAATGTTTCTAAAATAGAACAAAACTGGTTGAGAGTACAACTGCAAGCAGTGGAGAAATCTGCGCAGAAACACACAATAGAACAACAATGGTCTAAGCATTCCTGAGTCAGATTCTGGGGCCTATGGGGGGGTCGTAGCTGGTTCAATATGGGGTGCATTTGTGAAAATCAGATGCAATAGAAAAAATACTAAGAGAAAAAAGATAAAAGGGGGGAGAAAAAGAAAAAATGGAGTTTCCGTTACTCCGTGTCAGGGAGCCGGGAGCCCCCTCTGGGGAGTAGTCCGGATCTAGGAGGAAGCCCCTCAGGAGGGATCAGGATCGTGGTATCCAGGAGTAAGGCAGGAGAAACAAAGTTCAAACACAGGTCAAAAGGCAGGCGGAATGTAACAAAGTCCAGGGCCAGGCAGGGGGTCAATGACAGGCAGAATATCAGCGAAGTCCAGGTCCAGGCAAGGGGTCACAACAAGGAATCAGGCAGAATAAGCAGGGAAAACAGCAAGGGAAACCCAGGAATCACTAGGAATCAGGATCCTATTTTCGGGCGCCATCTTGGCGCCTCAGGCGACCTTTTATGTTTGAATTTGGCGCCCTTGCGCCAGCGTCAGCGCGCCCGCGACCGTCGCGCCGCGCTGACGTCACGGCGCCGGCGTCGGGACCCACGTGGGTTGCCTGGGCGCCGCCATTTTGGATTCTTCGCCGCCGGGAGCGGACGACGACTCCTCGCGCTCCCGGCGGTCTTGACAGTACCCCCCCCCTCACGGGGGGCCTCAGGACCACCGGGGCTTGGTTTCTGGGGAAACTTGGAGTGGAAGTCTCTTACCAAACGAGGAGCATGCACATCACGGTGTCCCTCCCAAGAGCATTCTTCGGGGCCAAAGCCCTTCCAATGGATGAGGTACTGAAGGGACCCTCTGGAGATTCTGGAATCGAGGATTCTCTCCACCTCGAATTCTTGTTGACCCTCCACAGAGACGGCAGGAGGAGGAGATTGGACATCAGAGAAACGGTTAGATATGGTGGGCTTCACCAGGGAGACGTGGAACACGTTGGGAATTCTCATCTCTGGTGGGAGTTGAAGTCTGATGGCTACAGGGTTAATTATCTCCAAGATGGGGAACGGACCCAGGAACTTCGGACCCAACTTGGGAGATGGCACCTTCAAGCGAATATTTCTGGAAGAGAGCCAGACACTATCACCCACCTTGTAGGGAGGAGAGGGCCTTCTACAGCGATCCGCGAAAGTCTTGTGGACTAGAGCACTCTTCTCCAGATTAGACTTGGTTGCAGCCCAAATAGCAAGCATATGGGCTGCCAGATCATCTGCAGCCGGGACGTCCGACAACACAAAGTCCTGAGGAAAGGCTTGAGGGTGCTGTCCATACACCACCATAAACGGAGACCTTCCTGTGGAGGAATGACATGCATTATTATGAGCAAACTCCGCCCACGGGAGGAGGTCAGACCAATCGTCCTGGCAAAGAGACACATGGTTCCTCAGGAACTGTTCTAAGGCTTGGTTCACACGTTCAGCTGCCCCATTCGTCTGCGGGTGGTAGGCAGACGAAAATTGAAGTGTTATTCCCAAGTCTTTACATAGGGAACGCCAAAACTTGGCGGTAAACTGGGTGCCTCTGTCGGAGACGATCTCCACCGGGAAACCATGCAGGCGGAAGATGTACTTAATAAAGAGTTGGGATAATTCCACCGCAGAGGGTAACTTCTTCAAAGGGATGAAATGGGCCATTTTGCTGAAGCGGTCAATAACAACCCAGATCACAGTATTCCCACCGGAGGGAGGAAGTTCGACAATAAAGTCCATAGAGAGGTGCGTCCATGGACGAGAGGGAACCGGCAAAGGCTGTAACAACCCGCTGGGGCGGGAATGGCTAGGCTTAGAAGTGGCGCAGACATTACAAGCCGCCACAAAGTCCTTTACATCCTTGCGGATATCAGGCCACCAGACTAGGCGCCTCAAGAGTTCAAGGGTCTTGGCCGGACCAGGATGTCCAGCTTGCCTGGAGCAGTGGGTTTGTTGCAGGATGGCCAGGCGAAGTTCTGGAGGGACGAAGGCCATGCCAATCGGAGTATCTTGAGGAGCCAAGGACTGCCCAGCCAGAATCTGGTCGGCAAATTGGGGATACAGAGAGGCAATGATCTTGACTGGTGGAATGATTGGTTCCTGTCTCTCAGGGTCACGGTCCACCGGAGTGAAGCTACGAGACAAGGCGTCGGCCTTCAGATTCTTGGAACCTGGGCGATAGGTCAAAACAAAGTTAAATCGGGAAAAGAAAAGGGCCCACCTGGCTTGTCTGGGATTTAGCCTCTTGAGGGACTGTATAAACTCCAGATTCTTGTGATCTGTGAAAATCTGGACAGGAATTTCAGAGCCCTCCAGGAGGTGACGCCATTCTTCAAGGGCAAGCTTGACTGCCAAGAGTTCCCGATTCCCGACATCATAGTTCTGCTCTGCGGATGAGAACTTCTTGGAGAAGAACGCACAGGGGTGCAATTTCCCATCAGTGGAATGTCTCTGAGACAGAATAGCTCCGGCTCCGACTTCAGAAGCATCAACTTCGATGCAGTAGGGTAGTGCAGGATTGGGATGTCGGAGAACAGGAGCGGATGTGAAGGCCTCTTTCAAGGACTGAAAAGCTTCTATGGCAGATGGAGGCCACAGGCTGGGTTTACCCCCTTTCCGGATGAGGGCCAGAATAGGTGCAATGCGGGAAGAGAACCCCCGGATGAACTGTCGATAATAATTAGCAAATCCGATGAATCTCTGGATTGCCTTGGTACTCAATGGGAGAGGCCACTCCTGGATGGCCAACACTTTCACGGGGTCCATCTCAAATCCCTCTGGAGAGATAATGTATCCTAGGAAGGGGATCTTGGATACCTCGAAGACACACTTCTCCAACTTAGCGAAGAGAGAGTTCTTCCTCAGACGAGAGAGTACCTCCTTCACCTGGGAGCGATGACTTTCAAGGTCCTTGGAAAAGATCAGGATGTCGTCCAAGTATACTACTACGAACCTTCCTAGGAGATCTCGGAACACATCATTAACAAACTCCTGGAAGACGGCAGGGGCATTGCATAGGCCGAAGGGCATAACAAGATATTCATAGTGCCCATCCCGAGTGTTGAATGCCGTCTTCCATTCGTCACCCTCCCGGATGCGAATGAGGTTGTAGGCCCCCCGGAGATCCAACTTGGAGAAAATCTTTGCCCCTTTCAGCTGGTCAAAGAGCTCGGAAATCAGGGGCAGAGGGTATCTGTTTTTCACGGTGATCTTGTTCAGGCCCCGATAGTCTATACAAGGCCGAAGACCTCCGTCCTTCTTCTCCACAAAGAAGAACCCAGCCCCTGCAGGAGAGGTAGAAGGGCAGATAAACCCCCGCTGAAGATTTTCTTGGATGTACTCCTTCATAGCGGTGGTCTCTGCAGGAGAGAGAGGGTAAGTGCGCCCTTTGGGGGGCATGGATCCAGGCAGGAGTTCAACCGGACAGTCGTAGGAGCGATGTGGGGGAAGGAACTCTGCAGACTTTTTACAAAACACATCGGAAAATCCCTTGTAAGTGGAGGGCAAAGTCTTTAGTTCCGCAGTGGAGACATTCACCTTCTCGAGGGGTTTTGGCGGAAGGCAATGCTGCTGACAAAATAAACTCCAACGAGAGATCTTCCCAAGAGGACCAGTCTATGGTGGGGTTATGTAGACGTAACCACGGAAGACCCAGTATTACTGGAGTAGAAGGACAGGGGATGATGAAGAATGAAAGTTTTTCTTGATGCAGTACCCCAACCTGTACAGATAGTTCCGCCGTGAACTTAGTGACGAATTCAAACTCCAGGGGTTTGTCATCTATGGCGGTAATTCGCAGGGGAGAAGACAAGGGGAGCAGGGGAATCTTCATGCGTTCGGCAAAGAAGGCGTCCATGAAGTTGCCGTCCGCCCCAGAGTCGAGGAAGGCCCTTTCGCAGATAGTCTTATTTGCCAGGTGAATCTGCAAAGGAAGGAGAAGTCTGCGTGAATTTTCTTGATACTTCTCCTTAGACCCTCGAGTAATGCCCCCTACATGAGAAACCAGTGACATACCTCGGGGTACAAAACTCCTGGCCTTGGCAGGACAGGCATTGGCAAAATGGGAGTGACCACCACAGTACAAACAGAGACCTGCCATTCGTCTTCGGAGTCTTTCCTGCTCGGAAAGGTGAGCCTTTCCTACTTGCATAGGTTCCTCCAGGGGGTCAGGAGTCTCTCTGGAGACGAGATCATCTTTGATGCGGATGGATAGGCCTTGGTAGTATACGGCCTTGTAAGCGTCATCACACCAGGAAGTCTCCGCCATCAGTGTTCGGAAGTCTATAGCGTACTCATTGACACTGCGGCTTCCCTGCCGGAGCTGCAAGAGACGGGCAGGGACGTTCGTGACTCGACCAGGTGCATCAAAGACTGTGCGAAAAGCTTGGAGAAAGTCTTTAACAGCATAAGTCACCGGAGAATTCTTCTCCCAAAGAGACGTAGCCCACTCCAGTGGCTTGCCTTCCAATCGAGACATCACATACCCCACCTTGGAACGCTCACTTGGGAACTGCGTGGGTTGGAACTCAAATTGAATTTGGCACTGTGTGGCAAATCCCCTGCAGGCTTGTGGGTCCCCACTGAAGCGAGGAGGAGGTGGAATGCGAGGCTCACCTGTCGGATAGCTTGCGTTCGAAGAGGCTGCCGCCATGGGTGAATCTCCTGAAGGTGGAGCAGCGGAGGGCGCAGATGGCTCTCGAGCAAGCAGGATATCGAGTGCTTGCCCAATGCGAACCTGCTGGTTTTCGTAGTCCTCCATGCGGGATGCCAGTCCGCGGAGCGCTCGTCCGACATCAGGTGTGGCTTCCTCAGAAGGATCCATGGCCCGAAAATAATGTCAGGGAGCCGGGAGCCCCCTCTGGGGAGTAGTCCGGATCTAGGAGGAAGCCCCTCAGGAGGGATCAGGATCGTGGTATCCAGGAGTAAGGCAGGAGAAACAAAGTTCAAACACAGGTCAAAAGGCAGGCGGAATGTAACAAAGTCCAGGGCCAGGCAGGGGGTCAATGACAGGCAGAATATCAGCGAAGTCCAGGTCCAGGCAAGGGGTCACAACAAGGAATCAGGCAGAATAAGCAGGGAAAACAGCAAGGGAAACCCAGGAATCACTAGGAATCAGGATCCTATTTTCGGGCGCCATCTTGGCGCCTCAGGCGACCTTTTATGTTTGAATTTGGCGCCCTTGCGCCAGCGTCAGCGCGCCCGCGACCGTCGCGCCGCGCTGACGTCACGGCGCCGGCGTCGGGACCCACGTGGGTTGCCTGGGCACCGCCATTTTGGATTCTTCGCCGCCAGGAGCGGACGCGACTCCTCGCGCTCCCGGCGGTCTTGACACTCCGTAACCTTAAACTAAGCCATATAGGTATGGGAAACATTACCCTGAAGTTCGACTACCAAAAAGTAGAACAAATGACACACAATACCAAAAATAGAACAAGCCAACTAAGTGTTGTAGCTTAATGTTCAGGAGCTAGTCAGGTATTCAGGATACGCTTTTTCGTTGTGGTGGACTGACCACTTCTCGGGATATTGCTTTTCGTAGACCTTTGCAAAGAGTTCTGATTTTGTTGAGGGGCCCTTACAGACGGAAACCAGTCCCAAGAATCACAGTCCGCAACATCGATGTGGGGTAAACCCAATCCTTTCAAGAATTGAGGGATATCTTTAGGGGATCTCACTGAGTATGATTTACCATTACTAACAACGATCAGAGCAAAAGGATACCCCCATTTATAGCGTATAGAGCGTTCTTTGAGTAAATCCAGAATAGGTTTCAAAAGTCGACGTTGACGGTGGGTATTTCTGGAGAGATCTTGGTAAAATCTGACCGTGGAACCTTCATACTCCATATCCCCATGATCTCTAGCTTTAATCATAATCGTCTCCTTCACCTTGTAAAAATGAATTCTGCAAATTACATCTCTGGGAGATTCAGAAGTTGCATCTCTGGGTCCCAGTTCCCTATGTATCCTGTCAATTTCAATAGGAGTGTCATGAGGTACACCCAACAATGAGTTAAACAAAACAGTGGCGGATCTGGACAGGTCTTGGGGCAAGACCGTTTCAGGCAAACCCTTGATCCTGACATTATTCCTCCTGGATCGATTTTCTTGATCGTCTAGCATGTTTTGTAAGTAAGTGAGCCGTGACTCAAAATAAGCAACATCTTTTGCCACATGTTTAATGCCAATTGTATTAGCTGAGACCGATTTCTCCAATACTCCATATCTTTCGCCCAGTTGGAGTAGTTCTGTATGAACAGCCGTAATTTCAGATTTCAGAGTCAATTCCGTATGGGAGATGAGGGCCACAATGTCCTGCCTGGAAGGTAATGAGAGTATATGAGATCTCAATTCCATATCCACTAATGGGTGCGGCCCCTCGGCCTGAGGCTGGGCAGCATGTTCAGGGGACCGAATGCCTTGTACTCCAGGCAAGTCATAAACAGGGCCACTCACAATACCATCTAAGGGGGAGACAGTAAGTGAAGGTATACTTGCGATTGGATGGAGGGTCTCTGCACCGCCGTCATCTTCGGGCCTAACTGGCAGCTGGAGAGACGGAGGCATCAGTTGCCAGTCGTCACCACTGTCCCAGCTCGGTGAAGTTTCGTGAAGTAAGGGCTCTGGTTGCGAGAATAAATGCTTACTCACTCTCGAGACATGTTTTTGCTGCTGCAGTACATCTATAGGCGTCCCGCGACCATCAGGAGAGTGGCTTTTGGCATGTTGCGTAGGAGGAGGGGGGCTGCAAGATGGCGCCCGATGCTGCGCATCTCGTTGCACATCCGAGCAGGAAACGGAACGGCGCTGAAAATATTTTGCGAGCTGCGTTTTCTGCTGTTGATCAGTTTTCTCCGGGCTTTTCTTGCCTTTCTTTTGTTTCCCCATAGCGA
>CM076680.1:50610260-50612760 GCA_038501925.1 Xenopus petersii
GTGATAGATTTTCTCACCCCTACACTGGAAAAACATACCACATCAAACAAAGGCTCTCCTGCCTATCACGTAACGTGGTCTATATAATAAAGTGCCCCTGTGGACTGCTTTACTGTGGGAAGACATGCAGACAACTCAGGGAAAGAATTAGCATGCATCGTTCAACCATTAGAGCTGCCCTTGACCCAAAACCTAAGAAGGAAACCAAACAGGATATCTCTAAACAGCCAGTGGCACAACATTGGCTACAAGCAAACCATCCAGCCTCCGCATTCAAGTGTATGCCTATAGACTGTATTTCGGATCCTCCACGTGGTGGTGATATAGACCGGATGCTTCTCCAAAGGGAGGCATTTTGGACTTATGAACTTAATTGTGTTGCCCCAAAGGGCTTGAACAGTTCTCTAGCTTTGAATTGTTTTCTTTAAACATATCTGTTCCATATGAGTTGTATAATACCTAAGAGGATTATGTATAGATAATAGTTTATATCAATCTGTGATATTTGGTATATGGCCCATAATGATGCCCAGCTGTGATTTAGATGTTTGCATCAGTATATCCTGAAGGGCTGACTAGTAGTCATCTTCCGTATTTTTTATTTATGGTGCACTAGATGCACTTTAAGCATTAACATGAGTTTAATTTAGGGCCTAAGGATTACGATTTGCTTATTGTATTAGATTTGCCTTTATGGCATCTTGCCTGTTTTTTATAAATTTTTTAATACTACACAATGCACAGTATATGAAAATTTAAAACGTAATAGTATAGCTTTTTCGCAACATAATTGTTACACACTGCACAGTAGATAAATTTTGACACAGAGTAGCATTTTTTGGCTACAAATAATACATATATAAACTGGTTGCACTATTCTTTTATGCAAGCTACATACTGCACAGCAGATACGATTTGAGATAAAGTAGCAATTTTTTTTATAATAAACACTTTGCACATATATATTGTTTTTAACAAATTTTGGATAGAAAATTTTAACACACGTTTTATACTGTGGAACTTTTTATCACTTTTATTGTAATTTTGACACTTGACACATACCTCTTATGAGGTTTTTTTATGATGCTGATGTCACTTCCTGTTCTTTGACCTTGGTGTTATGGGTATTTAAGTGTATTTGGGGTTAAACATGGTTGCCTTGATAAAGGTCCCTGTGTGGACCGAAACGTCACGTCGGCTTGCATGTGTTTTTTCAACATAAATTGAATATATCACAAGAGATCTCGGTGTTGCTGGTCTTCTCTTTGCTTATATGTATATATATATATATATATGTATATATATATATATATATATATATATATGTATATATATATATGTATATATATGTATTTATGTATATATATATATATGTATATATATATATATATATATGTATATATATATATATATATATATATGTATATATATATATATATATATATATATGTATATGTATATATATATATATATATGTATATATATGTATATATATATATATATATATGTATATATATATATATATGTATATATATATATATATATGTATATATATATATATATATATATATGTGTATATATATATATATATATATATAATGTATATATATATATGTATATATGTATATATATATATATATATATATATGTATATATATATATATATATATATATGTATATATATATATATATGTATATATATATATATATATATATATGTATATATATATATATGTATATGTATATATATATATGTAAAACACAGGTAACATGCAGTTACTAAGCTGGGGGCCGCAGACACGGCAAAAGGCAAGGGACGCGGCAAACCACCACGCCGGGGTGGGAGAGTCCCGGCGAACAAACAGTAGTTAACCTCTCGCAGCATCAATTGACCACGATGGAGGTAAGGATACTAACTAAAGGCTTATCGTTTGTCCCAACCATGTTGTCACATAATTTTAATGCAGTTGTGGATAATTACAAATTTTCACGCACCCTAAGGCTCAAAGAACATTTTAAATATGAGGGTAATGCGAAAGCTAGCATGAAACAGGGCATTAAAAGTTTTAAAGCCAGGAGTGACTTTGACCCTGTGGTGAACAACATCTCTTTACGGACTTTTTCTAGGATGATAGATGCAGCTGTTAGTAACCTTCCCCAACAACTGCAAAAGAGGGGTAACCTCACCAAAGAGGAACGAGCAGCACTTAAGGAGTTGCGCTCTAATAAAGACATTATTGTTAAACCCGCAGACAAGGGGGGTGCAGTTGTGGTCCTGGATTATACCTACTATAGGGATGAACTATTGACACAACTATCTGATGCTACGAGTTATTGTAAATTGACTTTTGACCCCACTTCTAAATTTCAGCAGCGCCTCATGAACTTATTGGATGGAGCCTGTGCACATGGTTGGATCACCGAAAACCAACGTGATGGATTATATGTGGCTCACCCGGTAAGACCAGTTATATACTCACTGCCTAAGATACATAAATCT